>JAPQRQ010000015.1:16248143-16288168 GCA_037367365.1 Apogon talboti | reverse complement strand
GGGCTGCTTGTCCCAGAGGCTTTCATCTACCCATGATCCCTGCCTGTCTCCTCTATCCCTGCTCTTTCCCGCTTTTTATTCTGTCCCGCCGAGTAGACGTCCCACAATACACCATCCCCAACCCTAATTATTGTTTACCAGGATCAATCTCTCTCTCCCTGTCCCTCTCTCCATCTCTCTCCCTCTCAGTGTACCAGGGACCAGAGATGATGTGGTAATTACATCTGCCGACTGCTGGTCTGCCGCAGACGGCTCCGCAAGTCTCTCTGCTCGGAGAGAAATTAGAGACTGCTCAGCACATGTCTAGGGCTGTAATTAGAATAAGTACTCTATGTATGAAATGTGTTTATTTGTTTATTTATGAGACCCCAGAATTCCACTTTCCTTTGCCTCTAAAGTCGGGTCATGTCAGGAGACGTGCACTAAACCCCTTTCACATCCAGCTCATTAACGCTGTCAGTTTGATATTGGAAAAGTGGCTCCTCCAAAAAACTTCATTAAGTGCCAATGGTGGCAGCTGTTGTTCTTTCTACAGCACAATCAATAAACATTTGCAAATGAGGCTCTTGTACTTGTCTCGTCCGTCCTTCGTCTTTTCAAGTGACTTTTGTGGGGATGTGGAGTCTGGTCTTTTTCCAGCTTCACAGGAGCAGCAGCACCTGGACTCGCACAATGTCTTCTCTGATTCACAGTTAAAGCTACACATTTTCCTAAACTTTCTTTTTTATCACATTCTTAACTTAGGAAGCACATTAGTCTTGTTACAAATAAAAATAGATACCAGCACCTTCAGTACATTCTACGCTTAAGTTTTTCTCATAATACTTATCTCTTGAACATGGCTTTCCATTATAATGTAGCATCTAATATAATGTGTAATTTATTTATTCAATGCTGTTTCTTTATTTCCTCATATTGTAATTTTACAGCTACTCTGCATAATAACACCATTTAAACATCAGTCCATCTTCATGAGAGACCTCATTTTTTCCCTTTTTGTAATTTCCTTTGTTTTTATTATTTATTAGTGTAGTTTGTGTCTTGCATGTGGCACAGACGGTAAAATGTTTGTTTTGTTTTTAAGATTTTGGATTATAAAAAAAAATATATAAAAAAAACTTAGCTACTACAAATCTTTTTATGGTCAACTTGGTGAACATACATTCAGTTTCACCTGTTTTTGGACACAGATGTAGTTTTTGTTGTTTTGTTCACCACCACAGTGGATCTGAAATGAGACAATCAAGATGTGTTTGAAGTATGGACTTGAAGTATGGGGGTTTGGCAAAAAAATATTGCATTAACTGTTTGGGAATTACATACTGAAGTTTAGGTGCAGTTGTATTTTGTGTGTTGTATATTTGCACAAGAGGTTGCATTGTTTTTTTTAATGGACAATATACAGTATGTATCTTCTTTAGAATCCAACTGTGAGACAGAACTTTAAAGTCAATTTAGTAAACAGCTAAATCAATAAATTGTCAAATTTCAGATTAGTCATTAGTATGTTTACTGACTGCAGAACTGAACATAAAGTAAATATAGATGAGAGCTATTTATATCCATTTTAACTATTATTTTCCTTCAAAATATTTATTTACAGGTTCAGAAATCTGATATTAGCTATCAATATCACTGTGTTCTACCGATACAAATCCTATTTGCACAAATAACGTCAGTCTAGAATTTTCCCTATGATGCATAAATGTTTTTATTAACTTTTTTGGGTTGCATTTTTTCTATTTATTTACAGGAATGAGTGTTGTATATGTTATATTTTATTATTATTATATTATATATGTTTTTTATTATTATTATTATTATTATTATTATTATTATTATTGTACAAACTGAATAATTTTTTCTAAATGCATGAGGGAAAAATGCATATCTTTGATTATGTCACGTACCAAAGTTGTAAAGACTGAACTGCCATATGCACTGCTTCATAGACCCTGATCTCAAATCTCTTGGACAAAGAAAGACCCCCCCTGCCTTCTCATACCGGCCCACGTCCCCCTTCTCACCAATAAGGAATTCCATTTTGGACACAAAATAGATTTATGACCTTCACAATGAGACAGCCGACAGCTCAGGCCATTAAAAGATTATCTGGATATTTCACAAGCATGGCGCGATAATTTAGGAGCAAAGTCATTTTGTTCATTTCATATAAATCTACAAGGTGACACATTGGGTGACACTTTGGGGAAAAGTCCAGCAGTCCATAACATGATGTTTTGGAGCGCATGCATAAGTACATTAAAGTATGAGGAGCGACGTGTCTGTGGTTAATTTATAGTATATTACCCCACGAGACGCATAAATTCCTCACAGTTTCACATGCTTTGAACTGAGACAGTGCTGATACCAAACCACTGTTGTCATCTCCTATTTTTGACAGATTTTCAGCCTCCTTACACATAATCTGAGAATCATTACTGGAAGAGGAAAGCAGATGCTAAACAAGAGTAGAGGACAAACACATGGTGATGTTCGTGCTGTTGCTGTTTGTTGAAAGCAGAGTTAACTAACTGCACAGCAGTGTCAGGTACCGGGCGGCTGTGAGCCACAGGCATGTAGCCTTTAACTTACCTCAGAAGATGGATTGACCCAGGAGCTTCATAAAATAACTAGTCGGTCTTTTAGTGAAATTGTTCCCATGATGGATCTATGCTTTTATGTCAGAACTGTCATTTTTCCACCAAACTAAAATGGCTGTCGTCATATGCTCTGAAGGACCCCACATTAGAGCCGTGCTGAATTTCGTCACCCAATGCCTGCAATCAATTAAACATTGGCATTTAAAACAATCATTTTAAAGTAATGTATGGAATGGTCGATGTCAGCAAATATTCCTACAGGGGCAGGGAAGTATAGACCTGACTTCACCATTCGTGAGGAGAAGGATAAAAAATTATATGCCATAAAGAGTTTGACTGTTTTCCTCAGTGACTGCTTTACCTGCCAGCAGCATTACTTCAGAGTGTGAACATTAGCTATAACTTCAACCAATAAGCTTTTCGAACCGGACGATAAGCCAAACCAGACGTTTTCATCTCAGTAGTAGAATTGGTAATTGCTCTCCTGACTGGACCAGTCTCACAGTCTGCGTTTTGTCCTTGGCTTTTTGGGGATCAGACTCTTGGAATGAACCGGCTGGGTGTAATGTAATCGAAAAGGCAAGACCGTGAATCTGGCGGCGTGATGTCATCACTATGAGACACTTGTGTGATATCATAATTATGAGGTAATGGCGGGAGGGGTGTGTAAGTTTATGACTTTGGCACACGCTCAGTTTACCGTCAGCCGACTGCAACAGGGTACTAATGAGAATAGATGGCCTGCCTCAAGCTATCCATGTGTGCCTGTGTGTGCGAGAGTGCACATGTTCATACTATGATGAATTGATGGTTATTGGCTGAATGATGTAGTCAAGGAGGTGGATGCAAATAACCTACAGGTACACACTGGCAAAATACAAATGTCAGCTTTAAAAGGCACAGAACATTGTGTCTTAACATTAACCACAGCGATAGTTTCAGCCGAAAACAGAATTAGAAAAATACACCTTGCTTCTGCAACTCTCTCTTCTCAGTCCAAATGAAAATACTCAGTTTAACAATAGCTACTGAAGTGTGATTATAGCTGGGAGTTTTTTTGGGTTTGTTTTTTGGTTTCTTCTTTATTCTGTATCTGTCTGAAAATACACATGATCATGTAAAACCTCCTACAACCCAGACTAAAGGATAGGAGTCTTGTTTCCTCAATTCAATTAGAATATGCTAAAAAGTCATTATGGAATTTTTGGCCAATGACAGGAAAAGCTATCAAGTTCTGCACCTTTAAACAGGTACCAAATGTTGTATTTAAAAAAAAAAGCTATAAATGTGTCAGAAAAAAAAGACAATCTGTCCTCAGAGTATGATTCCAATTTTATCAGACAACCTCTGTCTTTGTAATAGAGCCTCAGTCTCTCCAGATGTGCCACATCTGCCATTTGAAGTCTACATTTTTTTGGGTGAATCTGACCTACAGCTTCATAGCTCTGTTCATACTTCACGTCTAGACCAGTGTCTCATGAAGCTCGGACAACACCAGACCACTCATCAGATGAGTGTCCGTGTGAACTCAGTGCATCAGTTGAATTCACAGTGATTCAGTCTGTTTCCAGAGTGACTCGTTGTGGTCTCTGAGCAATCACCACTGTTTTATTTTTCTTTCCAAACACAACACTGTCACTGGACCACAGCCACATGTGTAGTAAACCTAATGCTGGGCCTGGTTCTGATTATCACTACTAGTTGATTTGGTAACCAAACAACAACCAGCATCTGCAACTGTTATACTCACTGTCAGTCATTCTGAAAATAAAGACCAGCCCAGTGCCTAAATATTACCATGGGTAATACAGAAAGATATCATAAAAAATAACACAAAATTCATTTATTTTTTTTATTGTATAGGTGGTTTATGTATAGTATAAGTCCTTCACAGAATGTGTATTTTATGAAGCAACTTATAATTTCAAAAACAGTATCTGTGACTCAACATAGAGGAATTTAAAACATTGAATACCACTTTATGGGAAATAAGATGGTAGTTTCTTACTTAATGTACCTCATGTAGAGTTAATTTTGGCCTAAAAGTTTAGTAAATTAATAACAATAATAATAATAATAATAATAGTCTTTCTTGCAGTAGTCAGCCCATTCATTTTTCCTTGAATCAGCATGAGGGAATAATCTCTGCTCTCAGTTTATAAAGTGTTAATGCCCACATACATTTGGAAAGCTTTTTAAGGACCTTTTACTTTATTTATTTAACCTTTATTCAACCAAGTAGGTCAATTGAGAATCAGTGGTCAATTTCAATGAGAACAGCATAACACAATAAAGACAAAACAGAGACAAATAATAAAGTTGTATAACAAGCCATAACAGTGTTAAAAGAGAGTATTATTTACATTTAAAGGCTCAGTAAGATTCAGAGATATCTAGAAGTGAAGTTCACCTTCCAACCAAATAGGTGTTGTCTCAGTTTCCCTGCCACAGCACTAAAAATGCAGAAGGTACTCATTGGAGCAAGTATTTGGTTTGACCTTTCTGGCTTTTTGGGTTAAGTAAATATAATATCTCATATCTAAACAGTGTTGATGATGGTAAATGCATTTTAAAACTGGACGCAACCTACTATAAAATACAAGTAGGTGTAGAGAAGGAAGTCTGCTCTGAGCCACTGTAGAAACACAGTGGACAATATGGAGTTGTTCTTCTCCTTCTGTACATATTAATGTCTTATTCTGAGGTAAAAAAAAATAATAATTTTTGTCATTTTGGGGTGATTTTACATTCATAAAAGCATAATTATGCAATTGGATCCCTTAAATAGCCCATATTGTTACACACTATAATAATAATAATAATAATATAACAATAATAATAATAAGTGGACATAGATTTAAATAGATGGGGGGTGGGGGTCATAGTCTCCTCATGTGCCCCCCCTAATTTCAGTGTTCTTACACTTTTACCTCTTAACACAAACAGCTGATAATGTATATTATATACATACATATTATTCCTGTGTTGTTGCAGTACTTGAGTGGCATACTGATGGAGGGGTCTATATAACAAAAACTAGTTAAAAAATATTGTTGTGAATCTTTTGTTGAATCCATTCATAGATATATGGGGATTGCCATGTACCTTCTACGAGTATATATGCTACCTGTGAGTATGTCTTGCTAGCCTATATAGATTTTTTTACATCTGCCATTGGTACAAGCGTACACAGGGTATACATTGTTGGAGAAATCCTGCCATTAGACAAACATTTCTGTCAGCCTTCTCCTCTACTCTGCTCTCTGTGTCTAACCACTTTCAAAGTGTCCCTTGGTAAAGTGAAATAACAACAACCTGCTGGAAATGACAAGTTTTGACAAAGACATGTACCAATTGGCATCACGCAACCAGCCAAAGTCTACTTGGTTGTTTGTGGTTTGTCTTTTTTTTTGTTCCATGGATTTATCTATTTTAATTCCAGGGCTCAAGTTCCCACCAGACACCATCGCCTCACCCTGAGCTTAGAGTTGCTAAAGATGGTTACGATTGGTTCAGAGAAATACAAACATGCAAGAGGTTATTATTTTTACCATTTTCCAGAGGGATAGTGGATTGAGCCAGGCCTGTCTTCACAGCACTAACAAAGCATTGAGATAGTTGTAAATATTCACATCAGTACATTTTGTATGACATAAAAACCACCACATCGTCACAGATCAGAACCAGATCTTTCCTCTTTATTTGACAGAGACAGTTAAAATTAATAACTGCATCTCTTCGATGGCATAATTATTCATCAGTAGCACATTTTCATGCGAGCAAAGCGTTCATTGTTATCCCCAGTTTGGCTGTTGAATGTGACATGGCTCACTCTGCAGCGGTGACCTGCTGTTGTATTGTCAATTACAGTGATTTAGAAGCGCAAGTGTGACCTCACCCAAAAGATCACATGTGCCAAAGTCACCCTGCAGAAATGACATCATGGATAATGATGTCATCCCAGGATTCCAGACCCTCTCCCATTCCCACTTAAATGCTTTTAGGCTTGGCTGCACACACACACACACATACACACACACACACGGAAGCGCGTGCACGTACTTGCGCTTATGCTCACACACAACATCCACCAGAGGAGCCTCACCCAAGACTGAGTCGTGATATAAACAAGACAAACACACAACAGATGCAATAAGGATGTCATTTGGCCTCGGAACAAATAAAACAAGTCTCCAGAACGAAATATGCCTAATAATTAGCTTGTAAACCTTTAGGTTTGTGACAGAAGCCAGGCCGCAGCTTCTCATATTCCGCTGTGCCAGGAAAAAAAAGCTACTTTAAACAAGACTCAAAATATAATCACACTGAGCCTACTTTAAAAATGCCAAAAATAGGTTTGTGGGCCACTGTGTTAATTTTCTGCTGTTTGTACACAGTTAGTCACAAGTTTAAAAAAAAAAAAAAGTTCAGTGAATGTGGAAAGTGTTAAAGTTACATTTAATGGTGTCTTCTCTAAATGAGCTTTATGTGTGCCTCTCACTTCTGAAGGTTACGATGACCGTATTATGTAGCGCTATAGTAAATTTTCCCTTTTAGCACCCAATTTGTTGAAACATAACGCCTCTGTGCATTTGTTTACAAAGATTTAACTAGTAAAATAGTAGCATTATGACGGCTACACTGTCTTTTGATTAAAATGACTCACTTGTCTCTCTTCTTGTCTTCCTCTCTCACCGTCGTACACACACTCCCCCATGGGCTCCGTGCCCAGTGCCTGACCTTAGTAAATACGTGGCTAATTTGAAGCATGTGGCGGCAAATTGGAAACACTGAGCTTTTAAAACTGTGGACTTTCCTTTTGCACATGCTAATTCCTCCCAGGAGATCCCATCAGATGAAATGACCCAAAACATGTCAATGTTGGGGCGACATTTGGGCCCACGGGGTGGAGGGGGAGTCGAGGGGGAGGGTTGGTTCGAAGGGTGGACAAAGAGCGGCTGAAGGGCAGAGGAGTGAGTGAAAGAGGGTGTGTTTAAAAGGGAGTCATTCATTCAAGTCATCCCTTAATAAAACACCACTGCTGCTCTCCTCCCTCTTTTACTGTCTCCCTCTTTATCTGTCATTTATTCACACACACCTACACAAACACACACACATACACATACACACACACCTCCTACGCGCAGGTGGAAATTCTTAGTGCTCTACCTCCTGTTCCAGGGAGAGCTGTATGCTCCATATAGGACAACAGGTGCACGCAAGGCAGGAGTGCACATGCACTTATGCCCGTTTGTTGGAGTGTGACTGTGTGTGTGTGTGTGTGTGTGTGTGGTTGTGTGTCTGTGCACGTGTTCACATTATACAACTCTTTATTTTGAGAAGTGCAGAGGGAGAGAGTGAGCTTTTGGCTGAGGTCCACATCTCACTCTGGGTGGACCCCCTTGCCCAGCCCCCTCAGCGCTGCAAAAAATGTTCCCCTCACCAAGTTTTACAATCCTCTTTTTTTCTTTTTTATCATAGTCTTATTTTCCAAAAATATTTCCATTACACACATACAGGTTTGTTAAGGACTGTTTCTGTTGCTCCAAACACCTTTTTTTTATGAATTGTTTCTATATGATATACTGTATATTGTAACATATCTCATCTATAAGCAAAAACATCCGTTGGTACTTACTATATTTTAGTATTTGTTATTTCCTAGAAAACAATTTTTAAAAAAAAACAAATCTGCCTTCAAGGGCAAAAACTAATTTTGCACCGAAGGAAACTTTTCTCAAATTTTTGTGCTCCCTGCAGAGGATCTATGAGTTCCACTTCCTCTATGGGTGAAACTGACCAATTAGAGCAGACAGGGCTGTTTTGGGAGGGACTGGCCTCACCAGAGCTCTGTTTTTACAGGAAATATGCAAAAGAAAATTGCGCTCTGCTCGCCACTTCATGGGAACTTTAACCTAATGATTATGTAAACATGTTGCAATACTTTTCCATATAAAGCAGTTATTTTTGGTCATTCTTTCATTCATTTTCTGAATCTCTGGAGGGTCACTGCAGGGCTGGAGCCTATCCCAGCTACCACTGGGCACAGGCCGGGTACACCCTGGATGTGACACCAGTTCGCTCCAAGGCTGATATATAAAGACGAACAACCATTCACTCTCGTATTCACACCCAAGGGTGAGTTAGATCGTCCAATTAACCTATGAAGGTGCTTCTCTCTCTTCTTTGGACAGTGGGAGGAAGCTGGAGGGAACCCACATGCAGAGAACATGTAAATTCCACATAAAAAAGCCCCAGCTGGTGGGCGGGGGGGGGGTCAACCTCAGGACCTGCTTGCTGTGGGGCGACACCACTGCTAACCACTGCACTACTATGTCACCGTCATTTTCATCAGAACACAATTTCACTTTCACTCTGTTTTTTACTAGTACATTTTTAGCCTTTATCTATTATTTTTAAGCAGTCTATAGATATGAAACACAAAACATTACATTTGGCATTTGGATAATAATTCCAGCTCCTCTACTCACTAGTTAGATTTTATGTACTCTGAAATGAAACATGTAGTGGAAGATCAGCTCACTGTACACTTCCTAAACATCAGCATGGGATCAGTCTTTTTTTAACTTCATAAAAAGTGATGTGAGTTTATCCCCTGGAAACTGCAGAAATACCTGTAGCCTTCCCTTAAGCAATACATCGCCTAATGCATCATAACAGGTCAGTCTGTGTCAGTATCTTGCATTAAAAATGCAAATGACATGCAGTATGTTGTGTTGGTTTGTTGATTTGTTTGACACAATTCTTCAACACAGTGAAATGAGCATAATTTAACTCTAAAGGATTCTGAAGCTTTGACATTAGAGCTTGATTGCTTTGCGGGGCAGTAGCTTTTACATTCATTCAGTTCAAGGAAAGGTGTTCATTAATATCACAATGGCAGATAGTACAAGTGTCATTAAGTCTACTATCATGGTTTAGACACCACCAAGTATTTGTCTGTGATAATAAAATGGCGTGGTGAGAATTTATAATTGTAAGGAGGGGTGAATTTTTTGCTTCCTCTCTCTCTATGCTTGGCACAAAGATGAGGACCCTGGTTTTCCAACAATCTGGAGGATCTCTATCCCGCTTCGTGTCCACAGACAAGCTTCCTTGTTGGTCTAAATTTAGCCCCGGTCCCCTCTGGAGGCGGGAGCAGGTGGAGGTGACGGGAGCTCTGGCCTATGCTCATGGGACAGACGGGTGAACTCCATGACCAAAGCCTCGGACCTCACAATCTAGTTATAGACCTGATAATGACATTCCTACTTCAGCACAAACACACCTCTAAAAATGAGTCAGTTACTGCCTCAAACTGCTGGGTATAATCTGCGCCCTACTATGTTACAATCCCAAGCTGGAAACAACCTATTTCACTGGCAGACTCCAAAACCACTTATCAAAACTCTTCAGCACCACCACATGAAAACCTCCAACCATGCCTCAATATTTTGAGATTCAAAACATGTAATTTGAGACCAGCTTTTGCGGACACGCAGTCTCCAAACAGCGCTATTGTCCCCTCTTAAAAAAAAATAAAAGCACAACAACATGCTACTACTTTACCTTTTCTCTGTAATGACTGCAATATCCCTTACTACACATGATGTCTATCCCTGCCGTTTCTCATTTCAGAAACTTGCTGATCCCCATACTGCTGGCCCATTCACCAGGATGACATCATTGGCTCAGACCATGCCAACTGTGCTCAATAAAGCCCAGGCGTGTTTCAGTGTGGGAGTGCCTCTGCTGCACTGAGACTTGTATGAAAGACGTGAGTGAGAAGATCTTTGTACTCAATTAGTCATGGCAAAAATTTGAGAGTATTGCTTGTCACCAGTACTCACCGAGTAATTACACAGAAATTGAATCACTTCAACAACATCCTTTCCTACCTCCAGTGTGCAAAGCTGTGCTCAGTGAAGTGTGTGTCTTTTTTTAATGTTAAAGAGCTGGGGGTGGGAATCACAGAGCAACACACGATACCACACTACCACAATATGCTACACACAATAACAATGGTGTCATGATACAGCGTTTCTGCTATACCGGATTCATTATAGGACATTCATGTAACAAGCATCACAACAGCAACGGTTACATAAAATTGGCAAGTAAAGGGAAAAAAATATTTCCATTAAGTGGTTTTGAGGAGATAAACTGGGCTGCCAAGTGCCATCAAAAGGCGGCAGTGTAGGCTACGTTTCACATGACATAATAAACAAAGTAGAAAAGTAGAGTGTTCTGTTGCACTTTTCCATTCATCCACACTATTTGTTGCTTCTACCAGCCATGTTTTAAGCATTATGGGAAGACACAGAGTATACAGCAGATCAGTCATGACTTAAGTGTTCCTTCCATGCCACATTATGTGCATTGAGTCTTCTTCGAAAAACCCACCTCAAAGCCTTTTCTAATGTGAAAATACATTATGGAAACACAGCTAATGTCTGCATAACTGAAGACTGAAAAGGGAAAAAAGCATGAATTATGTATTTATTCGCTGGATTGTGGTGTCAGTTTCACTGACTTTGTTAACTGACATGAAACAATGTAGCCTACAAAAAAAGTGCAAAGCATCTTAGCTTGGTGCCTCTTTAACACATGCACTCACTAAAGTAGCGACTGTGGCGAGTCAAAATCCATTTAAGGCGCCTGTATGTTTAAATAAATATATCAATCAATCGCAGGCTATTATGATATGATATATGATATGGATCAAGCAAACATGCACATAAACATATCACGGCTTAATTCCCGTATTGATATTTAATCCCACCCCTATTGAAGAACATTCTATTGAAACTCATTTATTTATCAGATTTTTTTCTCCAGACTGTGAAATCTTAAATACCAAAGTGCTAAGAACAGACAATAGAGCTAAACAGAATTGAGACAGTCTGTGGCGCCCCGCCATGTACTGGTTTTAATCTTAATGACAGTGTGTGCCTGAGCTTTGTGGTGTTATGGTAGCAGCAATGTTGGGCAATTAAACCAACTTGCCCCTTTGAGCCCATCCCCTCCCTTGTTCTTTGCCACACCTCCACTTCTCACATCACACCACTACTGCTCTAAAGACCAGCTTGCCTCTCTCTTTTGTGTGTATGTTTCTGCTTCTCTGGCAGTCCCTGTCTGTCTTCCTCATTCTCCTCGCCCTGCTCTCTCCAAGTACTTGTGCTAACACGGCAGTTTGGCTGATGGTCTGGGTATCGCGGGTGTGTGTCAAACAGCACCTTCCCTCTGAGGAAAGAAGCAGAGGGAAGGCTGCAGGAGGAGGAAGAGGGGAGGAGGAGGAGAAGTGAGGGGGGGGTGTACACACACTCACACATAGCACAAACACACATACACTGCATGGTGATGTCATTTAAAATGACATCATCCCATGGAGGGGAGCCAAGGGACCTGATGGGTTAGCATCCTCCAGTGAGTTAAAGGGAGAGAGCAAGAAGGAGACTGAGGGAGAGAGGGAGAGTTGTAAATAAAGGAAAAACAAAAAATGAGGACTGGACCTATTAAAGCGACGATGACTTTGATGTGAATTTCCATCCTTTGTTGTTCTACATGACGACTCTTTGCTCTCATTATCCTCCCTTTCAGGAATACTTGCTTCATTTCCATTTGCAGGTGTTGTTGTCCTGAGGGAAGTATGCATGAGTGCAGCTAAAGTGCAGCTAGAGAGCAAGAGAATCAATACCAACGAGCTAATATGACCACACAAACACATCAAGCACACCAGTGTAATGTCTGCCTTCGCACACAACCATTCTTCTTAAGTAGCATATGCGAACAACACATGCACAACAATATATTTAAATGCAGACACAAGGACAAGTGCACAAATAAACACACTGTCACACACATAGAGCTCCTAGTAGGGACACCTGTGTCTCTGCGTGCTTCCATTGTTGTCCACTTGGCTGTGCTGTGCTCCACACTGTGCTCCCAGCATGCCTGCCATCTGAAACCAGACACCTATGGATGAACATCCTGCTGGAGTGATACACCTCGCATTCTCTGGTGCTGCTGCCGATGCTCAAGGCTTTCCACCTGGCACACACTTAAAAAGCTTCCTTTATCGTGTTTATGCATTTCTGCGATAGTAACATGGTAATTATGTCCATTATTCTTGATAGGTAGTCATATTTGTTTACGTACTTTGATGAACTGCCAGTAACACTGAATCTTTCCTTTCAGCACAGTGCACTGACAGATGAAAGCTGGTGTTTCTAATACATGATGATTCAATCTTCCTTATCACATACTGCTGTTAGTGGCAAACTGACTCAACAGTATAAATAGAGAGGCATGCAGTGTGGGACAGAGAGGAGCAGGGATGAGAGATAGGAAGGGAATGATGGAGGGCTCATCGTGATGTGAGGGTGTGAGTCCACACAATGGAGGAAAAATGTGGTCAGGAGAAAAATAAACCAAATAACCAGCGTCTATTCGTAGATGTGTTATTAGTCACAACCATATGTCAATAGACAACAAAATGCAGGCGTGAGTTGCACACATTTGATGGTCTTTTTCTCATCAGGATACCCCTTTGCAAGTCAAAAAGTCTTCCGCATTTCAATAGCATGTTCAGCTCACATAACATGAGATATATAATTGGAACAGAGAAGAGGAAGCAGACAGTTTTAGTGATTGCTTCCCCTTTATGTCCCTTCACTTGGCCCAGAGTTTTATTGGAATGAATGCGTTGCAACCTCTGTCTTAAAAATAATATGTGATGCTATTTGATAAAAAAAATATATATATCATTTCAATCTAATTTAACTTATAGAACCATGACAATGTAAATGTTTACATTGACGTGAATTGCACACTTTATTAGTTTTAATCCTGTTTGGTGTATCTGCACCCCTGTCCACCCTTACCTACCTTCTTTCTTTTCTCTACAGTATTGGTTTGGCAACATTGGCACAGGCACACTCCTACTTCTTCCGATCTTAGTCATAGGCCTCACTCATGAGGCACCAGCAGAAGCTCTCCAACAATTGATATGTTTGGTCACTTCCGTGTGTTTTCTCTCTCCGGCTTTATCACTCTTGCACACACATACTGGAAACATGCAAATGGCACAAAGAATAAAGCAGAAACAGGATTCAGTTTAAAACACAATCTCCTATCATCCGGTTCTTCAGGTAGGTTAAGTTTGCATGCATCAGAGTAGTATTAAGCCTTTGTGCATTAAGAGAAAGGGAGCATATACTATTGTGGTTATCCATTGTGTTCAGCTTGTCTCCGGGAAATGTGTTTGGCTCAGGTCGCTAAGTTACCTGTCGATTCCTATTGTGCTAAGAGACTGAGTAGGACAGGACAGAGAAGTTATCAGGAACATTTGCTGTCCCTGTGGACACCAGCCCATAAGCACTCTGTGAATATGGGACACCTTTTGTGTACAATAGCATGCTACAGTGAAGGTCTATGTGTGTGACTTCCTGTCAGCATGTGTCAGCCTGTACTATCTACATTACATAACCATATAGATATAAGATAACAAGCTCATATTGATGCTTTGTCTTACTTATGTCTTTTTTAAATATACATTAATACAAGAAAAGACTAATCTACTTGAACTTTGTAAGCAACTATTTCTTCAAAGTCTCACATTTTCTCTCTATATTACAAATACATGCAGACAAAAGAATGCAACATACACGTACACACGGTTTGCCTGTTAAGATTTTACTGCTGGCTTTTAACCCGAGGATCTCCACCACAATTTCTGGTTGACCCAAGGAGAGATGAATGATTGTAACATTACAGCTAATTCGCTGTGCATGAGAAAACGAAAACGTGAGGATATTTAACAGCAGCTGTTAACAATGTCTTTACTGTAAGAGTCTGTGACAGAACAGGTTTTAAAAAGCCGTCGATTCTTTTAATTCAAATGTGTCATCATCTTTTCAACTATTTTTGCAATCTTTATATACATGTTTGTTCGGTAAAGCACTTTGGAAAATGCTGAGTAAATCCAGTTTATTGTCTTGCAGCACCGAGACCCATTTATGTTAACACAGACAGCATTATTGACTTTTTTCATGCTGAACATTTCTGATTGTAAGTTGTGGCGGAGACAAAGATGTGAAGAGAATAGGAGACCTTTGAACTTGTTCAGGCAATTTGCCATTAAAAAGCATAATTGGAGGGGTCCAGTGAAGGGTTCAACATGTACTCAACCCCCCCAACTAAATGGCCAACAGTATATTTAAGGGGACAAATAGGTCAAACAGTCTCTAATTATCCCTCAATCAAAGGCAAGGTTTTTCTTTTCTTGCTTCTTTTTCTCCTTTTCTTTCCTGTGTTGTGTGACAGAGCAGCATCGTTCCAACTCACCAACCAGCGGTCTCTGTTGACCTAGTTCTACTCTGGACACAGGGTGCTTTAGGACAGGCCTCACCCACTGTCTCTCTGGGCCTGTATAGACACACAGCACAGGACGTAAACATGTTCACTGAGAGAACAGCTACAGTCTGTTATGATCAGCTCTGATCTTGAATAACAGTATGACTGTGATGATGTTTGCAGGATATTTTATTCCTGTAACATGACTAAAAAGCAGGACTGTTAAATGAGCTGTCACTATCTTTAAGATCTACTGTAGATATTAATTTTTTAGCAAACCTTTACTATAAATTCATCAGCAGAGTGTTGAGAAGTTTGCGCCATTTTATTATAATGAAGAAATGGTGTTTTATGAGTATAACTAAAATATATTTTCTACTTATGATCAATAAACTCAATAACTCTACGTTATGAAAAGCTGCCTCATACTCAGATGATTCCGTATCAGTGTGTCATGAGCGCGATTACACAAACACACAGGCTACTGAGTTTCTCGTTTTGAGTCATATACAGTCCTCCCACACAATATGACCTTTCAGCTGCAACTCATATTCTAAATATCTAAACTAAATTAAACAAAGGGCGTTATGTTCTTAACTCTCCTCCTCTTGTGCAAGTAAATACGGAGCATTTGTTCTTGCGTGTTGAAAGTGCTTCATATATAGATAATCAATTGCAAAGTTGAAACAACAGTTCGTAAACAGATGCGTCAAAGCGCAGTGGAGGGAAGCTTTGGATGCTGTGCCTTTATCTTTGCGTGTCTTTCCTGTTGCTTTTATCAGCCTCTCCAAGCTGTGTGCTACTCGTCCCAGTGTAGGATAATTGTTGACTGTAAACAGATATCAAAAATGACAAATATTTCTGTCAATAACTCACTTCTCAAACTGAAATACGCATGTTTGCGGCTGCGCATTTATAAGCAAATGTGGGTGACACGTCCTGCGCTTTGGTCCTGTTTCATGATCAACTTTCAGAGAGGAAAGGTCAGACTTAGTGCAACTTGGAGTTAATCACAGCCCATAAAAACGCTTTTTATGTCCATCTGTCTTACATTTTGAGGCAATCATTTGTCATATGTTACACAAGAGCCTGCACCAACCTACATGACGTTTTAGTGTAATAGGTGGCGCACAGATGTCAAAGTAGAAATTAAAGAAAAGCGTCTCCAAACCAAAACGAATTCTTTTGGCGCTCTCTTGGAGTCTCGTACTTTATCGATGACCTTTAAGGGGAACCGCAGCCCATCAGATTATTGTGCCTGATTACTGTGTCTTCTTTGCATTCTGACTGTGCAACAGCCCACACATCGGGCAAATATTCAAATACTCCTGCATAACTGTAAGCGTGACACTCCCAACAACACACACACGCACAGAGTTTTCTTAGTTTCCTTCACTTCTGTCAGCTCGTTTAATCTCTGCACCGAAAACCTGGGATACAAAGGTACGTGCGTTATGCATGACCAAAATGCACAAATAATATTTAACAAATGTATCCTGTAGAATGTGGTATTTGACGATCTGATTTTCCATGTAAATTAACTCACAAAGTTACTGTTCTTTCGTTTTTTTCCTCTATTTTATAAATACTTTGCTAAGGATATTGAATATAAATACGCTTACGTCTATTAAGTAGTTGTATTTGTAGTTTTGTGTTACAATTTTGCATCGACATCTCGAATTATGTCAGTGTTGCCTCCGACAATCAGCTCAAATATTAAAGTGACCAACAAATTAAGCAACAAAATGGGGCAGATTTCTAACTTCAGTTTTGTGTAATGTTGTTTTATAGTTGAGGTGTACCTATATTTATGATAAAAACCTGAAACCTAATGGCATCAAGACATCAGTTGTGCACCTGCTGTCTGGATATGAAACCAAACATAAACGAGACATTTGGCATAAGTCCATTAAATTGTGTTAATTTGGAGTTTTGGAACATATCATTCAAGATGTGGCGGTTGATTTGGTTCCTCTTGAGTTATTTTTCTACTTTCCAACAACCTGCACTAGCACATCCGTTCGCATACACTATGGACGGTTTACCTTGAGCATATTTGTGCAAACTCTACACATGCATTACGTTTTCATCACAACAACTGGAGCTCTGCTCTAATCAATTCCAACTTTATCATGTCAAACATATTTATACAGGTTTAAAGTTTGCACATTCTTCCAGATCATGAGTAAATAGTGTTTTTTCATCAGGTCACACATTCTGTTCCTTCACCCAATGCGGTTATGGACATTTTGTAGAAATGCTTCAGCAAAATCTGCTAAAACTATCCTCCTGCAGGCCTTAGGTTTTCCATTTTCCTCCCTTTCATTTTCAAAGTCATGGGATCGTCATGAAACTCCAGGCCTGCAGAGTGGGCCTATAGGTGCAGGTTGGATCTATCACCTGTGACGTCGTTTTTCATCTAATCTCATCTGACCGACGCTTGCATTTTTCTCACAACTGCCTTTTTCACGTTAACCTACAGTCTTTCAAACGGACTTCCTCCTGGTCAGGTCTCTTTTATTACTTAACTCGCCAAACGTTTTGCCACAGCCCCTGACGCTGTAAGGTAAAAAAAACTGTTTTCAATTGCATTTTCAGACTGATCAGGACGCTTTTGTGATTCTAATTTGGGTTAGAAATGATCTAAAGCATCTGTGTGAAGTGTGCTGCCAGTCGTCAATCTGGATGGAGAGAGAGGGCGTCTTGATGGTGACTTCACTGACACCAACAGCTTCCTGACGCAATGCTACTGTAACAGCGTCGGAGAAACAGGGAGCTCACCTTTTTATCCGATGAACCAACATGATCCTATTTCTGCATAGTAAGCCGCCTCAGCTCTCCCTCCCTTCGGTTCCACCAACAGTAACGGACTTGGTGCATCAAAGAGTAGTCCTTTTGTGCTTCAGTTTTTACAACATGAGAGCAAAACCCTAATTCATTACACGACTTGTTGCGTTGCTTTACGGTCATGTCTCAGCCGCCAGAAAGCAAGAAATCCAATTACACCACCTATGTGTGATAAACATCCACACTCTGTGCATTTTTTTTATGGCATATGCTTCCATGAGGAGAAAGTGAACTTTTTTATGTCGCCTGACGTCGAGTAACCTGTCAGGAAAAGGATCAAAAGGATGGGGTGATTTCTCAACTTCAACCACGCGTAGAAGAAAAGTGAACTCTGATGTTGTCAAATAGTTTCTGACTTGGAGGAAATCGCCGCTGTGCTCCAACTCTATGATGGGGAAGCGGTGGTAACGCGTTACTGAGCATCGTTACCGCCCTGCACTGTCCGGAAACTAGCAGAATGTGAAATGGAGAGTGTAGGCTATATGCGTTCGCGATATGAAGACTCTGGTTGCGTTAAGTATCAGAGAGCTCCGACGACAACAAGAAAGAAAGATCGTATGCGAGTAGGAAGCAGTGGTTCTGTAAAAAAAAACAAAAACATCCAAGTTACCCAGTTGGGCTATGCAAATGTTTCTGCTCCATACGCGCGCACGGAGCGCACCGACCTGTACAGCCTGATCTACTTGGAGAGCCCGTCGAACCCAGGCGCTGTTTCCCGTGTAGCTTTTCTATTTCACTTTAAAGGGATGCTAGTCGCTCTGACACGTGAGCTGAGCTGATGAGACGACTTTATCGCGGATTTGGATGAGGGGTTTTCTGTGCGTTAATGGTCAGGCGTGCGAACTAGGCTATGGTGCGCTCAGATGTTTTTTTTTTTTCTTCCTCTCGGTCGCTCTGTATCCACCGCTCCGCCTCCCCCTTTTCGCAACATTGACGCAACCAAAAATACTGGAACAAAAGAAACAACTTCCTTGAAGCTTTGCTGAAACTGCACTTAGTCGGAGAATGGAAGCTTGTTGTCAACTTGCCTGGGTGGAAATGTCGAGGTGAGGTTGTCACCAGTGGCCGGCTGGCAGCGACAGAGATGCATTCGATCACTCCGAAACGCATCCAATGTATCCAGTAAGTGCCATTAAACAATCAGTGGAGTAATTTCAACTTTCGGTGTGTGACCTCTCGACTAGTTGAGCTTGCTGTGTAGTGTCAGTCACTGCAAAAATAAAGTCGTTTTGGTCGATTTGTGAGACAGTGAGCACAAAGTACTGCCGTATAAAGTCCTTTTAATGTAATGCTGTCGAGCTGACGAGGGAGAATATAAGTTATAGGCCGACCATTTTCATTGTGATGTCGTCGATGTGCATGCTGTTTTCAAAATGACAAGTTTGTACTCTTTTTTTTTTTTTTTTTTTTTTTTTTTTTTTACATTTTGACATTTATGAGACATTGGCACCGAGGCAGTAGCTGGACACTGCTGTCAGCCTTAAACACTGTGGCTGATGGTTTGGATAATTCATGTGTGCGTAAATTCAGTGTATAGTAGTAAACACAAACGTGCGGTGCATTGACAAGTCTTCAACACGGACTGTTTATTATTGTTATTCATGCAGCAGCTTTGAGCAGTCGCCGGTTGCATGTCGATCCAACAAACAAGCTGCAACACGGCTGAGGGATAATTTTATTAAACAGATACGGTGTCGTTATTTTGGGTGGTGTATGTAACTTTCTGTGGAGGTTTAATCCGCAGTTTGGGCGGACGATCACTCCGCTTTGTCGCGTCGGTGTTTTCACTGCATGAACAAAGGACTGGATGGAGTAGTCGGCTCGGCACAGAGCGTCGGTGGAGAGGCAGGCGGGCTGTTTACAATAATAACACGATCGTGGTGACGTCACGTAACTGACAGCGGCCTCGGCCAATGGGAAAGCCGCTCAGCGATCAGCAACACGCTATATTTGGAAAGTGGTTACATCATCGAGGTACAACAGAGGACTGAGAAGGGAGGGACTTCCGCAGGAATTCTCAGTTTGTAGTCCAGAAACAGGACAATGAAGAGATGAGCTTTGTCTCTGGAGCTTGAAGTTCGACTTTTATAGCGTCCTGACAGTTTGATTGCGATATTTGTGTATTTATAGGTTGTAAATAAGCAGTAAGCCTGCACATTTTACTGCTAGTTTCTGATCATGCAACTATAATTAGGCTGTATGCACCAATTTCTCATCCTCTGAGTAGCATCATTTCAGCAGTTTTTTTTGTCTGCTAATAAAAATGCAGATCTCTGTTAAACGTGCAAGTACGGCTGAGCCACAATATCACAAAGATCTTCAAATGCCTGGGCATAAACCTGGAAAAACAACCTCCAGAGCTTCAGTAAAAGTGAACGTTTGTCCTCAGTGATTTTCTCAAGTTCAGAAAGTCTTGCATTTTCATAGATAAATGTTGTTACAGACTTTAATATACCAATCACAGGGCATTTCAGAAAATTTATAACAAATGTTTGTTGCCAAAACAGCAGTAAGCCTATATGTCATGGTATTTCTTGTGCTGTCGTACAAGAATGTAGTTACTTGACAACATCAAATTATTGAATACAAGCAGAACGCTCAATTTAAGCAGCTCAGTCGTGGTTGTGTAACAATGGTTTTATGTCATTGACCTAGTGACCAATCAGTGTTACACTTTCGTTCGAAAAACGCACATTTAGGAAGGAAAAGGTCTAATCTGCATCTTTTTTCCTGCACAAAATACTGTTGATTGCAGACTTGACTCAACTCAAAGATACTGAGACATTTGTAATAAAACCTAAATCCATTCCAAAGACACATCTGAGTTTTGAGCCTTACAGAAATGTCAGCATGTAACGAATGATTGGTGTTTTAATATCCGAGTACATAAATCATGCGGTGAAATTAGATTTTTAAAGTAAAGGGTAGCTGTTTTCACCGAACAACAACAGGAGTTGTCTGCTTAGTCCTGGTTGTGGAAATGAGCCATGGATCAGCTAATATAATAAGTTGATCTCATTATTATGTGTTAATGGAAGAAAATAACACTGAGTGCATTTAACATGTTTTATTGTGTCTTTGAGTTGTTATTCTACAGTTGTCCAGTTTTCTCTATGCAATAGTTTTAAGCTCAGTTGCATCGTAAATACCGAGTTGACCTGCACTTACATGTAAGGGTGTGTGATATAGGTCAAATCTCCTGTCAGAATATAAGCCTATGTATATATTTGAAAGTTCTATACAAACAGTCTCTCTTCATATTTGCCTTGTTCTGTGTCACGTTCTCTCTCCTCCATAGTAAGTGAAAATTCCCTGCCTGCATTTGTGTCATGTGGACGAAGCAATCTACTCAAATAATTAAGAGTGAGTGTGATTTGTGTTTTGATATATAAACAATAGCACTTAATATGAATCAATATTTTTTTTTTATTGTCACATGATATATCATATTGCACAGTACTTACATTGTTTCAAAATTGTATTAATAGTGTATTATGTTTATCACTTGCAGAGGTAAGGACTGTTGAAAATTTCCACATAAAATGTAAGCACAAAAGAAAAATGAACAGCTCCTCGGAACATTATCTAAATGCCATCTTATGCACTGAGAGCACAATACGCAACAAGGAATGCGGATCATAAAATCTTTTCAAAGCTTCAGTAAATTTAAGAATTTCTCTAAACAGGAATTATTCTTGCTGGGTGTTGTGTAAACACAGCATAGGTCAAGATTGTACGGCATGTAATGGATAAAAGAAGCAATACAAACCGAATGTAACTCATATAATCGTGCTAATGTAGTTGTCCGTTAGCAGTGTCTCACAATCCAGCATGCCATTACCATTTGAGTACTGCTGATTTATGTGTTGGAATTATATTAATTTGTACACGGATTGACAAATGAAAACTCTGAGTATTTTTTTAATTTTACCTTCAGTTAACCAGGTAAGTTAGTTGAGAACTGATTCTCATTTTCAACAACGACCTGGACATATAGAGACGAACAACCAATCACTCACACGTCCACACCCATTTTGACTCAAATGTAAATATGTGTATGTAATATTGTCAGTGTATGTTTACATTATTCTTAGATTAATTTTACAGTTTCAGTGGAGTCTTGTTGTTTACATGCTGTTCAGGATATGAAAGAGGTATATATGAAACACTTGAAACCAATCTTGTATTTCTGTATGTGCTGATCTGTGTTTAAGGTAGAGAGTGGAGGTAAAAAAAAAAATCTGAATCATAACTTTCACAACCAAAATACC
This sequence comes from Apogon talboti, assembly GCA_037367365.1. NCBI lineage: Eukaryota > Metazoa > Chordata > Actinopteri > Kurtiformes > Apogonidae > Apogon > Apogon talboti. The sequence goes on along the minus strand of JAPQRQ010000015.1, from coordinate 16,266,093 downwards.
GCTGTTAGCTTCAGTGTTCAAAAAAGCATATTCTTTGGGGCCTTCTGGTAACTCTGCTGGCCCAGGATTAGATCTTGCTTGTGTTTAGCCTTCTCTGTAATCCTTCTCAGGAGTCTGACTCAATAAAGAAAAAAAAAGGAAATACTGTGGGTTGTGGACCATTCAGTCAAGACTTAAAAAAAATACTACACCATGAAACAATGTGAATAATGTTACTCTGGGTGATTTAATCGGTTGGCAAAAATAGCAATACCTTTTCTTTCGAATATAAATGCATCTATGATGTTAAACCAAACAGAACACCTTTGACTTGTCAGTGTCATTCACTGTCTCTGAGGTCGAAAGTTGTTTCAGTGTTCCTCAGATTTTTACACATAACACAGTAAGGACAGACCTTTAACATTATGAGTATAGTTTAGAAACACATGTAGACTGATTCTGTAAAAGGACGATTCAGTCTGATTACAGATTGCATTCCTTTGACAATGATTTTAGGGTTACTTGACCTTCCCTATTTAAAGTTAATTATATTATTGCATGTACAGGCCTCAGTGTTTAATGCTTCATTGAAACATGCATCTCTTTTCTTTTAACTAAACAAGTTCAAATTTTGTCCCTTAATAGTTCCCTTGTAATTCCACTCTATGAATTATACCCAATTTATTTGATTGCGTGTGAGAATGTCTAAACAGAGACTAAATAAAAAGGGCTTCTTGTGGTATGATATCTCAGCCTCTTGGCCAAGCATGTGATAGTGTTTAACAGCAACCAAACTGTAAAAGTCACTTTCTTACTCTTACTTTGAGCTCAACAACAAACAGTAGCTTTAAGTATGTTTTCTTAGAAAGCAAAATAAAAATACATTTTACCGTGTTCATGTCAACACATTTAAATACAATAAATTGGGTGTGTTTGTGTGAATGTGTGTGCGCTTTTTTTATAGCACCGGCGTGACCACCTTGTGCTAAAAAGAGGTCAGAGGTCGCTGTTGTGTTTTCAGGGTGACCTGCTAGTGACTATTAGCCATTGATAAATGTGATGTCCCACAAGTGTGCGGGTTGGACCCCTCCAAAGGGGGAGGTGTTATAACACGCCCCACACTAACCTCACAGCCAACCCCACCTCAACTTGTGCATACACACACGCAAACACACACTCTGCCCTGCTGACAGGAGCACAAGGGGGCAGCTGCTACAGATGTCTCATAGAGAGAGGGGGAGGGGAACCGAGGAGACATCAATGGAGAGGCTCTCTCTAGTATGGAGTTCTGACTGGGCCTCATTGTGTTCTCTAAAGACCAAGACGAAGGAAAAGGCCATGTTAATTTACTGAGTGTATAGTCTCTTACACTTTCTTTTTTGTTTCAGGGTGTCTGTTGTCAGTGTTTGTGCACTCTGTATACATCCCTAAATTTTAGTGTCGCCAACAAACTTTGATATTTACTGATGCTTACTAAATAAAACCAACATTTTGCCTATGTGGTGTTTTTACATAGTTAAAGAGATGCATCTAAATCATGTAAACGGTGAGAAACGTAAAGAGGATTTTCACACTTGATTCATTTTTGATGCTCATTGTAATTTAGGGACAGGCTGCAAAGTTTGCTCATTTGTGCATATATTTCTCTCTGCCAACAGCTAAAGGTGATTTCACGTTTAGCGCGTCTTGAACATCGATGAATGTCTTAAGGTTCAGCATCTTGTTCCTTTTCTTTTTTTTTTACTTTATTTAATATCACCTCCGTGCCTACTGTATTAGCTAATCCTTTGGATGATATATATTTCTTTCTTTGTCATGTGCACAATTGGAAATAAATAAAAGCTCTATATATGTTATTATGATGTATGCTAAACCTGATTGCTCAATAAAAATATTTAACATAAAGAACATCAATGAAGTGAAATTAGATGCCGGTGCCTTTGGTTTGTGTGAATGCTGCAGACTGTATGTCCTGCGGTACGTAGACTGTCCTTGGTACTTTCACCTCTGACCCTGAAGCGTGAGTGTTTTCTTTTGACATCAAGGTGTCATTCAGTCTTTTATTTCTCTTCTCTTAACTTTGGGTTCTGTTGATCTGTCCTTTTCGTTATCATTTGATGTGATGCAGTCTAATGTCTGGAGGTGGCGTGAAGGGTCATCCTCTGAGTCACATGAGGGAAAAGAAAGAGGAAAAATCCGTAAAAACTCTTCCTTGAACAAGAAGCAGCTGAGTGTAACAGCCACCCATGCACACAAGTCATCTAACATGAAATCAAATTACATTGAACCGAAACTGCCCCAGTATGGCAACTTTGCAGCCCAGTTGGCCCACTGTGGCCAAACCCTGCGATATATGACAGTGCTGCTCTTGTTTAGGCTGTCTAGCAGACAAGGGAGAGCCCCACTCTGTCTCAAACCTCCTAATGAAGAGATGCATTATGATGTGATTTCATTTGGGCCTGCAAAAACCTACTGTGGATAACAGAGCAGTCTGAGTAGCATGGTTCATTTGTGTAGTGACATGTGACTTGTGTTTTCGTGAGTCATAAGGATCTCCTGCCTAATGGAAGGCAGTGTGTGCTCATGTGACAGTGACACAATGCAGGATGAACTGTATAGTATTCACCAGAGCTCAGCTTGGCTACTGTTTGGCACTGCTAATAGAGACCCATGAGCATCTTTTTATCTTGTTAATTTTTGTTGTGGTGAAACAAAGCAACCCACGATTATTGGTCGCGTCACATATGAACTGGTTGCACTGGTCACTGGTGTAGGTTTTAAGCTGTCACTAATACAGAGAGTTGTCAGTACTGGATTTGTGTATTTCTACATATTAAAGCGTGCATGTGTGTATGTGCGTGCACGGTGTCAGTACCGCATCATGGTCTTCCCTATGGTCATGGTGGTGTTTTTGCTGGCTCATCCCTGCCTCTCCACATGCCTGTTTAACAACACAGAGCTCCTCCTTACTGGCTTCCTGTCCAAACCAGTTTATCTGTAAACAAGTGTGTTTTTTTCCTCTCCGCCCCATTGTCCACACTACACCAGAATGCATACACAATGGGTGCCCTCTCTCTCTCCCAGTATGTTTTTGTACTCCTCCAAAGGAAAAAAAATGATGTTACATATACAACAAGAAATTGCAAGCTTCATGTGAACTAAAGAACAAGTTTGATATTGTCAGTAGTCTAAAAAAATACAAAACGCCATGCAGTTTGTGATTGTGTAAATATCTTTAAATAGAGAATTTGACTTATTCACTCATTTAAAAAAAAAACAAAATAATAGCTACTGGTCACTTAAGCATATTAAAAGCAGGTTGTAGCTACTTCGTTTTCCACTGTGCCCTGCTGGAGCCAAGTACTGACATAGCAGGTGAATGTTATGTATTGTTATTATGTGTGCATTGGGATGAAATGGCTGTCTCTGTTTATTTTGCCTGAGGTACACTATGCTACAGTAGATATGATAACAGCGGGGTTATTGTAGCAGGGCAACCCGTCCCTACTCTGGCCGTTGCATGCACACCACAGCAGGAGGTGTTTTCATGTGGTGTTGCCACCTCAGCTTAGAATAAGTGGTAGTGTCACATAATTCAGTTATAAAGCTGTTTCATTTCAACTACACATGGAAGTTCATTTGAAAGGTGTGGGAAACACATGAGTCAAAAGTAAAAAAAAAAAAAAAAGGAGACAGCTGAAAGGGGAACTTAATTAAAATTATAGGTTGTAACATACAGCAATTAAAGATAAAGCCTGTCCTTGTGTGAAATGTGAAATACAAACTGAGATAGCATCTTGTCATGTTATGATAAGGAGCATAGACAGAGGATATTTGCTGATTTAGAGTCCAGGGTTTAGCAGTACGCCTCAAGTCAGTAGAAGCTCTTCTGATTTTGTTCCCTGAAATTTTGGCCTTAGGAGTAATCTTAGTGGTCCATTATACTTATTCAACTAGCAATAGAAACGAGATGGTAAACTCCAGTCATATATCTGTTCTTAATTTGATAGGCCTGTCACGTGACGACACAAACTAGTGTAGATAATGCTGACAACTTCCTATATTTTGAATTAATGCGTATGATATGAGAGCATATTTACCATTAATTTACATTATACTATAAGTTGTGCATAAACTTCATCTAACAACTCCTTGTATAATCAAGCTATTGCATGACTTTATGTATATGAGAAATACTTTGTTTATCTGGTATGTCTGCACTTCAAATAGTGATCATATGTGCGCTCCAGAAATAATAATGCAAAAGGCCCACAGTTAAATGAGAAAAATAATGAGTAGTAATAGCACGCCAGTGACACCATTTCAGTGTGTTTTAACTACAAGGCCAACTGCAATTTTTACAGTTGTTGCTCTTATGCTGTGGAGTGAGCTTTTACTTACTTTACTTGTTTGTTTGTTTAACATTATTTAGCCTTCTAAGAAAGTTTTATGTGGTAATAGTCACCAGTGGGAAGAAACTCAGAATGTTCATTTAACAAAACATCAGAAAATCTGACTCAAGTATGTATATTCCTCAAATTAATGTAACATTAACGTTGGTTTCTCAATAGGCTGTAGTTTGTCTGTGCTACTTAGTATTTGCTCTTTTTTCACTTGATTTTTTTCACTCTGGGTGCAGTTTTATGTGTTTCTTTTGAATTTATAAAAGTTGCACAGTAATACAGGTGTTATTAGAATGCTCTCCTATGATCGTGGAATTCGTTTGAGTCGTAAAACACAGCGTGGACATATTTGAAGGTATAGGTTTCCGCGATGGTGATAAATGTAAACGTTGCTGAGGGACGTGCGGCGTCCAAAGAGTTAATTCCTCTCACTGTTGAGCGCTGCGTGGGCTGCGAGATCATTCGAGAGTGCATTTTCTGCGACCAATCAGCTGCGCGGAGTCCACTTCGCATCCAGCCAATGGGGAGAATGGGAGGCTCTATCGAATTTGAATGAGGAGTGTATCTTTTCGGCGCCATTTTCGAGTGAGCAGCGATTGCCTCAGCAGCTGCGGGGAGAGGATGCTGCGAACATAGAAAGCTGTCGCTGAGACGAGGGACAAACCGAGCGCTCAAAATTAAACTGCGCTTTTACGGGGAGAAACCGTGTAATTTCAACGAAAACACAGGTAATTTCCGCAACAAACTCTTTCGGCTGATTTTAATCGGGCGTTGTGGACGTACGGAACGACAGTAATACCTGAAAAAGACAAGACCGACCGTGGCGGGGAGACGTTAGCCATTTGGCCAGCTTTGCCAGCTTGTACTACTCCTAGCTGCTAGCATGTTAGCTTAGCGTGCTAGCGCGTAGAAATGGATTTCTGACTTTGCTGCGCTGTAACGGTAAAAAAAATGCGCTCAATCAGCGGTCTGTTTTATCCAGGTTAGGGGGCACAGCAAAAAAGAAAAACATTCCCTGGACATTTATTTTATAAGAAGAAGACATATAACTTGGAGCTTATAATTAAAGTTGGACTATAATGGACTATTTTTTTCGCATTTGAGCCTAGTTTTGAGCGGGAGGTGCAAAAGCAGCCAGGCTCCAGCAACGGAGAGAGACAGTCGGCAGTGTCAACAAATGCACACGGCACCGACACTGTCTTGGGAGGGAAAAAATGAAAAACGAGCGACCGGTACAGGCATCGTGCTTTTGTGTTAAATCAAGTTTATCAAGCTTTTCATCCATGGCAGACTTTTTGTCGTTGCTGTTAAAACGTCTCTCGTGTCTCAGGCGGTCTTTGGGTTAACATTAGACACTTATTGCTCGTTATGTCGTTGTCAGCTATGCCATAATAATGATAATGGGTCGTTTTTATTTCCCTGCTTGTGTCGCAAAGTGGCTGTTAGCGTGTTTGCAATCTGACTGCGGACAGTTGTTTTAATGTTGCTCTGGTGCAGTTCCTCATAATTGACTTTGCCCCGTCTTATATTAAGTTTTTGTTTATGTCTGGATCCGTTTATGGATGAAAAAAGTTGTATTGGCGTTGGATGATCAGTGTGGCTCTCAGCCAAGTGACAGCAGTTATAAGGTTCCATGCAACTTGTGACGGTTCAACTTTAATAGCGGTGTTAAACGTTAGACATATGGCTGTAATAACCGCTAACGACGAAATAATATTGAATTAGCGTTAGTTATTAAAACAAGGGGGGGTGGGGGGGTGTATGGTGAGCTGTGTCAGTGTTCACGCCTCGTCAGGTTTGTAGGTTCATCGTGGAGTGATGCAAAGGGCTTCTCAATCATTTCCTTCTTTTTCCTTTTGGCTTTTTGCTCTTACTAAGCCTTACTCCACTCTGCGCCCCGGACCCGCATTAAATTCAAGTAAACTGGAGAAATAAAACCTCTGTTTGATGTGTCCAGGAAGGTGAAAAGTATAGGAACGGAGTAAACCTTTAATTCTTGAAGAGGTTGGATGTTTTTTGCCTGTCTTGTTGTATTCACGGAGACTCGACTAATAGAGGAAAAAGAGAGGCTCCTTATAATTGTGCGTTTAAACCCGCCCCTTGTACTTCCTTCTAAGTAGAGATCGGTTTAATGTGTTACATAATGTGAAGCCCTCCTATCTTTTACTGTGTTGCATTTATTTTATAAACGTGTTTGTATTGTCAGGGAGCATTTCAGGTTCCGACTCAGAAAATGTCAAATCAAAATGAACCACCTTTAAAACAGGAGACGTTGTTTTAAGCACCTTTTGGCCAATTTTCTGCAGCCTTTTCATGCACCCATCACATCTGAAAGTGTGCTCATCAGTGGCAGTTCCTTCTTGTTTTTGTCTTTCTCTTGTTCAGTTTATTTATTTATTTATTTTACCCATCATATTTCAGAAGCTGTGTGATATGCATGACCTGAAATTGCAAATATTTATCCATAGATCAGTGCTCTCAGTGGGAGAGGAGGAGCATTTTGTTGAGATGATGGCATATATTTGGACAAAATTTGGAAACGTGATACAAGAGCCTTCACAGCCACATAGTAGTGCAAATAAGTGGAGGAGGAGGAAATCACTATATTATGAGACCTGATATGTCTGACTGAAAATATGTGGGTGTACGAAACACAAGGAGAACTGTGATAACTTAAAAATATGAGTCTCGTAATTACTTATTTTAGATTAAGATTTTATTTTTTTTTTTAGTTATTAAAAAAAGTCTCCCTGGTTTATTTGGAAAAAGATGGGTGACATATTTAATCAAAGTTCACATTCTACACAATTGTAAAAAAATCCCCATCTGATAATATAAAGGATTGCATGTGATGAAGTGGCAGACGGTGTAAAAATTTATTTAGGTCGTGTATGTAGAATGTTTTTCCAAGTATTACTTTTCACACTGTCAGCCTGAATTTGTTAGACGGAAGTGCAGGTAAAATGTAATTGTTCAAAGTTCATCATCTGTTTGCTTTTTACAGTAAGCATTAACAACATTTTGCTACCATGTGTACACCCATTGTCACACTGACAGACTAAGTACTTTGGCGGTGTATGGTGCTCAGATCTGAAGTGGCCTCAGTGTGTGATTTCAGTCAAATTGCTGGGGCATGAAATTACTGTGATACTTTAGTAAGACAAAAAAAAAAAGAAATTATGTAATTAAACCTCTGCTGTTAAAGACTGTGTTAAAAACACAGTATATTTGCTTGAAATTTAATTATCTAAAAAATATTATGTGTGGTACTTAATATTTTAGAGAAAGCATTGGCGGTCGAATCAAATTTAGTTTATGCACCTCTATATTGTAATCAGCTTCACAGTATCACCAGGCTGCCTGGTCTGTCTCTGATATTTTGTTTTGTTTAATTAAAAACTATAGATTTGATTTCAAAACCTCTAACCTCTAGAATTGAGTTGGTAGCACTTTGTCAAAGTGAAATTTTATAATCACAATGCAAAATTTATTCTTATACTGCCCATTCACAAAGTTGTGTGGGGAAATAATTTTCTCATACATGCATAACTGTTTTCAAGAAGTTTGAAACTGGCCATGTTCACTGCCAAATTAGCAATGGTGTATTTTACCTGTTTTGTTTGTTTTGTTTTGGGGTTATTTTTTTGTTGTTTTTTTTTTTACTTTATAAACTTTGTAGTCTCAGAGTTAATCTCCTTTAACTGCTACAGGTCTATATCTCCCCTCCATTCTCTGGTATTTGCCTTTTCATTCTCTGTTGAGCACCGTTCTGCTGTTTCAGACTGTTAGCATGACATTCTGTGACTCATCATTCTGTCTTCTCAGACCCCTCCGGCAAAATGGGCTCCCACCCCCATTTCCTGGTGAAACTGTGCCTCTTCTCTTGTACTTGCTCACATGTGTTGTAGCCAGGCTGCAGAGAACCCCCACCCTTCTCTTCCTCTTTTCTGCACCACTCAGCACAAACTTTGTAGTATTCAAATTTACTGTGATGAGACAGGTTTTCACGGGTCTTGATAGTTATTTTCCAGAAATTAGTCTTGGTTTCAATTCTGTGTGTCAGCAGTATTGTATAAGAGTTGTCATATGGTTTCGTGTACATCAGTCAAATCTCTGTCCAACATAATCAAAGTTCTGAAATTTTTTAAAAAGTGGTAATTTTAGGTAATACCTCCATGATCTATGTTGAACTAGGGTGTGATTGCATTTTGCCTCGTGCCTTTTAGCTGTAGTGTTGAGGCTGACACTGAGGCTCAAGAGTATGCCAAGTCATTGCATGGTTCTCACAAGCATATGCTTTGCATTGGCTTTGATTTTTTGCATACAGTAGGCAGGTATTGCTTAGAGCTATACACCTGTTTCACAAAACTATAATGTTTAAAAGTACAATTTTTAATCTGTTATTGATATTGTGTGCGGCAGCACTGTGCAGTGTGTATATTTAACAGCATTTTTTGTATAGCCAGAAAGTTTTACCAAAAAAAGTCAAAACAATTGGGTGCAGTAAATTTAAAATGTGATGTGAGCATCGATGTATTTAGGGCAACTCAGGCTGCATAATTATTCAAATCATAATCAAAATATCAGCCTATGTAATTATATAAGTGTAAAAAGCTGCAGTTTAGAAGTCTAGATGTAGGTGGATTTTGAGTGATCTAAATGCAGAATTGGGTAAAAAAAAAAATCACATTCATAGCAGAGGTATTTTGAAAAAATAGAAAATGAAAGTCATAAAACAGTTAATTTTAATTGTTTCTGCTCATTTAACTGTGTGTTTAAGTTGGAAAATGAAATATAGACCTCAAAATTAACATTCTATGTCTTTTCCTAGATAACTAAGCAAGTAGCCTGACAGGCATGAAATTGCAATATTGTCCACCACAATCATTCAGCAACTTTAAAGTTGTTTTTAAATTTTGAAAAGGTCAGACATTTATTGCAAAATCATATCTTATGAATCTATTCCCTTTTTAAGTGTTGGTGATACTTAGAGTTCTGTGTTTTTTTGGGGGGGCGTGCGTGTTATGTGGTACAGTGCCTGTAAATTTTACACTTAGTAGTTATGTAGACATGTAGAAATTTGATAACATATAAAACCACCGTTACTGAGATCCGAGATAACAAGGTGCATGCCTCTGACATGAATCTTGTCTCTTTTTTTTTTTTTTTCTTTTTTTTTTTTTTAAAGTTTGTTACACAGCGTTTTCACCTGGGGTGCTTTATGAGGCCTACTACTAAGGGAAGAAATGTAACTAAAATATTGGTGGCTTCCTGTGTATTTAAATTTAATGACCCTAACATGGTAAACAGGTCAACACCTACCCACTGCCCCTATCAGGCAGTGTGACGTGTGCAGAAGGAGGTGATATGGTCACACACAGTAAGAGCAACACATTTTTCATAACTCACTTTTAAAAGTTTCCTTCAAATGCTCCATAAATATCAAAATGTTCCATTTTGCTTGTGTCATTTCTTAATGCACCTAAGTAACTAACTTAAATAAGTACTTAGGCCATGGCTTAGAAACATTTTGTGTATAGTCTTTTACATTTGAGCAAGAAACTGTACTTTTGATTCATTTTATCATTTTTGTCCCTGAACCATCAGTGTAACATCAAAATTCGACATCCTTAGATAACCCCATTGTTTTTAAGGAAATATTCTGGTTGTTTGGTGTGTCTGTTGAACAAACATTTTTAACACTGTCAACCACAGTGACACAGGCATTTGAGCTGGCATGTGTTCAAAGAATACATATAGTCTGTATGTGTAATTGGTACTAGTCTATGGGTGTGTCATTCAGTTCTCACACTTAAGCTTTGCTTCCTCTTTTGTCCCCCTTGTGTCTGCACACTTACCTTATTCATATCAATTTGGGTTCCAATTCCACCTTTACTGCTGGTTCTGGACAGTGATTAAAAATGTAGTAATTATGGGAAATTTTGTGGTAGTTGTCGGTACTTGATTATGGTAGAAATTTCCAGCTGTGGCTTTGTGTAGTTAAATTCTGTTGGTCAAGTGTAAATTAAGTGCTCAGGTTGTACTTTTGAAATTGTGTCAGAGTGTACTGCTTTGTCTGCATCCTGTTTATTGCTGCTGTGTCTGTTGTGGCGATAGAAGGAAACCTGAGAGTTCAGATGTAGTATTAAATAACTGGACACATCAAAGATGTGCTTGAAAAATGCAATATTTGTTTGTAATTTATTATTTACGAAAAATCTGTGAATTCTTTGTTCAGCATAAATACTTTTCCCAGTTATAACTGTGTTTGGATGATAGGCACTTTCAGCGGTCATAGTAACACTTCAACTGTGAAAGTGGTGAAAATGTCTTTAGAATACTTGGATAAAACCTAAACACAACTTAGTAGCTGTATTATGTAGCCCAATGACGGATGCTTTAAAATACATTGACAATCTACTCTTAGCACGTGGTTTAGTCTATCCAAATCTGTTTCCAATTCTGTGTTATTCATTATTGTTATATAAATGTCAGGAGTCCTTCTGTGCCACTCACCCTTAGAGTGAATGGAGGGGGTAGTGTATACCTGTGCGGTATGAGAATGACTCAGAGGTCACTCTTGTATATCTGCTAATGTTGTCCTGTGAAATGGGTTTTGTCTGTTGTCAGATCCAGGTATGTGTTTCCACATGTCTGGGGAGTTTTTGTAATTCATTTAGCAACATACTGTATGCCCTAGCTGACACTTTCAGGAAATCCCAGTGTTTTGCTTGGTGTGCAAATATAGTAGTGTTTTGTGTTTGTTGTTTAACATGCACTATCTCAGTACTGATGTTTAAATGACACAGTGTAGTTCTTTGTGGACGCATCCTTGGTGTGCTATAAACTTGTAGTTGTTCACCGCCCTGTGGGTTGCCTTAAGGCTTATCCTTTTTTTTTTTTCTTTTTTTTTTTTCTCTAGTTCACTTTGGTAAATGTGTTGCTTTGTTATTGTGTCCGAATTGGTCTTGTGTTTGCTTTTGCTGCTGCACAGATCTCATGCTGTGTACATGCTGGCCCACTTGCAGTTAAAACATTTTATCACATCTAATGTTGTGGCTATTTAAACAAGTATACCTACTGTAATACACGACACCAGTGAATTGGCCAGAGTTTTTTTTTCTCGCATTTACCATGCTTAAATTGTACAAGTGCATGTTAATAATTGTCTACGGACGTGTGTGTGTGTGTGTAAACGTGTGATTACTCACTGTAATATTTATATATATTTAGGACCTTTTTTCCCCCTAATTCTCAGTGCTTTGAAACCAGGGCGTTTTGTAACTACAAATCTTGTGATTGCTGAAGATGGAAAGCCTTATGCTTATCATAGGGAGGAACTCAGATTTCGCATGGGTCTCTTCATGTGGATAAAAGTGATTGCCGTTCAGGTTTTCCCCCACAGCTTAGAATATCATTTTAGATCGTCCTTTAGTTTGTGCTTACACTGGCAGATGCATGTGCAACACAGAGCAGAAGAAGCCAGCCAAACCACTTGATCTGGGGAGGTGGCCGCTTGTCATGTCCACATCTCTGTAGCTTATAGGGTGTAGGAGGTTACTTGACCTTCAACCTTGGGGTCAGGTGACTCTTACAGACCATTGTATGTGGAGCAAATGTCATAGGAATGGGTTAAAAAGGCTGAGCAGTGAAGGTGACATGCCTGGGCATGCTTCCCTAAAGGAGAGGGAGAAAAAAATGGGGATAGGTTAGAGTCACTGATGTGAACACTCTCACGAAGACATGCAAAAAAAATGTTAAGTTCAAAAGGGAGATCACAACTTACCCGCCTGGTGTTTTAATGAATTTATTCATTTATTTACATTATTGATTTTTGTGCATATGCAAAATGGACTTACACAGATACTTCTATCTGCTGTTTTCCAGAAGAAATGGACTGGCAATATAGATTCTATCTGTAAGCCACAATCATTTCATCAATAAGTCAATTGACAGGTTTTTTTTACTAATTAATTTGTTTTTAAAATGTCAGTGACCAGCTCAGCCACCTATTAAAAGATGGGGGCAGTACAGTGTAGATGAACATAATCTAAAAGTAACAATCAGTTAGTATTTTTATATAAATAAATCATGGTTTACCTGTTGTTAATTAGTTGTTAAGCTCCTCTTTGTCACACACTTCATATAATAGAATCTTATTTACTAGGAAAAAGGAGGATTTCAGCACACCAGACATTTACTTTCCCCTGATATGTAGGCACGATTTTATCACATTTTGACTTCTGTTGATTAATGTGTCAGGTGCAATAAGTGGAAAATTTCAAGGTTTTGTCCAACCCTTGACCTTGTTAAATTTTTTAAAAATTTGTTTTTGTTTTTTTTTTTGTTTTTTTGAGACACCATTATTTTTACAAAAAGAAATGTAGAGTATATGTAAACATTTTTCTTCAGGAAATCTTGTTTCCCACAGAGTTAGCTCGCAGTGGTATTCTTTTCCATGCATTTAAAAGACATGTTTTTATGTAGTAGCATCAACGTCACAGTACATGATTTATTCTGACTTAACACTGCACTTACTGTCTTTCCAGCCTCTTTCCACTGTCAGGTGTGTGTTACTGTTGACAGCATTATTGTACCTGCACTTTCCTCACCAAATGCATTTCAGCTGCCGGCTCACTGCACAGGGATAAGTATTACATGCATTATATCTTGTCTTTCCTCCTAGTAAGACAAAAATAACTTCATATTTCACTTTTAATCAAGTAAGAACAATATTAGTTGACATTAAGAAGCAAATTATATTTTTAAAGCAGAAAATGAGTGGTAGAGAATTAAATACAAATCCAAGGCACCTTAAAAAGTATAAGAGCATTATTATATTATTTAAACAAAAGCGAGGGGTTATGTTGTGGCTAGTGCTTTGGAATGCAGAGGCTGACGCTCTGCCTTAGGCTAGTTGTTTATAATTTTTATCCTTAACTTTTTTTTTCCTCTCTTTTCCATTGTGGTTAATGGAATGTTGTGATTAAAACCAGGGGCTATTTTATGACGACCTTAAACCTTACAGGAGGCTGGCAACAAAAATCAAATACCAAAAAGCAGCTGTTAAAATCCAATCAACCACCAAAAATGTATCATGTGAAAACTGATGAAAACATTGTCAGCTACTCCTAAAATATTAATTGCATCATCAACTGCAGGGAGAGGCCGACAAAAAAAAAAAAAAAAAATCTTCCCCTGCAGTTTCGTTACCACATGACAAAAAACTGTGGCAGAAGAATGAAAACAACACATTTGTAATTGTTGCTTGCTGAAGCAAATAAATGAAGTGGCCTTTTTGGAAGAAAAGTATGTGAAAGAGGTCCATTTCAGACCAAGGTCATAATTACAGGTCCATTGAGACCTCTAGTGGCAACACAATCACTGGACCCAATCTTGTACAGGATGGTATCTGGTGTGTCCAGTTACGGTCAAGGCTGCATAGACGTTGAGCTGTTAATTTGTACATGTTGTATAACACATTAACTATTTTTTTTTAACTTTAAGTTTACTCTCTGTTTATGGGCAGGATATTTATAGCTGCTGTGAAGTTTGAGCCTAAAAGGAAGGGATGATGAATGTGAATAGCAATGCTGACCGAAACGTGCAGATAAATCCCAATCATATTATCTCCTATATAAGAATTCAACAGGTACATTGTTGGAATGACACATGTTTTTAGGCAATGTTTGATCAACAGGGCAGAGCCTTTTTTTTTTTTTTTTACACCTTTCTTTGTGAGTCTATAACTTTGAGGAATAAACAATATAATTTAGTGTTTATTTATAAGTTGGTCTAAAATATCTCAACTTCAAAAATGAGGACTGTGTTTCTTTCTTGTATAACTAGAAAAGTTACTTTTTTATGACGCTTTCTTGGCGCCTTCTGTAGAAATATGTTGTCACTTGTGTCAACATTTGTGGTCTTTTCACAAACTCCACTTCCGGGTTTGATTAAAGTGGGATATAATGCTTTGTTTATAACCAGATGCTTATTGCTCAGTGGTAAAAGTGTTTTGTTTTTTTCTTTTCTTTTTGGACACAGACATAGCTGAGCACAGTGGAGTGGTAATTATCTTTGTCCTCAGCCACTGAATGAGATATTACACTTTACCTCTTTCAAGCAACCCATTTTGTTGCTTAGACAAAAAGTCAAATATTCACTTCACACTTGTCTGCGGAGGGCCTGTCCATGGCTCTGATAAATATTACTAGACAGGAAAGTATTTTGGCTGATTCAGCGCCATAGAAAAATCGTCAGAAAGGACAGACTGCATTTTTTAAAAACAGAGGATGACAGAAATCTTCAACAGCTAATGACCACTACTTGAACGCAGTTTATTTAAAAATAGTCCTTTTATTTTCTATACTTATATACTCTGTGCTGTTTTTCCACAGTTTTGGCTAGACTCTCCCATACCAGGTGGCACCACAGCACACACTGATATTAAAGACAGCGTTGTGAAGTAGTGTCCAACACCGTGGCAACAGCCTAGGTCTTTTCTGCTTGAAAGCTTAAGCTATAATGCCATCATGTGTAAAAATGAGGTCTGTAAAGAAATGGTTGTCAGTTCGACGCTAAAGAATCAGCACAAAGCTCCAACTGTCCAGTACCTTTGAAATAAACTGCACTTCAAGCTGGGACTTCTCACATCACCACTGTCAAACCTCACATTTGGGTGAAATGGAAGAAATTTTTGTAGCCAGGATGCAAAATTGCATGGAAAGCTGTTCCATAAGAGCAGAGGCTGTTGCAGCAGCACATAATAAACGTTCCAGCTATACTATAATACCTGTGTCCATATACTTTTGGTTGTTTGATCCTTCCGTTCTGTCAGTTGACCTTCCCGGGATTACAGTGTACTGAATACATTTCCTCTGTGTGTTTCAGATGGAGAGGGTCCGTGCATCGCTGCTAAACAGAGGAGCAAAATCTGCACAAGAGGCACTGACCATCTGAACATCTTTGGGTACATGAATAGTAAAAAGAGTCTGAATCCCTGTGAGCACATGTTTCCGACGCGAAGCCCGGAGGATAGGATGAAGCGGGTGCGAATGACTGAAGATAACGGCGACGACAAAGCAGGAGAACACGAATATCCGCAGTTCTTGCGATGCTGTAGCAGCACGGAATGGTTTGTGGGTAATACTGAGATGCAGGCCATACTGTGCTGCAGCAGTAAAGCCTGAATACACAACCCGGCCCTCACTGTCCATCCAACCTGTTGCCCGTTTTCAGCCACAACTCCTGTACGTGGCTCCTACGTGTCGTTTTCACTAACTGGATCATCATCCTCGACAAAAAAAAAGTTGTTTTTCCCCTCATTTTCTGGTCGCCTTACTGTAGCAGCACGTAAATATTGGAGTTAAGACTGTTTGTGAAACCTCCAGTATTGATCGTGCTGCTGAAGCAAAGCTGACCACTCACTGAACCGTCACTATCACTGCAACTAACCACTGAATGTACTCCGACAACACTGCTGCCGACAGTAATCCGCTTTAGACGCTTCCAGGTACACTGACATCCAGATCTTGTGTCAAATATCAAATCCTCCCATGTTTTTTATACTTTCACATTTCACTGTCATTTCTATATTCACACTTGGGGGGGGAAAAAAATAAAAATTCAAATTGGCTTTTGTCTGCAATGTGTTTTGACCATGTTATGTTATATTTTCTGTTTAACATTTTTCATATATTAAATGAAGAAGTCACAAGAACTTGAAATCAATGACAAGTTGTTTATACCCTTAATGCTGTCCCTACAGTACATGATGCTTTTCGCCTTCATTTTCCAGACTCTGAATATCACAGCCTCCATAGTGGAACGTCCGGGCCTATCAAACTTTAACAGTATATTACATAAGATCCGGCCTATCAACATGAAAAATGAAAATCCCTTATATTTTTCTGGAGTGCAGATGGATTTTTATTTATTTATTTTATCTCTGTCCAGATTCTGCAAATCTGACCTCTTGGAATCGTAATGATCTATTTCCTGATAATGATCTAGTGTTTTTTAGATTATATTTTGTATACATTATTCCTAAAAATCTCAGATGTCTATTGGTGATGTTCGTTGAAACTATCCCACGGCTCCGTCACGCTCTAACAAATAAAATGGTGTCCCGTAATGCGGCTTGAAAACCTCCATTTTAAGAGACTTTGCCTGCAAACGCCACGGATGCTCCTCTGTTGTACCAGCACATCCGATCACTATAATCCAAATCATACTTCACCTAATATAAATGCCAAATACGTGTTTTGGTCAATCTGACTTTTAAAGCGGGTTTTCTAACCACGCGGAACGGAATACAATCTAAGATCACCACACCTTAATTTTTAACTAAATTTAGGAAATTAACGAACACTAACATTATTTATTAAATCACTTCTTTTTTTTAATATTTCAGTATTTTTATTGTATTTTTTGCGCTAACACAGCCCGGCCTGTAATCCTGAGCCTCTGTGAACAGGCGCATGCTGCAGCTTTCCCCTCCTTTTGGCCTCACAGGCCTTTTTAATCATTCTCAAGCCTGCCTTGTTTGCGCAGATATAATTCGCAATGTGGACTTATGGAAAAGGTTAAACTATTTTTTAACCATATCCAAAAAATATAAACAGCATTACATATTCCACAACATATGAAAGATTGTCACTTTACAAATTAGAATTTTATATATATTGTAAAAAAGCGGTCCTGATGAGCCTGGACGGTTAGAAGACGCAACACGATATACCATAATGGAAGCATTTATGTAAAATAGAAAATAAACAGCATCGACAAAACTTAATTATTGATCATTTTCAAATAAGTGGATGATTTTAGTCTACATGCCGTTATTTAAATTTTGGTGCAAAATGGAAACGACCTATTTAGGTGAAGAATTACAGCTGAGTCCGCACACAGCGCAGCAACAAGAGGAAGGAAGCTTCTCGTATGTGCGGCCTGAAATTATCATGTTAATCCTCTTTTTGCTGCATTGACTTTTACCCCGTAAATATATAAACACGTGCTTTCGTCTGTGTCCAGTTGGAGTGTAATGTCTTTACGCACGGTCACCACCAGCATTTGTTTGATCTTTATTTGCAAGACAATTGAACATTGACCTCTTTTTTATTATTATTAAATAAAGATAAACATTCAAGGTAATTCTTAATGTAAAGGAAAATAAAAAAAATAGTGAGGCCACAATGAAATGCATAAACAGGGTGTAACACACAAGTGGAGGCATTTCAGTGATGTGATGATACACTGGGCGTATTAAATAGGCCATGTTTCATTATTTGGGTATTTAGACATCTTGGCCAATTAAGATCAAATTTTATTTTTCTTACACCCAACAAAATGTCTGCTTTTACTCTGTGGTGATCGAGCGACCTGTCCATGTGATCATATTTACATCCACACTCTTAACCTAGAGGAAGACAGTCGTTTGTCATGAATTTACCTTTTCCTTACAATTTCATGCCATGTTTAGATTTGCGTGCTGATCCATATAAAATATTAATGCAGAGTGTTATTTTTGTTTCCAACCTATATTTTTGCCTGGCAACAGTAGTCTATAT
>JAPQRQ010000015.1:16234471-16247170 GCA_037367365.1 Apogon talboti | reverse complement strand
AAAAACCGCATTTAGTGGAATTATAAACAAGTGTTTCAGTTTTCCATGTGTACATGTGCTCACAGATTGGACTACCTGCCTGATCACTCGTAAATCAAAGCTGTGAGTGTGTGGCAAGACACCACACCTGCTCCTAATTAAAACATCTTACAAAAAAAATTGACAGTGGACTCTATTAAGTTCTGGATACACTCCTGACATGCATGTATTAAACTAGTGTTCATTTCAGCTATTTCCCGCAGGAACAGACCAGGGTTTGCAAGGCGCGTGGAAACTGTGGTGATGAACGGTTGGATGTGGAGGTGCACGGACGCGGGGCTGTGTGTCGGCAGCAGGAGGACCGCTGCCAGAAACAAGCTCATAAATAAAGCGATCCATCTGTGCGCTGCCACCCGTGAGCTCCCAGCTCGGTAGGAGACTCTTTCGTGAGGGACGGAGATCTTGTCGACTTCTTTCAGCCTCAGCGAGTCCCACTTTGTAACGTCGAAATTACGCACGAGCGGACCGACATCCAGGTCTTTCCGAGAAGGCAGCGGAGTCTCCCGGAGGAACTCGAGCTTCTCCCGAAATTCCTGCATCTGCTGCAGGAAGCACAGGGGGTCGGTGATGCTCCTGACGGACGGAGCCATGCCCACTGCCCGTCTCTGCTCCTCCAGCGCTGCGCTCAGCTTGGTGATCTCCGGGTCGTACGCCTGCATCACAACCAGCTTCAGCGTTTCGAAATCAGACAGAATCTCATTCTTTTTACAATCGATGCTGCTGATGAGTTTGTCGAAATAATCTGTTACCTTCTCTGCGTCCTTGGACACCGACTGGAGCGCTTTTTTCTTACTGGCTTGTAGTGTTTCCAGGCAGGACAGGATGTCTGCGCTCTGCCAGCTCTCCACCCCGTGCAGCAGCTCTTCAAACGCCTCCTTCTCCCGTTCGTACGCATCCTCCAGGGAGCAGAACCTGTGCTCTCTGTGATCGTCCGTTGTTGCGCAAAACCCGCAAATGAGTTTCAAGTCCGTGGCGCAGAATATGTTGAGAGGCTGACCGCTGTGTTGTTTACAAACAAACATCTTGGGCGAAACCCGGATCTTGCTGTACTTCTCCACTATTCCACGTAGAGAGTAGTTGATTTGCAGACTGTTTGCGCCGTTGTGAGGGGTCTCTTTGCGGCATGTGGGGCATTTTAAAGGTGTTCTAAAAGTCGGACCGCGGTTTCCCTCCAACAACCCATCCAGGCATTTCTTGCAAAAGCTGTGCGAACACAGTAACTGCCGTGGGTCCTCGAAGAGACAGCAGCAGATCGGGCACGTAAGTTCCTCTTCCAGCTGCTCCATGGTGTCCTGTGAACACATTATCCAATGCGTCATATCGGTGCTTAATTCAAAGCACAGCAACCCCAAATAAATCGTCACTTAATAATAATAATAAAAAAAAACCAGACTACATCATACGCACCCACATGCAGAGAGACGCTGCTCCATAAGGCAGCGAAGGCAACTAATTAAAACACGAAAAATGAAGCATCGCAAAGGATACAGGTTTTGCAGCCGTGTCCCTGCTGCGTCTCAAGTATTCCCATCCTGAAAGTGAAACTGGCTCGCATCGCAGTACCCACGTAAAAGGGTGAGTGGTACAGGGTTGGCACAGACAGCGGAGTGCGCCCCGGCGAGTAACATTGTGCGTTTGGACGGTGTTTCTGCGCCCAGCTTGGGGTTGCAATTAATTAAAAAACCTCGATGCAAAAACAGACTGTTAGAAATCAATACCGTTACTAACTTTACAGACGCAGACTCTTAAACAGCAAACGATGTTGTCCCAGTTTTTCTACAGGAATAGGAGTGACGGTGGTTAGCTGAATTCACCCCCAAATTCCCGACGTCTAATAAGTCCAGAGAGACAAATTACAGACACACGGACTTCGCGTTAGTGAGCCTCCTGTTGGCAAGGTACTGATAGAGGGATGTGACAGATTTTGCAAGCGCATAGTAACATGCAACTACTGGACCAAAAAGATTCACTCACCAGCAGCTGAGACGCACAGACGCAATCATGGCGCTTGTTGCTGTGCAGACTTCGCCCTTTCCGGGTAAAAATTAACCCTTTCGTTGGCGCACAGAACATTTCAAAACACCAATCTGTCACTATTCGCGCAAAGAGAAATAGATGCTTGCGAGAACGTGCCATCACTTACACATGTGCTTGTGTTCCGAGTGTTTTTGACAGCCTCGCGTGGAGCTTTGGGGTTGTTTACGTTTTTATCCGTGTTGCAAACTTGCAGAGGATCCCTTCCAGCTGGATGGGGGAGGGGCTGTTGCTATGCAAAACATTACAGCGTGAAAAACTGTCAACTAGGTTTTAGTCCCAGTTTGGCATCATAGGTTTATGCTGCCCCACTTGAGTCTGTTGTTTTCATACTTGGTTATATATATTCATCTGTGTGGCGTTAACGCAAAACAAGGTGCAAGTGGAGGCGGAAGCTTGAGCTCGTGCTAGTGTAAAAACACCAACTTCAGCACTGTTTTGCACGTATCTGAGCCTATAAAGGGACTAAAGCCACGAACTATATCACATTGGTTTAGCTCTATGCTTCAGCCTACCAATGCCTGTTATGGATATTGTATTACCAATTCATTTTCTCGTTGCCAAATCTTGTGTTTTCCCTCAAAATCCACTTCGTATTCATTTGTGGTTATGTAACACCGATATCCAATAGTTACTTAGTCACGTGTAAAATTTTTGACCTTGATTTTCTTCCCTTGTTTCCATGCCATCAGGAGCAACTGCCTATCTTAGCCACTGTGATTGGATACAGTGAGGGAACAGGGGCTTATGCAGCACCGACTTCGGCCGCGGGGTGTCGCTGTTGCGTGAGCGCGGACCTGTCTCTTTAACGTCTGCTCTCTTTGGGTTGACAGCACGCACTCGTTTCCGGATGTTTAGTGTCGTGCTAGAATGGCTGCGATGTTTACGTGTTGTCTAGGCTGCTGCGGAGATGGCGGATCGGGGCATATTCCCCTCAAAGAAATGCCTACTGTTCAGTTAGATACTCATCACATGGGTGAGTTGGTTTGTTTTTTTAGGCACGTAACGTGTCTACGTGCATTTTCTGTCCATATTTACATTGTTTACGGTTCGTGAAAAGGTCGAGATGCTACTTCCGCAGTAGCTAACTGCTAACTGCCCGTTTAGTTGTAAGCTACATAAAGTCTCCTCTTTATGTGTTAGCCTAACATTTCTATCTCCTGCATACGCTTTTCTTAATTTCCAGCGGGTTGATAGTGCTAAATACTTTTGATCTTGACTTCAGGTCAACAATAACAGCTCAATGTTCAACCAATCCTCCAGTGAGTGTGTCAAAACAAATATTCCCCACATATTTTCACTCTGGCGTGTAATCCGATAGCATAATCTGATCTAATGAACAGGACTGAAGAAGCAAAAACCGCTAACGACATTTGGTTCAGGGAAATAAACATTCACTTGATAGAAAAATAACCACCAACCAATCTTGAAATCCAGTAATTACTCTAGTCATTTAATAAACAAAATCGGCGTACATTCGCTTATCCAAAAATAATCAGGATTTACTTTGTTAAAATTGGATTTAACTTGTAAATTGAAACCCTGGAGTATGTCTTTTAACACAGAATCAGTACCAGGGAATTATGATGGATGCTTTCTTACTCTATACAGAGTTATAATCTGTTGAACAACTAGAAAGGAACTTGATAGAGCACACACACCTCTGCTACTTGGAAAATCATTCATACATCAAATCTTGCAATATCACAAATATCACAACCCACATATCTTTGCAGAGTTTTAGTGTGATGGGGAGGTGAACCACATATCCTAGCTGCCAGTGAGCAAATATCCTCCTCTTTTTATGGATCTGTTCCAAAATTTAAGGGGTCCCATGGCCTACTCTTCTAACACATTTCTTGAAAATAGGTACTGTAGTTTTTGCATGATCCAATTAAAAGGCACATCAACAGATACGTTTGATTACGACGGCATAACCTTAGGATAACAATAACCATAGCTATTAGTTGCGAGTGTCCATTTTGAGTTTCTTTTCTATATTGTACTGCTAACTGTATCCTCCATTCACTTATTCTTAATACACTGCACTTCCTTTGCAGGCACAGATGTTGTAATTGTAAAGAGTGGCCGGAGGATATGTGGCACTGGAGGCTGCCTTGCCAATGCTCCTTTGCATCAGAACAAGAGTTATTTTGAGTTTAAGATCCAGTCTACTGGTAAGCCCCTGGAAGTCACTTCATGATTGTTCTCCTGACATGCCTTTCCTGCCTTTCGTCTCTGCCAAATTGCCATTTTCTGGTGCATATTTAGAGATTATTGATTATGATACAGCATGCTGCCTTTTTTAGCAACTGCACCACCTCGTGACTGCATGGTCTGTGTACAATTATTTTCACTTACAAGAAAACACAAGAAAGTCACTCTGTTCCATAGATAAATACCCTTTAGAGTAGATATTCAATGCACTTATTGCACTCTCCTCATCTGATAATGACTTAAATGTTCTGATGCTGACAAGTATATTAGTCCTTCAGGCTTATGACTGCAGCAGGCTTGTCTTAAAGAGAAAAAATGTTTTTGTAGTATACTCGGCCTTTTGTGTTTGTCTAGGTGTGTGGGGAATTGGTGTGGCCACACAGAAAGTGAATCTTAATCAAGTGCCTTTGGGCAGAGACACAAACAGCCTAGTTCTGAGGCATGATGGGTCTGTGTACCACAATAATGAGGAGAAGAATCGACTACCAGCAAACAGCCTTCCTCAGGAAGGTGACATTGTGGTAAGTACAGCCTTATTTAGCAATATTTTTAATTTTGGTATGATGGTGTAATCTTTCCACAATTTAAAACCCATTGGTTTTGCAAGGTATTTTTTAATTAAAGCAAAGATTTGTTATGACAGTTTCTCACAACATTTTACCATCTCAATTCAACTGCTTTTGGTACCAGGTACCTTTCTTTACACTGAACACTAAACATCTGTGACATCACCTTCACCGCAACTCTCATGAACAATTGAGGATATTAAAGTGATTTTCCCGATTCTCTGTACGTAGAGCGCAGAATTATTAAACTATAGGTGATCAGAAATTGACATGTAAATAATTAAAACGTGCAATTCATTTGTCTTTTTCTGTTGATTTTATGTAGTATAAGCCTAATTTATTTTACAGGTAAACTACTTGTATGAAGAGTCATATAGGTGTTGAACATTGAAATGTAAATAAAAATGAAGTTTCTGTTTGTCTCATATGCTTTGTAAACAAATATTAGAACAGAAATAATAATCTTAATATACAAATCCTCTTCCTGAAGAAAGATTTTAGTGATGCAGTGACATGTCACTAAAAGAGCACCATTCAAATAAGAAATGATGGAAACTGATTGAGAAGAATAACATTTTTCCATTAGCTTCATCAGTTAAACAGAGGCAGTTATTACTGTGATGCAAAATAATATGCAGTTAGCTCAAATATTTGCAATCGACTGTTTGTCACTGCAAAGTGACACATTTCATTTTGAAATGTTAATCAGTATAATACAGCGAGTAGACTGTAGTTGAACTGATTAGGAAAAGGGAATTTGTTTAGTTCCCTGTGACACAAAGTTGACATATTTATAATGATTCACTCTCTGACCAGTCAGAAGTGTGTCGTGTTTTCATGTCACCTTCTTGCTTGTAACAGGAAAAAAAAATCATTTGCCATCCACAACTTGTGGTCAATAGAAAACTAAAAACGTGAGGGATCCGGTGGAAAAAATCTCACAGCAATTTTTCATGGAATTGTAGAAAACATTGTGATTTGAGTCTACCTGCATGTTATCGAGGAAAATAGAAGGATTACTTTTAATTCAAACATACAAATTTGAAGCAGCATAAAAATTCAACAAATTGAAAAAATGTACTGATGTGTATTTAGTCATTTTTACACAGTACTCTGTTCAGTGTTCCCCATTCCAAAAATCACCATACACACACTGGACCTTTTTAAATGGACAGCCTCACATTATTGTGTTTTTTTTTTTTGTCTCCCAGTATTTGTTAATCATAACTCAGGATGACATTTTCTGAATTTTTTTGATAATCAGCACTGACATTAAATTGAAATAAATGGACTTAGGGAGCAGGTTAAAATTTTTGGCAAAATTTAGAGCATACAGTTCTGCTGAAGAGGAAAAATGCATGAATGCTTTTGTTGAGATTTAAGTTAACTTATGTTTCCTTGAAAATTATATTATACAGTTGATAAAGTGTTGGCCC
This sequence comes from Apogon talboti, assembly GCA_037367365.1. NCBI lineage: Eukaryota > Metazoa > Chordata > Actinopteri > Kurtiformes > Apogonidae > Apogon > Apogon talboti. The sequence continues at coordinate 16,240,878 of JAPQRQ010000015.1, read as the reverse complement.
ACAGGGTTGACAGAGTTTAAGCCTGTAAACATACGCCCTGTGGAAACTATTCCAAGTCAGTAGGACAATAATAATAATTTTGCGTTTGGTTCATATAGTGAAATACTTTAATTTGATTAATTGGCAATGCAGCAGATAGCAGGTGAGGAATACAGTGCATTTACAAAGTCTCTTAGGTGTCGGGTAAAAGAAAATCCAGGCTTTTACCGTAAAGTACAAGAAAGTTGAGTTTCAGGAGGGGAAAACAAAAAATGCCAAGTGTTAAAAACAAACAGTTTTCTTTGTGTTTTTTTCAAATCATTATCTCCAGCACCGTTTTTTTTTCTGCACATTTTGATTTCTGAACCAGAACTGTTTGAGAACAGACAGATCATGCATACAACTACATTGCAATTAGTGCAAAACCTGCATATTCACTTATAATAATTCATTAATTTTTTATGTATGTATTTCTCAGGGCATCACATATGACCATGTGGAGCTGAATTTATATCTGAATGGAAAGAACATGCATTGTCCTGCCTCAGGGATCCGAGGCACTGTATACCCTGTTGTTTATGGTAAGACTATTTATTAACTCAGTATGCTGTTGGGTTAATGATCATTTTATTAGCCAATATAAATGAGTTTGTTCCCTTGATAATAATATATACTTTGGCTGCCTCAATCCATTTGACCTTATATATCAACTACCTTTTTATTCCACTAGAGGGTTGTATTTATACATGTTCACATGAACCACTGCAGTTTGTGCCTGATGGGAGAACACTGTCTATTTGCATAGCAGGCATCAAATAGAAGCTACACTTGAAATAATTATTGAAACCTACCAAAACAAAGTTTATAGAGGATTTCACAAGAATCAAGACCTGCAGAGTTTATTGTTGTCAGAGGTTACAGCTGAAGATTTCACAGTTTTTTCTCATCACTAATCAACACCACCAGCTGGTAACTGGTTATCTAATTATTGCATTGTGTGATAACTGCCAGTGTCTATAATGTAAACATCAGATGTGATTTGTTTAAAGCTTCCTAATATATGGGAATCCTAAACGTGCTGCAGTGAAGTTTCTACTCCAGTTAGCCTGGTGTGGTGCAAGGAGGTGGTTTTACAGTCAAGGACAAATAGTGTGTTGTGTGTGAGTGTGTTCTTCCCAAAACCAAACCATTAAATCCAATCCTTTGATTTCAGTGTTGTTAATGTTTGTATGGAATCAAATTTGATGTTTTGATATATCCATGAGAACTAAGACATAACAGTGATTTTTGTAGGTATTTTTATGCATATTAAAATTAGTCTCATGGACAATGCTGAAAAACACTTGGGGCCTTTACAAATTTTGCATTTGATGAAGTACGTTAGAATTTCTGTCCCCTACCGAGGTCCTTCTAACTAAGAAGCATCTATGGGTGGTGTTGACCAATAGACTGTGTGTTTTGAGAGGGGAGTAGTCGCCCCAACATTTCTGTTTTTACAGGAATCATCTAAATATGCAAAAGCATAGAGCACTCCACTAGTCATTTAATGAAGACTTTACACTGAGATGACTTTTCATACACTGCACTCTCTAAATTCTAAAGGTGGAGAAAAGCAGATCAGAAAATCTGTGATTACGACTCTGTCACTTTTTTGGACCAGATTTTGGTTACTCGAAGTGTGAAATAAAGTGTAGTAACAGTAAACCATGGTTACCATGCTGTTTTACTACAATGACTCTTTTTGTCTAAATCAGATAATTATCCAAGTCTTTAAATGCACTGCTTTTAAAAATTTTGAGTCACTGGAAAGGCACAGTACCACCTCTGCTTTATTTAACTCAGGAAAAACCCTCTAATAGCTGTAATATTAATTCAGAATGGTTAAGAATGCACATGCAAATTAGAAAACAGTTTCTTATTTGTCATAACATGTTTCCATTTGTTACAATACATAGTTAAAATATGTATTAGTTAAGAATCTGGGGTAATGATGCGTGTTATCATGTCTAAAATGTCTCATCTTGTTTCTCATTGTGTCTTTCTCTCTGCTCTTCCAGTGGACGACAGTGCCATCCTCGACTGCCAGTTTAGTGACTTCTATCACACGCCTCCGCAAGGATTTGAGAAGATCCTCTTTGAACAACAAATTTTTTGAAACACTTCAGCTTCAGCCAGTCTTTATATGTTGTTCTCCTCTATATCTCATAGCAACCTCTGTGACACTACAGCTTGACCTTGATTGGATAATGTCATTGTGTGGCTCAAATGCCTCCGTTTTGCTCCCCCGGTTACTGTGTCTTTCTATAGCTGCTGTGGATTGTCAGAGGCATGTCCTTGAAGGAGTGGGGATTTCTGGTCATTGGTTGGCTGTGGTGCGCTTTATCGGTTTGTGCTGATGGAAAACCGTAAAATCCTCACCTTGTGTCAGTGATAATCCTTCTGTATAAACTGAAGCACTTTCAGTTGCATTCATTCTCAATCTGTGTTCACTAGATGCCAGACAGTGATTTCAATGGTAACATTTTCAGGATCAGAAGCCATGCTTATTTGAAATTGCTTTACACTTTTGATGAGTTTTGATTTTGACTATTACATCTTAATCACCATGCTGACATCTCCCCATATTTATTTGTATTTATTTGATTCGCATAAAAAAGTGTCATGTGTGCTTTGATATATTACAATATGATCATTTGTTTCAGCCCGCAATACTAATCACTTAACAATATGACATTCACTTTGATGTTTCAGTTTTTAATTAAAAATAAAACAATGTGGGGACATTGCCATGTTTTCACTTACATTCACGCCACTGTTTCTGTTCTGAATTAGTACAGTTTAAAAAGTACCAGTAAGTAAATGCACATTTCACATGAGGTCGACCATTGGTGATGCCGCTGAAAAATGTTCTAATAAAGTGGAATGTTTCCGTAATAGATGACACTGATATGTATTAATACTGACTTCCAAATCACTTTGGACAACCCGCTAGTTTTCCAACAACCGCCCTTGTCTTGAAATCATGTATGGTGTATTTATTCTAAATATGAGAATATTACCAGATGTGGTCCTGGTTGTCTGGAGATACTATATCATATACTTAATGTCAATCTGTTGTGTTGTATTGGCATTGCATATCAGCTGCTGAAGTGTGACAAATATTTCAACTGCGTGTCTTTGCACTAATGTTACTGTACGAGCAAATCCAGATATTGTTGATTTATTAAACCTTTGTGTCTGGAGGAACCGTGTCAGTCCTTGTTGATATTTTTCTTTAGTCTGTAGTTATGATCGTGACGGTGTTTGAGAGCCTCTACTACCCATGTTAAATCTTAATAGCTAAATTGATCATTACGTGGCCGAGGAACCCGTGAAAAGGAGGGCATCCCATGCAGGAGGTATGCATTAACTCCTCCCCTCACTCTGCGCTCTGTTACGTCCTCCTCCCCCTCCGGATCCAGCAGCAGCAGCAGCAGCAGCACAGGAGCCGCCGTGCCTCGTCTTTCACGGAGGAGATCCCGAAAGCCGGAGTAATAGCTAAACCTCATACGGCCATGGCAGATAACGCCGGCTTAGAAAACCACCGCATCAAGAGCTTTAAAAACAAGGGACGCGATGTCGAGGTGAGTTGGCATATCACTGCCTGTGAAAATAACGTGACTCTGATTAGTTTTATGTAGATAGCGGCAGTCTTTGGGCCTCGCTGGGGAGCCTGGCCCCGGCTACAGCTACCAGCATGCTAACTAGCTAGCTAAAGTAGGCTATCGCAGAGTTCGCCATCACAAGTCCTCATTGGCCTACCTTGTTATCGATACGTTTCTCTCTCAGTCTGTTTTAGTGTATCTTGGACTGTTGGCATCAGGGGCCCATTTACGTCCTATAGGCAATATTTGACAAGAAATTGGCTGTATCTCAATTGTGTCGTTAAAATGAACAGAATCAGGTGCAGGCGATGTTTCTGTCAGTGCCAGCTAACATTAACTAGCTAGTTGGATGGACACCGGTCGCTAACGAGGCTGGGCCTGGCCGGCACCATTATCTTGACGTTTTCTGTGTTTTCAAGCCAGTTGACGTTGAATAACAGCCACACCACCGTGTTATCATTATATTCGCGTAAAACCCTCTGGTAAGCCACAAGTTTGGTGTGAATGCATGGCAGGTCTACATCCACTCTAACCAAACATTGCCCCTCCTTGCTAGCTACCGCTGTTAACCATATAGCTAGCTTGTAATATCAGGTGAGCTAGTAAAGTGAGCTCTAGGCTGAACCACCAGACAACTAGCTGAATGGCAATGATGCGATTGTCTTATTTTTACCCACGCAAAGGAGAAGAATGGGCATTATATAACCCTGTGAGTTCATTCACCTTAAACGTCATGAATTTTACGGGGTTCATGATAACACATCAGTGACATGCACTGAGGTAACGGATGTAGCAAGAGTATGAATCATTACTTGATTTGACATGTTATGTCACAAGCCCATCATACCTGGACTTTTTTCAATCATATATTAATAAAATACCTTTTAATAAGGACGGCTAAATGTAAGGACTGCTCTGTGGTCGCGGTGACAATTGTAAGTCTTTAACTTGTATGACTGCGTTAAAGCTCTCAGTGTTGTAAGTTTAAAAACAAATTTGTGTGACAGCATTTGTCTGAAGTACTTTTTGCCACGAATAACAAGTAATTTGACAAATCTATATTCAGACAAACAGCCCATGATAAAATAAGGTGAAAGTGATGGTACTGGTGCTATCAATCAGTAAATTTTTTTTACAGCAGTTTGGTTTACCTGCACAGAATGCATGTAATTTGTCCAAATGAAACCCAGCAAAGGAGGTTTCCAACAAAGAAACATGTTTGTGCCCAGTTGCTCTGTTCAGCTGGTAATCCTGAGATAATCCTCAGACAAAGGTATGTCTGAAAATGGCCCTTGAAAATCCACCAGGTTGCTCATCAGCGTTTCAACATCAATTAATTTGCTAAAAGTAATGACTGATGCCAAATTGCTGGTTGTTTTGAATCTTAGTGTCAGTGTGACAAGCACATGGCTACTATGACAGACAGACTTTGCCAAGTGCATTCCTGATGCTATTTCAGGCATCTTGGATGTCTGACCTGGATCCCCTTAAGAGCCTCTGCTTGAGTTTTCATAAATGGATGACTCAGACTACAGCAGAACTGCAGAACAAAATGCCAGTTTGGGTTTTATTTATTTGGGCCAGACATAACAGTTTGCTTTTGATATCAGGCATTATTGGGGGCAGCTTTGAATTGCAAAACAGTAAGAGTCTCACATGCTGCAGGACAGCTCATAAATTCCTCCATTGTTTTCCCGCTTATCATATCATTTGGTTCTGGTTGAGGTATTTTTATGTTACCATGAAATGTTTCATCCTTTTTTTTGTTGTCATGCAGCTAGCTATCACAAAGATTGTGTTTTTACCATATACTAATACTCTGAACTTTTTTTTTTTTTGGTCAGGAACATTGCATATATTTGATAAAGCAACAAACAAAGTTAATCGACGACTATATTTACACTTATTCACTGTCGTTATGTTACACATTTATGTATATTACACACATTTTGGACATTGTTTGTGTTCCATCTAGTGACAGTATTGTTGTTTGGCGGTTGTTGGGAGACACCTCGGCTCTGTAGCCTCCCTAGTTATGACAGTCCTAGATTACGTAAGAGGCTATTTAGGAAGGCAACATGAACCTCTTCAAACAGTCACAAGATCTTAGACCATCTCAAGCTGTTCAGGATGAACTAAAAAGCCAACAGACACACACATAGAGCAGTTAAATTGCTTTTGAAAACTTGTGCTGTTTTGTTTCTTAATTTCTGAGCTTTTGTTATTTTCAGTCATAAAACTTGGATTCTCACATAGATGTACACTTATATTTCTTTAAAACTGTTTAGTAAAGTTCTCTCTGTGCTCTGTGATGCTCATATAGTTTGTTGTGTGCAATTTTATTATAATTGTCATTTGTTAGTGATGAAAATAAACTATTCAAGTAAAATCTCTTAACCACTCATCTCTCGTCATCTGTCTGAGTCGCCCACACCAGAGATCACTTTGATAGATCAAAAACTCCTCTCAAACTTTGACTTTTTTTTTTTTTGTTGTTGCAGACTATGAGAAGACATCGAAATGAGGTGACGGTTGAGCTGAGAAAGGTAAGAGAACATTCAATAGTTGTCTACACGTCTGGTTTATCCAAAGGAGCTTTATCAGTTATGTCAAAGATATCATCCAGTAGAGTTTACAGTGAACTGTTTTAAGGTGGTGGTGTGTTTTGTTTGTTTGTTTGTTTTTTTTTAAATAATCAAAGCCTCATTCACGCAGACATCCAGTCCCTTTGGCACTGTGTTCTGTGGATTGGTCGTGTGTGTGTATAATATATGTGTGTGTGTG
>JAPQRQ010000015.1:16219963-16234022 GCA_037367365.1 Apogon talboti | reverse complement strand
GTCTCTCTCTCTCTCTCTGAATTATTGCAAGCGCTAATGCTTAAAGTCCTATACAAATAGACAATAAATAACTTAAGTAGGTAAAGGGATTTTGATCAAAAGGAGTTCTTTTTGGTTAAGTGTAAATTACAGGGTGTGTACAAATCATAGTTGACATTTTAAGTACAAATTCAAAATGAAAATGCTGACTCTAGACCATTTCTTGTTCCTTGTGCATACAAAGAAGTGATGCAGTGCATGTCCAAGAAATATGTTTGAGGCAACTTAAAATTTTCCCACAGTACAGAAAGAGTTGCTCTTCCCTTTTTAATGTTACCCCTCAACCTTAAAATTATTAGGCTCTATCTTAAGGAAACAGCATGTTTCTCTTATTGCTGTTAAAGTGACACCTTCACTGCAATGATTTATATTGGATATTTTATAATTGTGGACAATTTCATTACAATTCTTGTGTCTAAAGAGTCAGAGGGAACTGAGGCAATACCTGAGCATTTGAGTGGACACTTTAGAGCTCCCCAGTTCCAGAAATGACCCTTGGTGGAAACTATGATGACACTTTGGATATTTAAAGCAAATCCTAATGCTGAACTGTGAGCAAAATATCACTCAGCTGAAAAAAGCCCAAAGAGAATAAACAGTCATTAAATACAGGCAGAAAGATCAGAGCATGTGTGAAATGCTGCACAAGAACAAGTTGTTTCCTTCCACCATGTTTATATCTATAAATACCATGAAATATGAGATTGGTTTGTTGTTTTACACTACAAAAATATTCCCATGTAAATCAGCTTGGGTGTGTCACTGCATTAATAAGCAGTTGAAAGATCAGGATACTTTGGTAAAAATGTATAGTTTCTTTCTGTAACATTTTAACAGTTTTTGGTTTTTTTTTAAATTGTTTTACAAATTGCTTCCAGGTAGCAGTAGACATTTGGGGAGTACTGGCACAGCCACAGTGTTAAAACATAGAGTGCCATTGCTGTGAATTGCTGAGGTGTTCTTAAGTCTAGCACATTCCAGTTAGTTAGATCAGAGCAGCAAGTAGCCCTGCACTAGATGATTAGTCATCAGTGACGCACATCAGCATGATGCACAGGAATGTAGGGCAAGGGAATCTCCTCCTACCACTGACTCACATGCTTTGGAGAATGATGGGATGTGTGGGGCTCTCTGTGGTTCAAGCTTAATGAATTCATGGCTGAGGGGGGGGGGGGAAGGTACAATGTCCATCAAAAATAAGCATGTTTGCTGTGTGAATTAGCCTGTAGGCAGCTTTCTCAGGTTTGAGCCCCTAAAATGGGTCTTCTAACATGCAGGCAATATTCAAGGAAGTAAAACTTTGATTCTGTAAAGGAAAATGTTTGTGGGGTGGGCCTAGATTCACAGTTTCTTAAAGAATTCATAAATGCATTAATAATCTCCTTTATCTCCTCCTCATCACATCTCTTTTTTCCTCCCTCTTGTCAGAACAAACGAGACGAACATCTACTGAAGAAGAGAAACGTCCCACAGGAGGAGAGTCTGGAGGACTCTGATGTCGACTCAGACTTCAAAGGAGTAAGTATGGATGTGTGGGCATGTGCTTGAGCTAAAGAGATGCAGTTAGACTGGACTGTCGGCATGAGAGGTCAGGAGAGTTGGAATAGATAGCAGATGTATTTAGTGTGCTTAAATACTTTTAAACTGTACATGGGGCATCCAAGAAACGGCAGCTGAACATTTTCACATAAGGATAAAATGTGCCTTTTATCCTCATGTATTCGTGCCAGTGTTTCCTCCCACATAAAGCATGAAATGTCATGGCCTTTTCATGTATTAATGTTTTCCTGATCTTCAAATTCTCCAAATTATCCCTCCAGCTGAGAAACAGCAGCTGTAAGAAATCTCACTGCAAGTCAAGTGTTCCCTTTTTTGTATGCAATTCACTATGGATTTACTGTCCGGCATCTTATTTGAGTATCCACAGTGTGTGAATTTCTCCATTGCACGGTGCCCTTAGAAATTCCTCAGTGGAATGAAAAAGTAAGGTCCACCGCATGTACACTGTTTTCACTTAACAATCCCACATTGCAGTTTGGTGAGGATAACTGTTAGTTTATTGACTAAACTATTCAGTGTTTGTTATATAGAGGTGACTGTGGACACAGCGATACTCCTCCTCAGCAGAAGCTTGTCTGCTTGTCATAGAGTTGTTTTTTTTTTTTTTTCAAGGTTTGCATGAGTTTATTTAGCTGCAGAAAAAGTGTTAGGAAACTAAATTTTAAAAGCTACTATTCCTTGACAACTGGTTAAACTTGTGAGACAGCTGCGATCAAGAGCCAAGTAACAGCTTTTAATGCCATGTTTTGTTAAAATTTAATTGACTGTCTTGCTGTCTATCATGTTATGTAAGAGTTCCTACTGAATACTTTATCACAACTTTGGGAAAAGTAGTTGTAATGTGGTAATAGTTTAAAATCACTTCTCAAAACTGTTTGTCTTTTATACCATGATGAATATTATGCTTAGAACAAGGTTAAATGTTGCCACAAAGTCAAGTAGCTCCCCTTATTCTAAGCACCTCAAATAAAATACTGATAACCTTGATTGAATAGTGTCTCTACCAGAAATCTCTGAAGCACCTAAATCATCATCAGAACTGAGAAATAAAACTAGATTTATTTTTTTTAACTATACGTGTCCTTCAAATGTTGGTTTAAACCAGTTAAATTGTGGCCTATATATAATTTCAATGTCTGCTAAAGACCCTGACTTTTAAATGTAATACATCGTAGGTTTGTATTTGTCCTTACAATGGTATGTTTTCAGTATGATTTGTAGTTTCTCCATTTTGTATAACAAACTTCACCAACTCTACAGTACTGTGTAAAAGTCAAAGCCCAGTGTTGGCTTTGTTGTTTTTGCAGGGTCGGACATATTTACGGTATATCTCACTCTTTTTATTAAGACATAACAAGGAATTCAAAATCTGAACTCAATGGCTTCTACACGCCAAAAACAATGTTTACTGTGACCCCTGTTCTCATGACAAATAGTACTCCAAACAATTATAAACTGTTTACATATGCCATTTACTTATTTCCTGTATATTCTGGCTGTATCTTGGTGCAGAGAGAGTGAAATGCATGTGTATGGTCATTATAACCTTAGTAAAACCATAAACCTGATGGTGACCCAAAACATTTGCGCAGTTGTATAAATTGCTTCTGAAATTAACACATTGATCACATTCCTTTGGAAGAAGAATAATGAAACGATTTGTATTGGCCTGCAGAGTAAGACAGCAGTTAGCTCTGTATAGTTTTCTTTATCAGTCAATCAGTCTTGAAATTACTAATGATTTCCTACATCTCTTTGTGCAGCAAAACGTTACGCTTGATGCCATCTTACAAGTAAGACCCTTATTCATGAACTCTTTCAGTGTACTATTTTCCTAAATTGTCACATTATTGCTTTAATACATTTATGGCCTTTCTTTTTGTTTCTACAGAATGCTACCAGTGACAATGCGGTCATCCAGCTCAGTGCTGTACAGGCAGCCAGGTGAGCAACCGACAGAACACACGCAAACACACACATGCACCAGGTATTTGTCTATGAAGTTCTGAACTGTCTTCCTTTTGTGTTTGTCAGAAAACTGCTCTCGAGTGACAGAAACCCCCCAATCGACGACTTGATAAAGTCTGGGATCCTTCCTATTTTAGTCAAATGTCTGGAAAGGGACGACAAGTAAGTTTGCTTCCAAAACAATTTGTGTTTGTCTTCAGCTATCTGGCTTTCAGAGCTCTAGACGATAAGACGGCAGACTGCTGTGAATAATTACTGATGCTGTTGCATCAAGTCTTCACTGCAGCACAGACCTCATGTGTGTATCACTTTGTGTATCTGCTACTGTGTCCACACGTGAGTGTGTGTGTGTGTGTGTGTGTGTGGAGCATTTAACTGGTCCTCTCAGTCTCAGCCAACCCAAATATAACGGCATTCCTGTCTCCTGCAGTTCGCCAATTCCCAGGACCCTATGTTCACTGCAGGGGAGAATGAATAGTTTTGGTGAAGGAACTTAAAGTTGTAAGGATTTTGCCATGGATACCCACAAAAGACCGTCAGTGTCAGAACACCAGCGAGACATTGCTGTTAGTTTTCAGTTTGTGCAGAGGCGAATGATGCAACATACCACAGAAAATTATTTTTTGTGAATTCATGGCATTATAACATAGTCTTAATAACATATTGTGACACAGATTACCAATAGCATGAGTGGCATTTTATATGAACAGCCAAAATGTATCTGAAGTGTTGCATTTTTGAAAGGAGGACTCAGTAGCGATAGTTTGGCCTGTGAAAGTCTTTTTCTCATTGCCAGCCGTAGGCTCGTTATGTCACAAAGAAAACCACACCTTGTTAACTATTTTATGTCTCAACTAAAGCTTAAGAAAACAGCAGGAACTCTGGATCATGACTGATGATTGATGACGGACTTAATGGTTTAGACGGATTTACCACCCTTTGTCGCGCTTTTCTAGCATTTGGCTGGTGGGTGGTGTCACTTCACACTGTAAGATTTCTATTTAGTGTTGCAGCATTTCTTCAAAATGTTTTTTATGATGGTGTTTGCCTCTTAGGGCTCAGTGCAGATCACTGATCATGTGGCACAGACTCATTCTTTGTGACATAACTGTTATTGATCTTGTTTCAAGGAAAAACACATGAAGAAACCTCGATTTGCCTGAATGGGTGATCAGCAGAAAGATAAAATGTGTTTTAAGACAAATGAATTAGATTCATCACCAGCAACTGCAGATTTGCTTAGTTTAATGTATTCATCATAATTATTTCCCCCCCCCCAGTTTTCAGTTCCACAGTTGCCAACTAAAGCTGATGTCTCCCTGTTTTAACTTGTTCTTTCCTTGGTCCTGTTTTATTTGTCTGACAGCCCATCTCTTCAGTTTGAGGCAGCTTGGGCTCTGACCAACATTGCCTCTGGGACATCAGCACAGACTCAGGCTGTGGTTAAATCCAGTAAGTTGACACACACACACACTGTCTTCGCCAGTGCCACTCCTGCAGTCTGTGTTTCTTTACTGTGTGTAATCTGAAAAAGGGAAAGAGGAAGTAAAATGTTGTGGATGGTCAAAGTTGAAATGGGTATCTTTCTAAAATGTGATTTATTTATTTTTTTAAAGAAATATTTATTTATTTATTAATGCTTTAAGGAAAAAGTCTTTATAATTTACGGATATTTTTTTAAGCTTCAAATTAGTTTCATTCTTATAAAGCTTTTAAAGCAAAACAAATTTTGCACCACATTACTATACAAAGACAGTATATGTAAACAAGATTTAAAATGCAAGTTTGAAAACAGATTAAATAGAACAAGTGATTCTTAAGGTGCACATTAAAAGCATTAATAGACTCTTATCTTATCACATTGTCCATTCATTCACAAAGGATTAGATTAGCTGCCATTCCACATTCAGGAATAGTGACACCGTCATCTACACACATGTTTAATGGTATTTGTACTTGTGACTATTATTGCATGCATATTAGCACAAATATCTGTGCTTTCAATATTTTCAAAACAGCTTTATCAATTCCAAACCTCAGGACTGATTTAAGCCTAAATGGATGAGACACTAACACACAAAATAGACATTTATTGGTGGTATTCATCAGCATATATCTCATATTATAAACAAAATGAAAATGACCCAAAAGATGTAACGATGAAAAATACATGAAAGGGAGACTGGACCACAGACAAAAGGCTGATTGTCACATTGTAGTTAGTAAATTTCAGGATATTTAAAATTTTATTTTAAAGAATAGTTCAACAGTCCTATTAATGTCAAATTCTATTACATTAGAAACAGCCAATAGACATGAACCTTTTTCTTTTAAACTTTAACTACATTTTAGATCCTGGACTTCTTCACTTTTAAGTGAAGAAGTTTAATCAACATTTCTGCTTTTATTGTATCTCTACTTGAGTAACTAATGTGCATACTTTACCTGATTGTCACACTGAACATCAGTTCATCTTCACAAACAGATAGATTTACTGTCTCACCAAATAGTTTTTACCCCTTGGCCAACTTCTGGCTGAAGGGGTATTGTAGTCATCTTTCCGTCTGTCTGTCTGTCCATCCATTCAGCGACATAATCGCATTATCTGAAGAACGCATTGACATATCTGCACCAAATTTATACTGTGGATGCATCTTGGCATGGAGCAGAAGCCTATTGAAAATAGGTTACCTTGACCTATTTTTTCAAGGTCACATGGTGACATGTCCATTCAGCGACGTAATCACATTATCTGAAGAATGCCTTGAGATATCCGCACCAAATTTACACAAAGACAATCTAATATAAATTATAGGGCAGTAACTTTCAACAGTATCTTACGCTGTATTTGGCCGAGGGATATTAAAAGTGCGCAGCACGTTATGTTTTGTTTGGATGGTCATGGATATGTTTATTTCATATGGCCTTTTTTAGGAAAATCAGAGCTTACTACAGAGACCGGTTAGTCTGTCACCCTGGGCAAGTTTTTGATTGGCCATTGTTGTGTGTGTTTCCAGATGCTGTGCCCCTATTCCTGCGACTGCTACACTCTCCACACCAGAACGTATGTGAACAGGCTGTATGGGCTTTAGGAAACATTATAGGTAAGACTTGTCATATGTTTATCCTGTATGTTGGAAGCAAATGTAAAAGGGTCAGTGACAAATAAGAATTGAAAAGTCATTGGAGCAAATGAAATATTGCTAAAAGAAACATATTTTAAAAGCATAGATCAGATTTGTTAAACTGTATTTGTCTGTTCCAAGTCATGTGAAAAGACATTGTACTATTTTTATCAAAACTTGAGGCTGAATATTATTGTCATTAAAATCCAGATTTGTTTTAATTGTTACAGTTGCACCACACTGACATTATTAGCATCATTCCCTACATATTCTCTCAAAACTGATATTAAAACCCGAAAGAGTTTATGAAAGCATCTATAATTTTAATCCTTCTTAAATGTAACATAAAGGACACTTAAATGTCAGTATCACATGGACTCAGGGTAAACGGTGACTTCTGCCCTTCCTGCTCAGGTGATGGTCCGCAGTGCAGGGATTATGTCATCTCCCTGGGCGTGGTCAAGCCCCTGCTTTCTTTCATCAACCCGTCATTCCCAATTACCTTTCTCCGAAATGTCACCTGGGTCATCGTTAACCTCTGCCGCAACAAAGACCCTCCACCCCCCATGGAAACTGTTCAAGAGGTGAGGCTCTGTTAGATATGCACAGGTTTTCATGAGACATACAGATGAATATGCTGCTTTGCAGTTGTCTCTAATTGCGAAGCTGACTCGCACAGTGTGAGTTATTGTAGCATCTCTTCAGTAGCCCGATCTGCTTCGTCACCCAGGGGAATTCTATGAAGCTTTTTCTGTGACATTTTAAATCTAGTTTTGACAGCTTGTCTTCTTTGTGTCCTTTTTTTTGTCTTTTCACTCTGCTCTGTTTTGCTTCATCTCAAACATCTATTCCTCTGCTTGCATCAACCCACTCACAACCTACTTTTCTTTCTCCACAGATTTTGCCTGCCCTGTGTGTGCTAATATATCACACAGATATAAATGTAAGTACGAGGGGCGTTCATCCCAGTGCAGATTTTTGTAGTTATTAAAACAAGACTGTTTGTTTCTTGAGTTTAAATGCATGTTTAACGGTGTAATTACTGTGCACTGATATCTGTGTGTTTTCGTGTTTAGATCTTAGTAGACACAGTGTGGGCTCTTTCCTATCTGACGGACGGAGGCAATGAGCAGATCCAGATGGTCATTGATTCTGGTGTTGTCCCATTTCTTGTGCCTCTCCTCAGCCATCAGGAGGTCAAAGTTCAGGTGAGACTTTGTTTTTGTCCAGCATGAAGCATTTTTGTGCACAGTTAAATTTCTTTTTCTGTTTTTCACCGCTCTTGCAATGTTAAGAAAAACAGTTGCCAGTGTTTTATTTTCCTTGTGTTTTCTTGGGTTGTTATCCTACAGACTGCAGCACTGAGGGCAGTTGGAAACATTGTGACTGGAACAGACGAGCAGACACAGGTTGTGCTCAACTGTGACGTCCTCTCACACTTCCCTAACCTGCTCAGACACCCTAAAGAAAAAATCAATAAGGTATCATCATCATCATGTTTTTTTTTTTTTTTTTTTTTGGTTTGTTTTTTTTCTGGCACTATTAAATTTCAGTGTGGTTACAAAAACCGGTCCTGCTTGTCAGCTTTGAATTGATCTATCAATACTGTTGTGTGTCCATAGCAAATGAGGAGTAAATTCCTGTTGTGTATGTGTGTGCTTGTACACACACGCACATTATTTACTTGCCCAGCACTTGAATCATGATCAGACATCACTGTTTATTGCTAGCCCATTCAATATGAGGCTGCCTATTGCCTATACTGGCTTGGAGCCAGTCAAATCAGACTGTGTTGAGAGCAAATAACATCTAACTGTGTACTCTTGTTGTGAATACATTAACATTAGTACAAACCATATTCTATTAGCCTCTATTGTAACATTTGTTCAAATGATACAGTGCTATAAATAGATGCACAGTAGAGTGTAACGGATACATGGAATTGGATATTCAGTCATCAAATTCAGAAGGTTTAAACACATGTCCAAATATATGTAATGGAGATAAAAATGAATGCACTGAGATGTTTAGAAATACTTACTTGTATGTGGAAGCTGTGGTGGTCATTTTGATCATTTGTGTTATTTCCTGTTTTGTAGGAAGCGGTCTGGTTCCTGTCCAACATTACAGCTGGTAACCAGCAGCAGGTCCAAGCTGTGATCGATGCTGGACTTATTCCTATGATCGTTCTCCAACTGGCTAAGGTTTGTGTGTGTGACGGAATTTCCATAATCTTCCTATTGCCTTTTTATATGTAGGTACTATCAGACTTAGTTTTTGGGTCTTAACAGACGGTTGTAGACTTTGTTTTGGGCAGTATAGTGTTGGCATACGTGTTGAGTTTCAGTGTTTTATGTACAGGAAAAACAGCACAATTTTTGATAAACCACTTGGCTACCAAATGTAAAAATGGCT
The DNA here is from genome assembly GCA_037367365.1 of Apogon talboti. Lineage (NCBI taxonomy): Eukaryota > Metazoa > Chordata > Actinopteri > Kurtiformes > Apogonidae > Apogon > Apogon talboti. The sequence goes on along the minus strand of JAPQRQ010000015.1, from coordinate 16,224,915 downwards.
TAGACTTTCTGTGTCTTGGCAAAATGCTGTAGCAGTGACAGCCTGTCTCTCTACAGGGGGACTTCGGCACACAGAAGGAAGCAGCGTGGGCCATCAGCAACCTTACCATCAGTGGGAGAAAAGATCAGGTGAGCTTGGCTTGGGAACCAGTAGTGGAGAAAGATTTTGCACTACTGGGACATGTTTATGTGCTTTTTAACTCTAGATGTATATTCCACTGAAGATGCAACAAGGCTATGCCGTTAATTTTATCAATTAGGGGTGGGCAATATAGATCTAAAAATAAATCTACATGTTAAATGTAACTTTGTCACTGTAGGGTAATGGCTTTTTAATTCGGCTGAGAGACATTTTAAAATGCACTGAAGTTTTTTTTGTTTTAAAACAATGCAAAAATAAAAGCAATCTCTATCTACCCAATTGTAGTACAGTTTTGAAAATTGATTATTTCAACATACCTGAAGTAAGTGTCATGCAATGGGAGAACTGCTAAAGACATTTGACACAAGGCATTCTCACAAAACAGCATGCCTCCTTTAACGTGGTCAGTAGTCTCATGGTTAAAAATCAATATTCAAGTGTTGAACAGTTGCTAACAGAGAACAAGGGTGGAAATACCTGCATCTAGGTGTCCACAGTGAATGAACAGCTGGTGATCGAGGCTGAAGTGTTGTTTCCCTCCCAAAAGGATTGTGTAACTGGTGTCAGGGAGAAACAAATGTGGGTGTGTGCGTCATTACTTTAGTCCATTCACATTACAGTACAACCCCAGAGCATGTGGAGTGGTGTGGACTTCAGGTGCAAAAGTGATCATTTTAGGACAAAAAGTAGTGCAACACTTGAGTTGAAAATAAAAGCATGACATTGTTTCAACAGGGAAATGTCAAGGTACCAAAGAGAACAATGTTGTTACACTGTGCAAACACCTTACCAGAGGAGACCAGTGTTTTTAAGTGTTGGTGCTTTTAACACACTAAGCAGGCCTACAGTCTACTTAGCATGATAAATCACTTTTCACTATGACGCAGCTGAATTCACAAGAGGGAAATCATGCAAGGTCATGCAATCACATGAGATCTCACAGTAGAAACAGTACAGCCTAATCTCTAGTACATACTGTTATGTTACCCAAGTCTAGTATCATTCATCAGGGGTTTCTCTGCAAAAATCCTTACGTACTGCAATTAAGCCTTAAATGGCACAGTGCTTAAGCTAAAACTGAAATGGACGTCATATATTATTTAGAAGATTGGAATTGATTGTTGATTTAATTAATGAGCGGACTTGTTTTGCATTTCTTTAATTTTTTTTTGACTGTTATATTATAAAAGTCTAAACTTATGCAAAAATGTGTAATTTTTAGAGAAGAAGCAACAAAAACAACTGCAGTACCCAAGCCCCCAACAAACATGGGGGGAAAAACCCTGATACATAATATTTGTATCTTATTTAATTGGAAAATGTGTAGCTCAGTATTTGAGATGTTGTAAAGAAGTAGAACTATCCATGTTAATAAAGGACAGTATCAGACAGTGTTGACTTGTTTACTTGTCTCTACAGGACTTTTTCCTCACTTATAACTATGCCCCTATGTTGTAATTAAGTATGGATGTGGTGTGTATGTGTGGGTTTGTGTAGGTGGAGTTCCTGGTGGAGCAGAATGTTATCCCTCCGTTCTGTAACCTGCTGTCGGTAAAGGACTCCCAGGTGGTGCAGGTTGTCCTGGATGGCCTCAAGAATATCCTTATCATGGCAGGAGACGAAGCCAGCACCATTGCTGAGATCATAGAGGAGTGTGGAGGTCTGTATTTGGCGCTTAATGGCTCCAAGCACCTTTGTTTTACTTGGATGCATGACATTTGTTTTAATTTTCTCATAATTTGAAGCTTTTAAATGTGTTCTTTGGGAAATGTCACCATTATTGTTCAAAGAGATGATGTTTTTTTAATAATCTCCCTGCATGTGTTTTTGTTTTTTAAGTTATTCTCTTAATGTGTGATTGACTTTATTTCAGTAAGCTAGAAATGTCATGGTTGTTATTACTCTTTTATTTTTCAGGTCTGGAGAAGATCGAAAACCTGCAACAGCATGAGAATGAGGATATCTATAAATTAGCCTTTGAGATTATTGATCAGTACTTTTCAGGAGACGATGTAAGTTGAGCATTAGTTATTCACACTTTTCAAATGTTATTTTTTACATTGTCAACAGTGGTGGGGGAAAAAAGTATTTAAACCTTCCTTAAGTCTAAAAGTACTTATGAAGAAAATACTCCACTAATAAAAGGCCCACAGTGATATTTTGTTGGACCAGATTTAGCTTTGATTATACCACTCACTCACCATGGCCAAGCTTATACGATGTTAAAACATTACTTTCCATCATATTTTTTTTTTTTTTTTTTTTTTTTTTGGGACCCATGATACTGAACCTAGACCTGACCAACTGAATCAACCTCAGATCATAACACTGCCCCCACAGGCTTGTACTGTAGGCACTAGGCATGATGGGTAATTCACCCTGATGCATCCACCACTTTGGAACAAGGTCAGTCTGGACTCATCAGACCACATGACCTTTTCCACTGAAATATAGTCTGATCTTTATGCTCTAGACAAACTGATGGTTTTAGAAATGAGAAGTTACTCACTGCATCAATTAGGTTGAAAGAATGTGTTGTAGGTGAAACATTTTAATCACCGCAGCTATTATCCAATGGGGGCTCTTAACTGTTTACTTAGTTAAATCCAGGTTTCCTCTTTTTTGGTCACACTATGTATTAGTGCAATCAGTAAAATGCACTTTGAAGTATGAAAAGAAATAGTACTGACTTTGCAGTGAAATGATCCCTTACAGTGCCCATGTTATTTTTATTATTACTGCTTTGTCAATGTTGCATTTCACTGCTGTAGAAGTTATTGTTGAGCTCAATATGTCATCTACTGTTGGTAGTTTAATTTACAGCAGTGCATGATATTCAAGAAAAATCCAGTTTTCTAGTGTCGCTGTCCTGTGAGAACCAACTTTCTCCGAATAACAGGCCTCTTTCCAGCTTTGTGACGGTGCATTTTCCAGCTAATGCAAGGGGGGTTTTGGGGAGTTTATGTAGCTTAAGGGAAGTTTTCGCAACCCAAAATGGAACGCTTAATCCTGCAGTTTATTGGAGATTCAGCTGGAGATGAGGGGTGTGAACAGGAATGAGTACATGCACCTGAAGTTTGTACTTGAGTAAAATAACTTTAGACTTGTATTCTGTCGTTGATTGATCCATGGGTTAAATAGTATTTTGATGTTGTAATGTCTCCCCTCCAGATCGATGAAGATCCCAGTTTGATCCCTGAAACCACTCAAGGAGGAACCTTCAACTTTGATCCAGCTTCTAACATGCAAACAAAGGAGTTTAATTTCTAAACGCCAGGATGTTTGGTTCAACCAGCTGCACGGGTACTCTGTAATCACCCTAGACATTCATCCATCTCTCCTGCAACCTGGTACCGAAGGATTTACTTAGCTTCACTTCAACATGGAAACTCACCACTGAAGGATTTACCCACCCCCACCTCTGCACTCCGGGGTGTTTTTTTTTTGTTTTTTTTTTTGTTTTTGTTTCGGGGTTTTGTTTTTTTTTTTTGTTTTTTTTTTTTTTCTTTTAAGTGGTCGTCCTTCATAGAACACAGCAACCTTACATAGGAGTCTTGGTCATTTGGTGAGAACCATCACTATCTGGCAACCTGCATCAGGAGGGTTGTCAGCATTCTCTGCCAGTGCTTCTAAATATCACACAGTATGAAAAGCAGAAGGAAAAAAGCCTTCATGGCAAGTATTAATTGCCAAATGTCAAGTTTTCACAGAGATAAAAAAAAAAACACATTTTCAGACACAAAACTCACAGATACTCACTTTTTGAAAGTTAAAATTCGTGTGCATACTTCTGTTGGAAGTCATCATATCACTTATGGGGAAGAAATACTGCTGTTTGTTTGTGGTTTATTTTTTTTGTGCTTTCCCCTCCCCTGGAATGTTCTCTGGTGTTACTTCACCCACGCGCACGCACGCACACACACACTGACATACAAGTGCACACATCCAACACAACTGAGTCGCACAGATTCTTGACGGCCGGGCACCCCAATAACCCTCTCTTACCCCAGTTTAAAGAGTTAATCCCAGAGCTAAGCCATGATTAACCACGGACCCCCACTGCCCTCCCGGGAGAGTCCTGGGGCAGGTGGATGGGTGAAAGGGCTCTAAGGTTAAAAAACAAACAAAAAAAAAAGAGGACTCCGTGGCAAACTGACTGACGGGACTTCTGACTCAATGACGTCACTTTTTTTAACGTGACCTCTGTTGAATTATCAAACTTTATCGTTTCCAAAAAAATCATCATAAATGTGAAGAAAATGCCATAAATCTTTTTTTCCTCCAGTGCATACAACTGCTTGACCTGCTTATTGCCTGCTTCTGATTGAGCAGAGCGAACACAGGTTTTTTTTTTGTTTTTTTTTTTTTAAACGGATGTGAAAACCTGCTACGGGAGGAAGCACCTATGAGTGAAGGCACAGAGACTTAAGGAAGAGGAACATGTCAGCTGTAGCGTTTATCCCCCTACAGGACATCCATTTCTGCAGTGTGAGCTCAGTCACATACAGTGATCAAATGAGCTGTTTGCGTCGGACTCCCCTGTAATGTGAAACTTGGAAGTTGGGGAGGGAGGGGGGAGGGGGCTTAACAAAAAAACGTTGAGCTAAGATCGACATTAATTACTTATCTGACTGTACACTCATTTTATTTCTTTTAAATACTCTTCAAATATTTTCAAATATTTTCAGTTTCATGTTTGAGCTTCTTCTGGTCGAGTCTGTGGAGCTTCCATATGTGGGTTTAATTTTTCTTTTCTTCGGTCTTATGCACACGTCTGAGAGGCATATTAATGTTTGCCTGCAGAAAGGGAC
>JAPQRQ010000015.1:16161271-16180460 GCA_037367365.1 Apogon talboti | reverse complement strand
TGTGTGTGTGTGTGTGTGTGTGTGTGTGTGTGTGTGTGTGTGTGTGTGTGTGTGTGTGTGTGTGTGTGTGAGTGTGTCCTCTCTCTGTACCTCTGCAGGCCTCCAGCTGTGTTGTCAAAACCTTCCTCATCTCATTCACCCATGTGGTTTTCACTTCAGTTGTCGGTGCCTGAAATGTAACAGTTAAACACATATTCATGAGGTCACTGTTTACATCTAAAACAAATCTACAGTACATGCATGCTACTTCACATGCAGCTTGTTTAAAGTTGACGCGTTTTAATGCTGTACCTGGATTATGTAGACCTCCTCCCTGGAGTTGCACCAGATTTCAAATTTCTTGTTGTCTCCCTTTGCATTTTCAGTTATACCAACTGCACTCATCTGTAAACAGAGGAGGAGAAAAATCATTAACGTCTCTAACTTCTATTAGAACAAAATGATAACAACGTAAGAAATATGACAATAGAAAACTAATAAGACATTGTGATCAATGCAACGGTAGTGATGCTCACACTAAGAGACTGTTTGAAGCTGTAGGAAGGAGCTTTCTCATAGCCTTCCCCGTTCTCCTCCCGTCTTTTGCAGAAGAGCAGGGCCTTCTCATGGAGGAACAGGTGTCTCTGCATGGGCTTGAAACGGGCTAGATCTTTAACCTTGGCGTGGCCTTTCTTATGCTCCGTCCACACGCTAAATGAGCCCTGCATCAGCAGCTTGCCCAACTCACTCAGGTTACCCTAAAAAGGGGAAGAGTTGATGGGAAATTGCTTTATAATAGAGCTGTCAACCATTTATGAGGTAAAACAAGTGGGACTGCTATTATTGGCCAGATCTGCGAAAGTAAATTTTTGCCCTCAAGCTTCTCTATCAAGTTACCAATTTAAACATTTAAAGAAAATGCAAAGTGTTTTATTAATGTATACAAAACTCCTCATTTTATATTTGGACTTTCTGGTATAATGTGATCTGTGTTTTTTGTAGTTTGTATGTACTGTAGGGGCATAACTCATTGTAACAATGTCAATCATTAATAAATGTAACTGCAATCTGTTACTAATCAAAATAAAGGTGACTGCAGAAGGTTAACATTCTTTTAATGTGGTTTGGTGGCTGTGTTGACCAGTAAAAAAATACTTTAATCTTAATTCACCTTATATAGAAGCATTTTAGATAAAGGTTTAACAGTAATGAGTGTTGAGTAGGGTTGTGACGTCTACACTTCCTGGTTAGAAAAGGAATCAAATGTAATTAAGTTAAATTAACTTATATTTTGTATGCACATTATTTTCTTGCACGTTATTCTGTTTCTGCGCTGACCATTGAATTTCCCTGTTGTGGGATCAATAAAGTCTAATCTAATCTAATCTAATCTAATCTAAGTAGACAAAAACAACTGCAATTCTTATTTCATTTTCAAAAGTGTAATTATCTGTAACCTTTCATTCATGCTATTGTGGGCTCACTTTCAAGCTGCAAATCATGATTTACTTATCTTAGTTTTTAAAGGCTTATTATAATATCTCAATTATGTATATTTAAATATTCTCAAGACATACAGTAATAGTATGAGCATAAAATAACTCAGGCCTACTGGTGAAGTACTTTTTAAATTTTTATGTGAATACCCTTTTCTTTATGCATAAGCTGTCTTATTCTTTCTTTAAATAAAAAAAAAAAACCACCAAGTGAATCTCAGGGACTTTCCCACAAATTTGCAGATCCCTGTGGCTTTAACACATTTTGCTTCTGAATTGTTACACTGCCATTTAATATCAGTGACCGCTCTCAAACACCTTGATTGATGTTGTGTTTAATGTGTTACCTCATATCCTGTAATGGCGATGAGGTGCATGGAGTCGTTGACGGCCTTGAGGATGCCCAAGATGGAGGACAGAGCCTCCTGCAGGTCATCAGCTCCTTCACAGGTCTTACTGTACTTCAGCATTTCCTGTAGTAATAAAAGCATCAACATTCAGTAAACAGCAGTAGTTACAGGATGTAGATTCCAGTAGGAAAAAAAACAAGCGGCTTGTATCATACCTTTAGTAGCAGCTGATATTTGGTAATCCTCTGAACTGGCTTCAGAAGGTAAGAATCTAAGCCCAGTTTATGCTCCAGCTTTTTCTGACATTCCTGATGCATTAAAAAAGAAGAAATTAGCAAAAGACAAACCAATAAAGTAACATTAGTGATGACATTAATGTGCTGGTGGTCTGTTCACCTGGAAGAAGGCGCAGTCTGAGCACTGCCTCCAGAGGCTTTCAGAGCGAGGTTTGTTGTGACAGTACTTCTCATAGATCTGCAGGTCTGTCATCTGAGGAAAATAACATCTTTTAAGGACAAACATCACAATCAACTATTCATTTAAAAAATTAACTAAACAAATTCACTCACCCTCTCTAGAAAACATCTCCCAACCAACTCTGGGCAGTCTGTGTACTGCTCCAGCTCCCTCAGAAAAGTCCTGAAGAAATCAGAATCATCCCCATTAAAGAGAAAAATAAACCATGCAGAGTGTGAAAAATAAGATAAGCTTTGATAAAACCAATGACCACCAGTAGAAAAACTATTTAGATTTTTTAAGTAAAAGTAACAGTGTAAAACTATTCAATTACAACTAGAATAAATATAAGTATGCAAGTATTAGAGGTGATTTGTGCTCATTACAAGATTAATGGGAGGAGAAAGAAGACAAAAACAAATATCTGATACGCAAAACTGTTTTCAGTTTGTCGAGTGTTTCTCTAATCTGTGATTTTGAGTGAGATTTTGGGTGATTTGAACATTTATTGAAATGAAGTGATGTGAGAAGTTCAGTGGGAAAAGTCACCATTTGTTGAAGCTGTTAAAAACTCAACGACATGTGAAATGTAAGCTGATTAAACACTGCTTTTGTAAGATGTCAGAGGCCGAAAGGGGTGAAAATTACTGGTTTAATGATTAACAACACGTTGTAGTTTTAAAATGTTCATGTAACCATTTATGTTAAATATTTATCTTAATAACTAAAGCCTTTAGATAAATATAGTGTAGTAAAATGTGTAGTATTTTACAACACAGTCTTTGAAATGGGGTATAGCGATATTATGAATAATTAAAAGTAACATAAAATGGAAATATTCAAGTACATGTGCCTTTAAATAGTGCTTATGCACAGCAAATGTGTGTTTCAATCACTGCCTATGGCTACAAACACTGTGCAGAGTGCAGGCATCAGCATTAACAGCAGATGGCGCTCACTCACCTCTTGTGGAAGTGGTAAATTTCTGGCATGTTGCCAAACAAAATCTCCTTTTTGTTTTGCAAAGGAGCAGGGATGAGGTGAGCCATCGCAGGATTATCCATCTCAGAGGCATATCCCTGTAGCACATAAAACAGACACAAGAAATTAGAGGCATTTTGAAGAAAAAGAAGTACACATCTTTTGGGGAATGGATAAACACCTGTAATACACAAAGCAGCTCCTCTACATAGGCCCTCTCAGTTTCCAGCAGTTCATTCATAACGTGCCTGCAGGCAAAATGAAAAAAGACACACAGGGGCGGATAAAATGTTAAAACAGAGATCAAATAAACGACGGCACAGTCAGAAAAACGATGAACAAAGCTAGAGATGATACGACAGCGGTTTTCTGTCACAGAGTCCATCTGCTGTGTAATGTGATTACAGATGAAAGAGTTGTGGTCAATTCTTCACCTCCTCAGCACTGCCAGGTTCTCCTCCTCCTCGGACAGGGAGGCATGTCTGCTGTTACTGTCGCCGTTCACCAGATGGCTGTTTCCCTGCAGGAAAAAAAGAACATTGGATCATCATGACATAATCTTTACAAAACAACTGGATAAAAGTACCACACAGAACATGACAATGCCCCACTGACTTTTTCACAGTTGATACCAGAGTCTCCGTCTGAGTTTTTCTCCTGCTGTGCTCTGTGTGCTGTAGCAGAGAAATAAAAGACAGAAGCTCAGCAAATTTAAGTGTAGAGAGAATGTCTATCTGCTGCAGAATCATTGTATGAAAACATGAAGCTGAATGTAGAGCTAGTACAAATAAGAAGTACACTGTACATGATTGGAATTGTTAATTCCAAAAGAGTGGGCTGCACAGATTTAGTGTGGGTTGCCAAATAAATGAGCAATACAAAAATTCACAAAAACTTCTGGCAACAAAACAGAGGAGGGAAAACTGAGAACCTGTTGAACCCACCTAATGCATTTATATTGTGTCTGTTACTCAATAGGTTTTAATAATATGTGTATTGTTTTACTGAGAGGAAACAAAAACTAATATAGATACTAATATATATATATATATATATACACTAAAAAAATCATTAAATCAGGTTGTGATTTATCAAATGTGTATCTCAAATGGTTAAATGGCTATTTTACCTCATCAGGATGATATTATAATATTAAAATATTGGTCTGATCTCAGTGGAATCGATCAAGTCAGTTTTGCATAAATCACCCAATATCACAAATTGCAACTTTTCTCCAAGTGTTTCAGACCTGGAATTCTACAGTCATTCAAAGAACAAGGAGTATACTGACTGAATGAATCCGCTGTTTGTGTGTGTTTTCAGACTGACCAGGTGAGCTGAGAGGGGATTTGATGAAGGCCTCGGGTCTGGGGGCGACCGGCTGCACCGGCCTCGTCTGTTTGGCTGCCAGTTTCTTCAGGCTGACCCTCCTCTTGTCAAACATCTCCTGCATGGACGCCTGTTTCTGGAACACCTTCTCCACTTGATCCTGACACACAGGAAGTCATCATGGAGAGTTTAAGTATCAAGCATGAAAAAGCTAGTCCTTTTTTTGTCAATTACGTGTGAGCAGACGATTTGAGTGATTATTTAAGGCTGTAAAAAGATCATTTTTAAATTCATAAAACAATATCATTCTTATTTTGAGTATTTAAACCATACTATAAACAAATTAACCGCTGCTGAAAATCCTATTAGGCTGTATATAGTTGAGTCTTTGTATCCTAATTATGACTTTTAGAGTACATGTTGGAAAAGCTTTACAGAACATATCGGATTTGAGTATTTTAACTACATTTTGCAGCATCATCACAGTAGTTCACTACATTCATATTTGTTCAACTGAGTGGCAATATTACTGGCATGTGTTTTTTGTATTATTTCTCATTATCTTTGTGAATGTAGGGACTTAAGGCCACTTTTTATACAACATTTTGCAATAATTTCATATTGTATGCACACTTAATTTTTTAGAAAGCAGTTTGAACAACTTTTTCTAAGCAGTTTTCAAACTTCATTTCTCCTCAGGGTCATTTTGCTGCAGTTAAACTACTTGTGCAAAGCTATTCTTTCAAAGTAGTTGCCCAACATTAGGTTCTGTTCAAATCTGATCTCTGTGACGGTGTTAATGAATACAAAGTGCTGTTTACATATCCCACATGTAATCCCCAGGTCAGGGCTCTTACTCTGAACTGCTGGTTGAGAACTGCCTCATATTCGCTCCAGACAGTTTCCAGGTCTGTCAGCTGGTTCTGGCCGGCGTTATCCATGTAGCGCTCCAGCTCCTGCAGGGCAACCTCCGCCCCCTCATGTGACTGACACTTGTCTACTGGCTGAGACGCCAGCAGGTATATACCATCATCACACCACTTCACAGCCTGCAGAACCAAGGAGAGAAGGAACAATTAGTCAAAAACAACAAAAAAGAAGCAAGAAAGGGCACCTGTTGTTGTGACACTTCCGTCCTCACCCTCTCCAAACAGTGGTGCAGCTCCATCGCTTTGAGGAGGTGGTCTTTCTTGGCTCTCATGTTGCTGCTCACATCTTCACTCAGCGCTCTGACTTCACTGCATTTGGGCTGAATGGAGTCCTCAGCATAGTGGGAGTTTTGGATCAGTTCATCACCTTCACGGGCCAAAGCCAAAGCTCTGTCCAGCACCTCCTGCAGACCAGTGACGTGTTATAGTTATACCCTCATCAAAGAGAATTTAAGATAGGATAAACCCTGTGAGATGTCCCATCTTGTTTTGGTGGGGCTCCCAACATATGCTGCAATCACATTTTAACCACAGAGAAGTGACAAAATGAATAAAAAGTATACCAATAAGCGGAAAAGCAGAGACTCAAGGAGGATAAAATGGCCAATAATAGATAAACAGAGTATAATGAGCTCTAAACATACAATAGTCACCATCTCATTGGTTAAACAAATAATCATATTGCAACTGAACAATGATATGGGCCTAATATCAGGAAATATATTATTCTAGATGGACTGAGCGATAAAGGCAGTAATTCTGCCAGTTATTTTGTCAGAAATATAAAGCATGCCTAATTTAATAATTTCTAGTACAAAAAAACTCCATCAAAGTACACAAATGAGGCTGAGAAATGATTTTTGTAAGATATGTCATGCAATGTTCCTGTATTAGTTGTTACTTTCATCAAGCCATCAGCACGACTGTTCCATTTATTCTGATTATTTCAAAGAGGAAGATTAAACATAATGATCAAACCTTAAAAATAACAGTCCTCTGGTATTACAAATTATTAGATCCATGTTATTGAGCTATTATGTCATGGTTAGACAAAGCTTTAATTGTAGGATGTTGGGTATGACTTACACAGACTCTCTCCTCATAGGTGGTGAGTTCACAGAAGATATGGTCAGCATGGGCGGGACTGATCCCCACCTCAGAGAAGGTTGCAAGTTTCTCAGACACCTGATCCAGCAGAGCCCTCACCTGCAGCAGAAACATCACAGTCATTTTTCAGTCAAGTAATTTTTTTTTTCAAAGAGATCATACAAACTCAAACTGAGCGTACACACGGCAGCTCACCTCTTTGTAATTATGCTCAAAGTGTCGTAGTTGGAGACACTGCTCCAGTTTGGTCTGATGCCTCACCCAGAACTCATCAAAAGCCCTTTCTGTCTCGTCCAGCTGAGACAGCAGTCTGACAGAGGAACAGAGGTGGGAACAACAAAAGAAATAAAAAAGTTTAGCAAAAGCAGCTAAAAATTACAAAATGACTAAAGTATACAATGCAGTAGGGATGTAAAGTGTCTTTTTTGTATATTCTTCTATGTTTGTGTGAATATAAATAGAACTAATGCTTGCTCAGATAGGAATCTGTGCCTCCAGCGTTGCTTAAGATTGTAAAATGACTGACCAGACGCCAGTTTTTTTCCATTTATGGTGAGGGAATAGTCACGACCAAATAACCTGCTGTCAACACTAACAGCAAATCTAACAGTTCTGGATTTCCTTTCCATATGAATCAGAGATATCCACACCAGTACAATAGATAGATCAGGAAGACATGCATACAGCTGATGTTATGTGGATATGTGTATTACTAAAATATCTGGCAATATTCTGCAATGATTAGACAGATCTGTTAAATACATCGTAAAAATAATGGTGACTAACTAAAACAGCTGATGCAATGATGTACATAAATACATAAATCAGTACTCCTCAGTCTTAAAACTATGTGTTCTATGTTTCCTACCTTTGTACTGTGGCCAGGTTTTCCAGCTCATCCTGGTTCATATTGTGGTCAGGGTCTCGCACTACAGGCTCATTGATGCTCTCTAGCAGCCGACTGCCCTGTTCCAAAGCCACCAGCAGATCATCCTACACACAGGTGGAAAATTATAACCCTGATCTGCGGTACCTGATGTGTTTGCATGAAAGACACAAGTAAAGATGTACAGTAAGTGTATATGAGTAGGTGGTGTTACCTTCATTTTGTCTTTCTTAGTGGTGTGTGTGCTGAGCAGGGTAGTTGTGGCCTGGATTTCATTGGGGAGCTCAGTTTCAGCCAGCTCAGTCCCAAATGACTGCAGGGTCTGCGCCGTTCTCTTTACCATCAGTGCAAAGCCTTCAATAGCCTGATGCGAACACAAGACACAGCAGAGCCTGTCAGCATGTAAAGTCATGATGCCAAAAGAAAATACCACAGTTAAAGCGTCTGCAGACTTCAGAGTCAGGTCGTAGGACGATAATATAGTACAGATGTCAACCATAACTGTATAAAGGATTTTTTTAGATGCGATATATGTTTGGATGAGTTGGGTAGTCTGGCTTGTGGGAGGTACTCAGAATAAAGGTGAGCATCAACATTTCTATTGTACCATGGCGGTGGTTCTTTCACTATCTGTGTGTTACGCTGTGAATGGCTCCCTCATTATGAGGAAGAACAACAACCTCCAAGCTCCATCTACACTCTGAAAATGGCAAGTTTAGACAAAGACATACTTGCTTTTGTGAGGTAGTTGTTTTGCAGGATTTAGTCGTTTTAATACCATAGCGTACTTCCTCATGTGCAAATGTTCCATTAAATCAACTTCTCTCCCAACACTATCGGCACAAGTGGCACAATGGTAACTAAGTGTGGATATGTGGTTATAATTTGGGTAACACATTTAAAGTAACCTACATTTAGCATTAATTGGGTGCTCAATAGCATCCATATTAGTCATGTATTGTCCCATTATAAAGCACTTAGCAATAACTGATTCTGCATGATGTTTTTCTGCAACTACTGCTCGATTAACTAACAGTTTTCCCTCCATAAGGCCCATATTGATCAAAGCATATTATTATTGCAAATCATGTAGAAGAACTTCCCTTCATAGTAAGTAGTAACTGGGAAGTTATTGAAGGACAACTGTAAAAAAACCAAGTAGATGTTGAATATCATAATGTGGAATAAAATGCATTAACTGCTTTCTGATCATTAATAAAGAGGCTGTATGCTAGTAAAATGTATACAATAAGAAACTGATTAATGTTCAATCTGAGCAGCTAATATAAACTGTTAGCATGAACTTTGATCTCATTTTATTATCATACAGGAAATACACAAGTAGTACTTCTTATACCAGCGTGTGCTTCTGAAATCAAACTTATTTTGCCTCCTGTTTTTGTTTTACTGTTTTTTCGCTTTTGTACTTGTGGTTATTTTTGTGTTGGAAATTTGTCACGCATCTAATGGCTTTAATGGAAGAACTTATCTGATCTAAGATGACTACTGTGTGTTAAGAGGTGTGTGCAGTATAAACATATATACGTACAGTTCGGTGAGAGATCCACTTCTCGTGGCAGTACTCCTGCGTCCCCCCGAGTTCCTGGGTCAGCTGACTGCGGTCAATGTAGGAGTGGAGCTCAGTTACAGAGCTCAGCATTATCACCTAAACATACCAAAGAAAACTATATTAGATACATTTTATTTGGTTATATTAAGTAATTGTTTTGTATACTATAAGCTAGTAAGTGGAGGGTAGAACACAGGCAAGGTAAGGTAAGGTAAGGTAAGGTAAGGTAAGGTAAGAGAGTACATACAAAAATAAGAAAGGCAATAATTTAATCAGAATTATTAAAATGATTTAACCCTTTAACAACTGCAATCCCTCCGGCGCTGCATTTTGCACTTTACAACATTCAAATTACTTTAAATCCTGTAAATGTTTGCACTATCCACAAAATTCAAATGGCACTGGACAGCTGACATCCTGATCCTTTCCGACACTATATAACCCTTTAAGGAAGCAATGTGGGACTTTATTACATGTAGAAAGGATCTGTTTCAGAGACTTCCACACAGGCTAAAAAACATCAGGAAATAACAAAAACTATAAAGCCATAATATCGATACTGAATGTTCAAGACCAAAAAGCATGTTTGAGCAGATGTAAAAGAGTTGAAAGTTTATTTTTGCAGTCTCAAAGAGTTTCGTTTCGCATTTACAGTTGCTTCTGATAATAAATATGCTAAATACTTCAAGTCTGTTTTTTCTTTTTTACTAAAGCACACTATTTTAAGCATTTATTATTTCTAATAATGATAATTAATGGCCAGATATTGAAAGTTAAGTTCCTACTGATGACAAAGGTGCAAAAGAATTGTCAAAAAAGAAATTTTCTGACAAAGAAAACATGAAGACACCTAGGCAGGCTATTATAATGATTTAAAAGGGTTACAGTAAGTCAATGAATTCAATCCTTGATGCATGAAAAGAGAAATGTTTTTAATCCACATTTAATAGTGTCAACATCAGTGGTAAATCTAAGCTCTAATAGTAATTTTTCCCAGTTGTTTCTAGCAGTACAACTAAATGTTTCTTCTTGGTTTATATTAAAACATAAGATGTATTATAGGTGTTTTGCAGACAGTATTCCAAAATCTATTCCCTAACTAGAAGCCAGTTTAAGTCCTGGAACAAGGACTAGTAAAATATAGATGATTCAGAAGCAAAAGACGACTGCACCCACCGGCACTTTCATCTTGAACTCATCCTTGTTGAACTTGAAAAGGATGTCAGAGAGTGTGCGCTGCAGGAGGGTGGTGGGCCTCAAAACCAGAACCAGCTGGAGGTTCCCTGGGAAGGCGCCCTAATATGAAGGAAAAGAGATGAGATGATTTCTCACATTTCTCCACCTCTTCCTCTCAGTCCATCCAGTATTCAGTTAGATCTGCTCTGTTCTGCTGAGAGACATCATTTCCTTTACATTATTCTCTCTCTTCTTGTCTCCGCCTCCATCTCCCAAGTGAAAACTCTCTCAGACACATTCAAGCATGTAAGCATGTAGAGTACAAGAGACGGCAAAGATGTGGGGGATGTAGAGTACCGTTGTGTGGCAGGGACATTAATCTTCAACATGAATAATGAGGTACAGGGTATCCACACCAAGTGCAAACAGTACTACATGTTTGCAGGCACATGGAATATGTTCAAGGCTTCCTTTAACCAACAAACATGTCATTTATTACATAATTTAAAAATGTAGAAAAATGCAATGTTTTTTTTATGACTGCAAAACAAGTCACACCATTAAGGTGAAAATAAACATGTTTTACTAGATTTTGTCAGGCCATCAGAATTAAGTCTGTACATAAAATACTAACCATACATAACCAGATATGTTTTTCAGTACTCATGCAGCTTTGCCAGAAGAAGAACCAATGAAATGCCAATTAAAATGTCATGACTGACGCTGACTGACAGACTAAGTGCTGCTTTGAAGGCAGTTGGGTGATGGCTAAGGGAAGACCCTTATTCCCCCCTCAAGAGGCAATGCAATTGTTAATGCATCTTTAATTAGCTAATGACCTAAACGGCTTGTTTGCCCGATTGGCTGCTCTTCCCAAGGGAACTGGGGAATGCTGCGCTAAGCGGAAATGACAAGGAATAAATCTTTCCGATGTAAAAACATCTTGGAATAGGGGTCTTAATTGAATGTATAAATTAGGTTGATGTTTGTCCTTGCTGACCTGCTGGCAAAAACAGGAAAACTGTTGAAAATGGGCACAGTATGGAGAAATATATTTAAAAATAACACTTTAAAAGACTTCACCTGATTACTCCATACAATTTTGCATGTAAGTAGTTGTATGTAACTTACACACACAAAAAAAGAAATTAATACAATCTATTAAAGCCTGCGGTAATGTCTTAAAGTACTTGTAAAGGACAGTGTGTGTCTTTTTAAACGCATGTTGTTGTTTGTAGCCATTTTAACTGCGCTGCTTGGTTATGTGGTCTCTGGTGGTCGTGGTCATGGTCTAATTCCTGTCTTTTCTTTGTTCTTTGTCAGAGATAGACTCTGCCATGAATGTAGACACACACAAAGGCTCTAAGACTCTCCAGATAAATGACAGGGGAGGAGGGTCCTCTTAAGGGACCGAGGCAGTATCACCATAGACTTAATAAGGACCTGTCTATAACATGCTTTCCGTCAGCAGATCAAACCCGGTCATCCATAACAAATGTCAGCTATGTTCCAACACAATGACACACATGCATATGTAGTGCACAAACACAATCTATACAAACACACAAAGAACAGCGGGAACTTTTAGACAGCATTCAGTGTTCTCGCTTTTTCACTCTTTTACCAGGATAAAAATACTGCCTCAAGAATACCTGAACATGATTTTGTCCATGACCTGTTCGCCACTACAAATAGACAGTGCCGGCTTTCATCATTGTCCATTTAGCAGCCTGATTCACTCCAAACAGGACATTATTGCAGGGCTGACTGACTGCTCCCTATTACTATCCTGTCAGTCTGTAAAGCCCCCCTTGTGGGATTAATAAAGCTTGATTTAATTTGAAACGAGTGAGTGGGTCTCCAGTGTCTCTGGAGACCACAGGCGATGATGCTCGTCTATTACTCTCTCATCTCACGGTTTTGGATATCTGTTTCTCTTTTAGTACTTCACAATCATCAGCATTCATTTTAGACATATGAGGGGGAGCTGTATCTTCAATTGGTGGCATTTGAACAAAACTGTCATATTTAATAACATTTTTATATTGTACAAGATGACAATGCAGAAATGTTTCCTGTTATAACTCCCAGTCCAAGCCAGTTTTATATTAGCTGTAGCCTTAAATGGCAGCATGCGTTTCTCCACACTCTAAAGAGAGAAATACAAACACTTCTGACCCTTTAGAAATGCATTCACCTCGTTCAGAAACATAAATAAAATTAACTGACCCATTGGGTGACAACAGGAGTAAATTCAGGGGACAAAGGTGCTAAAACCATAATGTATACAGTTTTTTCCCTAATACAGGAGCATGTTTCTCAAAATCTATGATATTATCCAAACATTTCAATCTATGAGAGAATAAAAAAACATGCATCAGTGCCTTCTGTGATTTCTGGCAGAGGACAGTTTATTGTTTTCTGTCGTGATGGAAACACATGGCACACTCTGATGGTGACAGAGATAGGAGAGCTTATATAAAACCCCACCCTCCCACCACCCCCCGGGCCGGAGGGATGTTAGTCTATAATCTACCCCCTGACACGTATGGGGTTGTGATGGAGTGACTGGAGCATCCAGGACCTGACCATGGCGTGAACCTTCTCTCGCCAGAAATGACGCAACAAGAGGAGTGTGTCTAAAACCTGGGTGTTCTCGTTCCGACAGCTGATACAGCTCTGGGGGAAAATAAGTCAAAATTTCCAGACTTGGACCTCATTGACAAACCTCTGGAATGGAATCAAGAGGAAGATGGATGGTTTCAAACATCAAACAAAGCTGAGCTGCTTCTATTTTGGTGCCAAGAGTGGCATGAAGTACCCAGCAGAAATGAGAAAGACTCATGGAGAGCATGCCAAGACACACGAGAGAAGTGACTAAAAAATCTGTGCTATTAAACAAAATATTTGACTATGAATTCTTCCTTAGCTGAATTCAGTATTTTGTTGTTTAAATATAAATATATATTAATTTCCTATGTATTATCAATGTCTAAAAACACTGTATTTATGTTTCATGAACCAATTTGAGATTTTCTGCAAATAAATTTACCTAAATGACAATATTTTCCATAGAGAAAAAATATGGTCAGTAGTTTCTAGAAAATAATTTTTTATTTTGCTCAAACACATGCTTATAAGTCAGTGATCTCTTATTTCTAGAGCTTCATATATGTATGCAAACACACACTTGAAAATAAGCATAGTTTCATTTGCACATGTAGAAACTTACTGCAATACGAAGCAGGGTCCCCTTGACTGCCGCCCATCTGTCTTGTCGCCGATCAATGACCAGGATAAAACCCACTCCTGTCGCAGACAAACTGGAACACAGACACATATGTACATTTAAGTCACATCAAATTAAAACATTCATTGTTATCTAACTTTTACAACAGACTCATAAACACATTTAAAATAATACAGTGCAAAAGCAAAAGTTGAAGATTACACTGAGACAATAGGTTCTAATAGAAAAGGAAAGGCCTTCAGAAACATCTTAGTGAAATAAAAAAAACATGCTGTACATTTGTTTCCTTCACAGTGAACACAATGAAATGAATCGGAGAAGCCAAGCTCTTGTTCTTTATCTTCTCCAACAGCTGGTGCAGTCCATAAAAGGAAATGCTGTGAAGCACCTCCAGATTCCTTGGCCATCAGCCTTCAGCCCCCTCTCCTGTCCCAGATCCCCCCCTTTCAGTCCTCTGTTGTCCCAGGAGAGACGAAATGCACAGCTAGACACCGGTGCAGCAGACAGTGACATGTGCAGAATGCACCTATACCACAGGTGACACAAGACACCTCAGCTCTGTCACCGACCCAGACAGAAAAATCCCTTAAATCCTCAAGTAGAGTTTTCTGTTACTCCTCAGCAGACAAACTGATTAAAAGACCAGCCCTACAACAATAGACGTGACAAATGCTGGTGATGGTGTGAGAGGTAGATCCCAGCATGCTGAGCTGTGCAAAGGGGAGGGAGCCAAACAGACTATCAAATCATCCAGCCTCTCCTCCCATTAAACTGCCTCCATCAAGCATCCAATGAGAGACTGGGAGCCCCTGGAGTACCACCCAATCATAGGAGGCTTCCAGGTGATGAACAGCCTTCTTGGCCAATCAGTGGAGGGTTACAGATGTGGGGGAGGGGACCAGATTAAAGAGGGGGGGGGTTGAGTTATTAGAAAAATACACAAAGGTTGCCCCTCTTTGCTTATATGTATCTATACTCTGTCACAGGGAAATATTAATATTCACAGAGATACTTCACATCCCTTTTTTGTGCACTTTCCTCCTAATTCATCTCCCCCTCTTCTCCATCTTCAACATCTCAACTTGTAGGTCTTAATTTTTTTTTGCTTCATTTATGCATGATGCTAAATGGAAACACCTGATATATGAATATCTAATAATATTTTCTTACATTGCAAAGCATTAATGAATAAAAGTAGAAAAAGCCACTGTTTTCACTGCTCTTTTTTCGTCTTTACAACAGACCTGCTACATTAGACGAGGCTGTGGGCAAATAAACAAACTTAGTGTTCAGTTGGATATAGCAACTTTTAAAGAAGATATTGCTCGAAATCTCAATCACACACAAAGAAGGAACAACAAAAATGATGGGTGGGACAAGAAGGGCTTTTCAGCCTTTAAAATATCCACAACTGAAACAAGAGGGTGTTTAATGTGGACACAGAACACAGGAGGCAAAGGAAAAGAACATTGACCTATATAAAAAAAAATAATGTATCTATTTTTAGGCTTTGTTTTATTATCACAAAACCTTTTTAAGACAAGGATTAGACTAATATTTCATGATCTTTATGTGTATTATTTTATACATGATATGCAAACAATTTCCAGACTTGGAATTAGCATCAAAAGCTGAGCCACTTCCATTTTTGTGCCATAAACCTCCATCATAGATGTGGAAGACAGAGCATGACAAGACAACACGAGAGCTGTGATTAGAAATTAGTGTTGTTCTAAATATTGATTTCTGAACCAAGCTGAAACCTTTGCATAGGGATATTTGTGTTGTGAAATGTATGAATATTTTGCATTATTTGAGCTCTGAAAACACAGCATTCATTGTTACTCTGACGCAAATAAAAAGTCTACATTGGAATCTGAGAGAAATGTTTGTAGAATAAACTTAAACGTTCCTTTTACTCAAACACATACTACAAATACACTGTTGCATAAAGTTGGCATAATTTTGTTTTCAGACACATTCCGCTTTTTATTCCTATTTATACACATAAACAATGACCTTTGACCAGGTACATTGATTACATACTGAGTTCCAGTTACACTTTGTCTATTGAGAATTAATTACATTGTCACAATCATTTTATGACTAGAGGTAAAAATATTTTATTCCAAATGTATGCAGAACAGTGTAGTTAAAACCGGTGGTATCTTTTTTCCAGAGCTGTGTAGCTAATATGTTGCATTTTTATGGGTTAATGTTCAATCACCAGCCTTTGGAATCATTCTGTCATTAGTCCTTATCTCAAAATGCAGAATGCCATCTTAAAGTAAGGGTTCATAGAAGTGTAAAATTACATGTTTTTTAAATTTTGACATTTCCTTGTGGGCATACTGTATAAACATTCAATTTAAATATTTATAGAGTGCCACTGCTACACATGAGTGTCCTCATGTTAATTGCATTTCTCAGGACAAAATGTGTTAAAGCACCACAAGCTGTGTGTTGAGCTGGAAAAAAGCTCTGCCTCATGGCCATCCAGTGATGAGAACATTTGCTGCATGAATGCATATGCAGACATAGTAACACACTCAGTAATAGAGTACATCCCGCCCCCACCCCCCCTCCACAGAACAGCACAGAGACATGACAGTGTGTATGTAAGGGCACTGGTATGTCAAATTAAAAACACATCAAATAACCAAGAGAGCACAATGAATTTCAATTAGAAGCAAATATGTTTGTGTTGACTTTATCTATTCAGTGTAAACCAGTCATGAAAAATAGATTCATGCATATGAGAGACAGAGAGGGGAACACTGTTGGCCCACAGACGTCACTATTAATTAATTCAGTCAGTTTGCAGATGCAAAGCCTAAAGTAAACTGTTTAAGATCCAGATGGGGCTAAATTAATTCCACACATTTAGGGGACCTCTTCTCATGGATTACTTCAGTCTTTTACCTTCTCTTACTCTCTTAATCCCTTGTAGACCACTGTCACTAATACTCAATATTCCACTGTTTTTGTAATTAGTTGCTGCTCAACACTTTTTCTGAATGTACATGTTACCTGTTTATCTATGTTGACTGGAATAACAGCAGCATCAATAAAATAATCTATATACCTGAGATGGGGAAATTTAGTTTAATTGCTATTATGTCAATTATACCAATTATACCTAATGCCACTTATTTGCATCATAGTCATTTTATGTGCTATGTTGAAATGAACAAACTTCACTTATTTTAGGATCTGCGTCACAGCAACAACACAATTTTTTTTCTAGAATTGTAAATAAATGTAGGCCGTAAGGGGTTAATTTTATTTTAGTATGTTTCTATTTTAAAGCTACAGCAAATTACAAATTTCATTGCAAAGATCCTTCATTTTAATAAATCTTTAACTTTAATAATTATTTTTACTGAATATATTATAACATCCACATTAATAGTATGACAGAATTAACTTTAGGAACAGAACAGTGTCTGCTGTTATTATTGATCCGTAGATACTAATGTCCACGTAGCAGCAGTAGTTGAAGGTCGCTGTGGACAGATGTTGGACATTTGCCTCCGGCTCTGGGTGATGTGTGCTCTGTTGTGGGTGCTGGTCCCTCAGGTAACTACAGCCATCTGTCTCTGCGTTCACTGCAGCTTCAGGCTCAACTCTGTGTCACTGGTGAGGAATAACACCCCCTCCTCATGTGGCTGGTGACCTCTACACACACTCCATGAATAGGGTAAACTTAACATGCTGGATTTTAACAGCAAAATGCTTTTATCGTTTCAGTTTGATTCAAAATATGTTCTACTCAGGCTGTACATTTAATCATCTTTAATACTTATTGATTAGAACTGATTAAAGTATCACTGTAATGTAGGAAAATCTATAATGACACAGTATATTTTATGTATATTAATATGCAGTTTTGTAAATATACCACATGTTATTTCCTATAGAACGTGAATAAAATTGTCCTTCTAGTGACTTTATGATATTCTGGTCTTGGAATAATAATTGTCTCTAAATCAACTGATAGATTTTCACACTCAGATGTCCTTAATTCATATGTTCCCTTTAGAAAATTGAGGGTTATTTATCATTAATTTCAATGTATTCATAAAGTAAGCATTTCATGCAAATTTTGTAAGATTTTTGAATAACATTTCCAAACAAGAATATGTATGTATCTCATATACATGCAAAGACTGCAGCATATTGGAAAAACTACATTGCAATATCCTTTTTATCTGCAATACACTCATCCATGTAATATTAAAAATGAAGCAGGAAGGAATTTGTCACTGGGTGATTTTGTTGGGGAGTGAATATGCATAGAAAAAAAAAACAATAATAAAGTTTTTTTACCTTGAAGACTTCTGTACAGTCCTGTTTTAGATTCAGTGTACCAAAAACACAAAAAGAGGTGCTGTGACTACTCTGGAGTTATTTTTCCTTATGTGTGTGGAAGGTAGAATATAAACAAGACTGAAGATAATTCACAGATGACTAGATTTAATTTTCTTTTCTTTTCTTCAGCTGATGAACACAAAATTTTCACTGGAGGTTTCAGTAAGTTTACCCATATTTGTGACAAAGCACATAATGCAACGTGACTATTCTGCAGACGATATATTGTGATGGCACAGCAGAAACTATATATTGACTAACACACACACAAAACTCAGCTGTGTGTATACTCTATGTATTATTCAGACTCAAATGCTCAAAATGACTGCAGCTGTTATTTTTATACACTTTGCTATTCCAGGCAGGATGAGACAACCACGAGACACACCAGGAAACTGCAGACAAAGGAACTGCATGAATAAACTACAGACAAAATTTTGACAAAATTTGAAATAAAAGTGATGGTTTCCTGGTGGTTTTGGAGGTAGTGGTGGTCTAGTACCTTTTCCCCCCCTCCCATGTCTCATCTGGTGTGTGCATGTGTACACACACTGTCTGCAGGAGGTTGATAAAGGACCCTGGATTATTAACTGACTATGTTTTCAATACAGAATCACAACCCTATTTCCAAATCCTCTTCAGCCTATTGATGTGTTTAAGTGCCCACTGCCACCTACTGGCAGACTGTTTGCTAAAGATAAGCATCTGTATAAATTCATTATTAGGTGCTCGGCAGTATACATGCCCCTCTGAACATGCCAGTCTTAGGAGATACTGCCAAAATAATGATATTTTCGGCAATATCTCCAGAACCGGAAGTTGGAACAACTCGTGGTTGGTACCATTGGAAAGCTCGTGGTCACTTTAGGGGGGGTAGACCTTGGATTCATCTTGATACGACATTCCATTCAAAAGTTATTCACAAAAAACCATATGAGCCGGGGGGCTTATCCCCCCATTTTGCTGTAACCCTAACCCTAACCCTAACCCTAGCCCTGACCCTAACCCTAACCCTAGCCCTGACCCTAGCCTTAACCCTAGCCCTAACCCTAACCCTAGCCCTAACCCTGACCCTAACCCTAGCCCTAGCCCTAACCCTAACCCTAACCCTAGCCCTAACCCTAGCCCTAAGCCTAGCCCTAACCCTAGCCTTAACCCTAACCCTAGCCTTAACCCTAACCCTAGCCTTAACCCTAACCCTAGCCCTAACCCTAGCCCTAGCCCTAATCCTAACCCTAGCCCTAACCCTAACCCTAACCCTAACCCTTCCCCTACGCCTAATTCGACCCCTTCCCCAGCCCCTACCCCC
>JAPQRQ010000015.1:16132131-16150673 GCA_037367365.1 Apogon talboti | reverse complement strand
CAGTTTGGCCGTCTATCTTTACTGATCCTGAATCAGCTTTCCCCTCCTGGGTTTGACTCTCTCCATCCTCTCTCACTAAACTTTGCGTCTTACAAGAAAGCACAGAATCAAGCCGGTCCACCTCTTCTCTTTCCAAACATTCATCAGAGTTTTCATTCATCTCCAAACCTGCTTCCATGCACAACTCAAGCCCAACATCCTCCTCCGTCAAGAATCTATCTCCATCCACCATCTCCTCTCTTCCCATCCTGCCGTCACAGTTTATATCTTCACTTCTCTCATCCGTTTCTTGCTCCATGCAGGTTTGGAAATGTATCACGGCAATATTTCCGCTGCCATTCTGACTCCACCTTTCCTCCGGCTACACATTCAGACTGACGGTCTGTCAGGCTGCAGGTGCTTTACAGCCTGCAGGACATCACTCAGTAACTGCGAGGGCTTCCTTTTGCATACCTCGGGTTACCTTCCCTGTTCACAAAAGCTACAGTGTAGCGCTCAACCCCACCTTCCCTGCTAACCCTTCTCCCTCCCCTAAAAAGGACAATTACCTGACCCCTCCCTGTTCAACAGCAATGCCTCTAACCATTGAGTTTGGCATCTAATGTTATGAAATTGCATGAGTAGTCAGAAACAGGATAAAGTTTGTGCTATAAAAAGTTACGTCATGATATATTCCGCATTTGCTTCGTTACAAACAGCAGCTCCCAGCCCCCGTTCACCTAAGGCAACAAAACCCAGGCTCCTCGTCCACCTTATCTCAGGAGATGTCGAGTAAAAAGTACAAAGATTCCATTCTAACCAGCCTATTCAAACACTGCCTGCATCCCCATTTAACCATTCAGACTGTATCCATTCAAAGCCCCATTCTTGTTTACATCACTCAAAAGACCCCATTATTACAAACGACTGAAAGACCTAATTCTAATGAGACCTCTCAAAGAAAGACACTGTTCCTTAACAGAATGTGGCAATTTAGATTCCATTTCAATGAGTTGTATAAAGCTATATTGCATTTAAAATGAGTTAATAGACACTCTGTCACCGCACTGAGCCAGTATCCACTAAAAGAAGGTCTCTGGTTTATGCGAGTTGCTGTTTGTGTTAACTGTGTGTAAATGCCTGTATGCTTGCGTGTGTGTGCATGGGTATGGAAAGCTTGTATCTGCATGTGTGTCGGAAGAGTTGCGTGTGGGTGGAGCTACATGTCCAATACATGTTTACTTTATGACCAAGTGCGCACATGAGGTTATCAGGGTTGTAAACCTTTAGAGACAAAAACTAAGGCCATTAGGTTAGAGAGCTGCACAGTTTAAAGTGAGGGTCAAACAAAGGCACAGACTCCCAATCGACTCGCAGTGTTCGTTCAACCTACAGATGCTGATTTATGGTGTTTTCACAAAGCCAGTGGGTGAGTACTGGGACTTTAAGAAAGCAACCACTGCAGAAAACACAGTATGGCATGTAGCTCCAGAGATTTAGTTAGAGAAACAGTCAAAACGATGTGTTTACCATATTATAGAAAGCACTCCTAGTACTTCACTGACATTTTCCCCATCCACATGGTAAATAGATGCTTTTATTGCATTAGTTGGTTTCATTTAATCATCTGAGTCAAATCGAGCCAATTTCATTTGCATAGCCTCGGAGGACTTTATAATACAAGCTTACACAACTCCCTCCACTTTAGATAATGAAAGCATAATTTTAAAAAGTTGTGCAATAATATAAAGAACCCATTATTTTCACAAGTTTGGTAAGTATTTGATTCTGCATGGCTGTACGACTGGCAACTACGCAATCAAAAACATGATTTCTCTTGTACAGAGTCACCTTAATGACTTTAACAGAGGCTGTTAGGGGAAAAAAATAGAAAAACCTTCCCCTGGAGCCAAGCTGCTTCATGCACAGATGCAGCACACAGGAAGAGACATAAACATAATGTACAGTACGTTTATGCACACCGACACATGTACTGCAGTTACTGTATGCATCACACCCAAAACAATGCTATGAATATTTAAATAGTAAGTTTTACCGTTTATGTCAGCAAGTGAAAGGAGCATACAAATAGCGTAACTGTATAGACTGACCGGGTACACACAAAAACACACATCCATAGTGTCCCCTGACTCACGTGGCCCGAGTGGAACCATCTGCATCCCACTGTCCCATTGAGGAGAACTCGTCCTGCGTTTCCTCCCCATGATTTTCTCCCTGTGTGTTAGCAAAGATCTGGGGAAGTCCTTCTCTATAAACCAAGGTCTCAGGCGATGTGGCTGACAGGACATGATCTTGAAAGCTCAGCTGCTTTAATCAGCAGTTCTCACTCCTTTCCACCAGATAATGCGCCGGTAAGGTGCTGCGTGCTACAATTCCTGCATCTGCTGAGGAATCTGTTACTGCTACGGAAAACTATCAGTGCAGCTGCCAAAATCTGTATGTTGGAAACTGAAGCGCCTGTTTAAGCAGCACAGGCACGCATTCACACACACACACACAGACTGATACACACAAAGACACAGAACCAACCCAGTGAGGAGAGAAAAGGAACCCCCACAGGAAACACAGTGTGTGAGGATCTGGGCGTGATGCCCTGTGGAAATCTGTCCAGAGCTTCAATCAGGAATCTATATCCCACAAATACAAACATGCACATACAGACACAGCCTCCAAAAACACTGGAAAACTGTTGAAAAGTGTGGAAAAAGTCTGCGTTTCTCAGTTGGTCTTACCATCCCAGTCTCTCCAGGAGTTCTTGCGGCTGCCGGGACTGAAAGCGAAAGGAGACCCCAGCCCAGAGATGTCCAAGTTCTGGATCAGATGACTGAGTCGGTTCATGATCCTGTAGGACGCTTCGCCTCCCTCCCGCAGAAACTCATGCAGAGACATGAGGGCAGCTGGCTGGTCTCACACACTCAAACAAACTCTGTCATCCAGAGAGACCCCTCTCTAGAACTGCAAAGCTCTGCTGCACACTAATAGACTCCAAAGTGCAGCCCCCAAATGTCGGCATGGGAAGGATCTCTGTGGTTTG
Organism: Apogon talboti; assembly: GCA_037367365.1. Lineage (NCBI taxonomy): Eukaryota > Metazoa > Chordata > Actinopteri > Kurtiformes > Apogonidae > Apogon > Apogon talboti. The sequence goes on along the minus strand of JAPQRQ010000015.1, from coordinate 16,147,639 downwards.
TAAGTGCCAGGTCACTCAGGATCAAGCCAGCGTGCTCTCATACGCATCGTGTGAGGAGACGTCTGCACCGGTGACAAACAACACAAGCCAAGCGTCCTCTGCAGAGCCACATCGAGGACTCCAGGAAACAGCACAGTGCACGACCGGCAGATACAGAAAGAGCTGAGTCACCGTCTGCACAACCTTTGAAACAAATACTGTTCACACTAAAGGTGACAACGGGCCCGGTTCTGCACTCACACTGTGATGCACACACATGCCCTGTAGCAACTACTGACAGCTTGGAGGAGCATTCGAAGTAAGAACAAGAGGGGAGGAGGGTGGAGGGCAGGGGAGCAGGAGCAGAGGGCAGCCGGTGGAGCACAAATCCCCTTCTGCTGCTAAGGCTAATTATATTCCTCCACTCCTTAACAAATCTGCCTTTTCTTTCTCCTGGTGAGACAAGAAAAAAAAAAAAAAAACACCTGCAATATTTTCAGAACCAAAAAACTACAAATCTGTGATGCATTTTACCAGATCAGAGTGTCATTATGAGACAGGGAACAGAAGTCGAGGAGTCAAGACAGAGTCCTCTTAAATGGAAGAGATGAGGAGATGGAGTTCTAACAGACTTTTGAGTGTATGGGAGTGTGAGTGTGTTGTGTTGTGTGGTTAAAGCTGGCAAGCAAAAGGCAGCTTGCAGTTTATAGGCTTAGAATAGAGATGAAAAGAGCTGCTCTCTCACACATACTGATGAGGCAACTGCAGAGGAGGAGACACGCCACAATGCAACTTCTTAATCAGTGACATTACCCCGAAGCGTCACCTCTCCATCATCACGATTATCTCTGTGAATCCATGAATACTGTCACTACATAAAAACATAAGCTCTACCAAGAAATGAAGATTCAATAAAAACATCTGTAGTGAAAATTAACATATCAAGATGCTGAAGTAACGCTGACTGATAAATCACATATCCATCATAATTGATAAGATATAACTTCATTGATCCCACTATAGGGACATTTTCATTGTGATATGAACATGCAACAGTAATTTGTCCAATACTGCCTTACATATTACATTTATTTATGTATTGTCACCTTCTGTGCCAAGTTACTTCATATTTGGCCAATATCATTGTGATTTTACTCCTCTGTTTGTAGTTTGCTGTTTCTCCTTTTTCAGTAATGTAACAATGAACAACACTATAATATCTGCCAGTGATAACAATAACCATAATAATTTGGGCCATTCTAAATGTAATAAAGCCAATAACAAAATGACTTGCCAATAATGTAAAAAAATGAGTGAGAGCTACATGGGATGTATGAATATGACAACTACACCATCCATTATACCTATTTTTGATAAGCAAACTGCACAAAAACTGCAAAAAAATGTTTTCTATTTCCAAGAAATGCAGTCCTATTTATATATTAGTACATTAACGGCTGCAGTTACTACATTTTCAATGGACTTATTTCATGCTAGGTCAATAATATATTACATTATTAGCAAAATGTTGCGTTATTGGCTCAAAACCTTTATCACACTGTTGGCAACCTGTTACATTATTGGCTTTATTCCATTTAAAATGATCAAAATTATTACATTATTGGTTGCTACACCATTTTTTCTTACTTTTATTATTTTTAATTTACCTACTTATTACTCACCATTTTCATTTTTATTGACTACTTTAATTCATTTATTTCTGTTAATTCTAAGCATGAGCAACATATGGCACCAAAATTAAAGTGTCTGAATTGGATAATGGATAAGAAAACTCACTTTATTCTCACACTCAGCATGCAAGCATCCCCATGTAATGCATGGGCCATATATTCACACCACGTGGCCAATCAGATGAAGCCCCAACTGTCCATCGGCTACAATGGGATTAATTGGTGCTCACTCTGTGGTGACTGCATGGTTAGTTTGGTTATTAACTGCAAATCAAAGACAAATTCATTGCAATAAAGAAAATTTTGATTGCACACTGCAGATATTCCTCATATGTGTAAGCAAATTTTGAGGCAGCACATTATTATTAGAAGTTTTAGAAATATTATTTTCAAATATTAAATGGTAAATACCAGTTTAGAGGATGGTAAAAATAACCAAAGAAATGTACATTAGCCTTAGTCATGCACAATAATATACTGTACATGTAACATCGCTGCCTTATAGTAACACTCTCTGGCATTAACTATATGTTTTTGTTCGTGTCTGGTTAGAGGCTAATGATGACCTGCTGGATTCATCTGGCTTTACACCTGCTCTTCCGTCATCAGGGATGAACAGTTCTTGGGAAGTGTGCCCCCCTGACCTCAAGCTAGAAAAATAACACTGAGACCTAGTGGCTTAAGGAGCAAACCAGCCAAGCAATGAGCAAATCCCATTTTTTGCACTTTTCACCACAAAAACATGAAAGAAGAAATCTATCAGTGACTACAATCAGACATCAGACGTTAACGTTTAGGTTGACTCAGGTTAAGTCTGATGGAGTGAACTTCATCTCTGCAGCAGGAGATAAACAAACAGGCCTGCAAACATTAACCACACTCAGCTCATACAAACCTCCACACAGATAGTAAGTCCTTATTATTTCACTACAAATAAAAGAATCCCCCCAGCATTACTGGCTCTAAACAGTTGAGACCTGTGAATCACTGAGCTGGATGTGTCCCTTTAAATCAACTGGAAGTAGGTCAAATACCCTGTTAGAGAGTCAGGGAGAGGCTGTTAGTGATTAAGGCTCTAAGTAACAATAGTAAGTAACTGATTAATGCTCAGGTGATGTTTTTCACTTAATCTGTTTGGTCTTTAGAAAGTGTCCTTCACAGATTAAAATAAACTGAGACTAAAGAGCTCAGATGACTGGACGGACTGACCAAACTCAGTATAAAATGTCAACTCCAGTCGGCAGATGATTTGTATCAGCTTCAGTATTCAGATGGTTAAACAGCACATTAGGTCTCTTATTTCAACAATCTTTGCGGCTCTAGGAAATCAATAATTCATCATATTAAACAATGCTAAGTCCCTTTCATCCACTGTTGACTTTGTTACCCTGAATCTCTCTCTTTTTCCTCACTCTCCCTTCCTCTCTCCTGTCTTGTGTGATCAGCGTTAGACTCTCTACTCTGAGCCGATTACCGCTCTCGTCCTCCTGCCGCAGCACATCTCTGTCACATTCCTTGGCCGAAAAAGAGTTCTCTAAGTGTTTGGTATATTATTACGCACTTAATGTCTGTACTTGTCAAAATAAAAATGACACAAACCATCTTTTTAGTGTCATTTTGTTTCATGTTACAGTAGCATTGGTGATGCAGATCCTACTCCTCTGTCATAGCTGTAGTTTGTGCAGTTTAATTTCTCTAGTTTGAGCAAAGCTGACCCCCCCACCCCCACCCAGCCCACCCACTCACAGCTACTTTGACCATTTCTGCTGGTGAGTGAGAAAGAGGAGGCAACTGAAGCCCACTGCATGTATTAATAGTTACCACAAGCTCAATCAAAGATAGAGACAAAGAGTGACAGTGTTCACAGTAACTACATGCACACCAGCTTATTTCCTCTTCACATATCATTTAATGTATGTTTAACTGTGATATAATATCCTAAAAGCTATTATAAAAGCAGGTACAAGTTTTTAAATAAAACAACACAAAAATGTTATAAAATTCATCAGTGTAACCCACAGGGTATTTTGGGTGAGCTATATTCTATGTTGTGGTTGTGTGTGCGTTCAGGCTTGAGTGGCTGCATTGTGGCAGTGAGTGGATTAAATTAAATCTCTATAAATGGATCAAAAGAGAAGAAGAGCAAACGTTAGAAATTATGTTAGAGAAATTAGTTTATGATGGCAGATAAACATCTGTCCTTCAGTTAGTGACAATAAACAACGCAGTAGGAAACCATCAAGAAAACCGCAATCTATGTCAGTCACGTTCACTAAAAAAGGCTCTTATGAACATGTATTTATGTATTTTCCATATTGTATAACTGTGCAAATGGGTTTTGACTGACCAAAGCAAATACGCACACAGATAGGAGCTCATTTGGCATTCAGCTCTACACAAAGCAAAATGGCATCTGACAATCCAGTGTAAGTGACAAGTCTGACACGTCGCTTCATACACCTCATGTTAAGTAATCTGTGTGGGTTGATGGACGTGTATAATATATGGGTCACTGTGTCTCCCCTTTCAGCCCTCAGCACCTTTTCTGATCAAATTCATCCCAAATGCTGTAACTGTTCAGGGTGGAGCGCTTGATAAATAGGCCATAGATGTAAGTTAATATAAAACACAGTAAAATTATATATATATAACAGAGGCTTTGCATGCAACTGGACTTCTAAATGATTTCTGCTCTTGTGTTACACCAGTGCGCCCTGCCTTTCCACCCTCAATAGGAACAAATAATAAGGGTCAATATCACATTTCCTGCAACTGCCAGTGTAAAACAGTAAAAGCAGATTTCTTAACAATAGCTTACTAGCCTAACGCCTGTATAGCTTAAGGCAAATAAGCAGCACTACAATTAGAACTGGCAGCCTATAGAAATATAACCAAGCAGATGTGCACACAGACAATGTTAATGACATTAATGAAAGATGCTCATGTTTTAGATGCACATACATATTAATCATTGCTATAAAGAATGTAATCATTGTGTTGTGTGTTGATTTTACCCACCTATGCTTTGAGTGACGGTCCTCAGTCTCTCCAGCAGCTCCCCGAGGGCCATCTCCTCTGTCTTCATCCACAGGATCATCCTCCAGAGGGACAGCGGAAGACCAGCTGCCCAGCCAACAGACACTTTCACAGGAAGAAGAGACAGCTTGCCTGTTTAGTCCTGGACGGTGCTTCGGAGAGTGGATGAGGAGTGGATGGAGTAGAGAATGGGAGATGGGGTCTGACGTGGTGGCAAACCAAGACAAGCTGAGGGGACAGAGGACACAAGAAGGTAAACGAGACCTGGAGGTGACTGTCTGCCTGCTGTCTTTTGCGACAGACTGAGGCTGAAGGAAACAGATCTGACAGAAGGGGGGCGTGTGTCTCAGCACTGTGGCTGAAATCGCTTGCGAGGATGGAGAGGAAGCTGAAGAGATGGTTGTTAAGACGTTGCTGAAGCTGCTACAGCCGTGACAAGCCCAGGCTGCAGCGATGATCCCTCCACAGAGCGAAGGATGCCGGCAATGGAGATGTGCAGGAGGTGGTGGCGCAAGGGGCAGCTCTGTTCACACATGCATGCTTCAGCCTCAGCACAGATGATGCTGCAAACCTGCGCAGATCTGACAGACAGAGAGGGGGAGGGGAAATGAAGGGCAGTGTTGCAGTTTCACACAGAGCTGATCCAATAGTGACATCCAGTGTGCAGAAAAGGCATAACAGTTGTGTCAGAAAACAAACATACAGTACTCCTGCTGGTAATGCACCGTTGATTATGTCATGGCTATCATGTGATAACAAAAAGCATGAGATCCTTTACTGATAACATCGCCCCTGAAGGGTTTTCCCCTTCCATTATAAGCCTTAAATAGAGCACCCAAACTATTTTACTACTAATGAAACACTGAAAATCGAAATTAACTAAATATGGAAAAGCCTTGATGAGTTTATGTGTACATTTGCTCTAATTTCAGTTGAGAATCTACAATAAGATCAGCAACCCTTTAGATTCCTGTATACATATGTATTAATTCATTCTCTTGAATCATTGTATTGATTCTGTATTCAATTTATCTTAAACCACACATCTGTCATGCTCTCCCTCCATTTATTGATTATTTTAGAAAAGGTTTGCCTTGATGAGCTTAAATCTATCTCTATCAAATATACAAAACCAATGCACAATCATTCATACAGTCCAAAAACATACATGAAAGACACTAGCATATCTAATGGATATAGATAATCCCCCGTGGACTTCTTTAGCAGGTTTTAACTTTTTGGATGTGTATTTATTATTAGCTTTAGATTTTCAACGTACACAGTATGATAATAATAATTTCACCCCCAAGTCCTCACAAACTTAGTAAAAACACATGGCTCTAAAAAAAATCATTTAATAAAAAATATCATTTTAAAACTGTTTGAGTTAGCATGTATTCCTACAGAATAAACAATAAGTTAGTTTAGCATCACAACCTTTAGCAGAAAAGGTAAATGTCATTTTCAAGACAATTTCTTTTACACTTATTTGGTTTTGTGGTATAAATTTACCTAATTCTTTTCAGTACAACCACGGAAAATGTTTACATCAAAAATATACTTACCTTTATCATTTCTTCATGTCTGGATTGGATTTGTTTTGCTTCTTTAAATGTAAGCGGGTGAACTGACAATGCTCATTATAGTGATTTTAACAGACACACTGACATCTAGTGGATTCTTTAGTGAAATAAAACTAAACTAAGTGGGAGCACAGGCATTTTAATAATAATATGTAGTAGCTCATAATGTTCTATAATAAAACCCACGAGCAAAGCAAACGGTTAAATCCTGTTTTTAAGAATAAGAAATTTCCAAACAGACAAACAACACCTTATTTCTACAGGTTTAATCTTATGTTTTGGCAAATTCTTTGAATAAATTGTTTTATTAGCATGGCCTTTTTAAAAACAGTTATAATCTCAGTGAAAAATGTCATTGTGGTAATATCAGGATGTTTGAATATGTCATGAAATATTAAAAAAAAACATACTAGTTAATTTTTCTTAGTACTGCCTGGAACTAAACGACAAAAGTGAGGTTTATTTGAGTTATGTAGTAATTATAAGGGTTTAAAAAAAAAAAAAAAAAAAAAAAAATCAACAATGTCTGAATAACAATACACCATTAAACCACTGTGTTTCCACTCTTTCTTTATTACAAGCAGAATGACAATACAGTGCTTTGCCCTCATTTGCTACAGACAGGCTGGCAAAAAAGTCAACAAATGAACTTTTAAAATCTTTATCCAAAAAGAAAACGAAAAATCTCAAAACCTGTTTAGTAATACAAACAGTGCTATACTGAAGGTATGATATGAAGCGTGCTGTTCAGAGCACAGATGTTGACATTTCAAACCTTTGCCAAGCTCAGGAGTGACAGGATGAGCACCTGCTGTTGTGCTGATGGACTTAGAAAAGCAGTTTGACATTCTGTTCAGCAGTAGAAGGCTGGTGCGATAAACCCATTTGACACAGAGGCTGACACCTACAGACAGTTCATTCCTAGTCAAGTTATTTGGTCACTTTTTTTTTTTCTCGCCTACTACAATCTTCTTTAAAAATAACTTGTGAGGAAGAGTGAACACTTACAAACCCCAGCTGACAGACAATAGACCTTTTTCAGGGGGCAAACTGATCCGTTGCAGAACAAAGTGCAGTGTGTATACCTATTGGTAAATCTCTAATAAACAAATATGTTGCTCTTATTTTGGTTAAAACTTGAACAAACATTCTAACAGAGTTAAAATATAGTCTTCTCTCTGGGATACAAAAGTAGCAAAAGAAATATTCACACAAAAATAAAGAATACAGATGAACGACACACACACACACAAAAAAGACAAAACTGAGCTGCGGAGGACGAAAATAAACATGACTTTAAACTTCATCATCACATCGTGAAAGCAAAACAGCCTTACAGTACAACAATACTGTGATGGGACTGGTATGTGAGATTTAGAATATGTCTGAATAGAATATGGCAACAGCACAGTGAGGTGGGACATTGCATGGCAAGCACCAAGGCCTTTCCATTAATCTACTGAGGTCAGGACGTTGAAAAGCCCCAAGTCAAAACACTGACACAGAAGACTTGTGGGCTTTGAGTGAAAAGTGAACGCAACAAATCCAGACCTCTAACCGAACTGATAAAACATCTGTGCCCAGTAAAAAAAAAAAAAAAAAAACACCTGCTATTTAATCTATACTGTACATGTTGGCAGATGGTGATATGTATGAAAATAAACTGTAGGCTATAAACATACAAAAATGCTTCGGAGTCTGACATTCATTGACATCCCGAGTAACCCGCTGTGTAATGCGACAGATATGCTTTGGACAAAGAGAAGTTCAGATGTTAGAAATGCAGAAAAGAGGTTCATCCATAATGAGCTACAATCTTCAGCTGAAGGACATGATGGACAAATCAGTTCAACATTCTATTGATTTGATTGTGACATCGCCTTTTCAAGTCTCCCTCTTAACCTACGACCGACTAGAACACTCCGTCTCACTAAAATATACTATATCAAAAGTTTAACTTACATCCATACATCAACAGTGACCGCCATCAATAATTTTTGCAACAGTACAGAACAAGTCATGGATTAATGCAACACAGAGAAAATACCCCTATAATGTGACAACATGACATTAGCATTCTCATAGATCAGACTTTTGCATAACACAGAGCATGGCAGCAAACGCACAAGCACAATGCAACAGGGAGGAATAGCAAGTCATTTAGGACATCCATAAATAAAGACCCCGTGAGTCCCCGAGCTGTGAGGCAGCACTTGCCTCTGGTTGCCGGTACTTTTATTATTCACAACGCTGCTTTTACCCCGCATGTCCACGTGGAGGCAGGAGTGGGTACAGTGTGCATATCATTGAGGAGGGGGGAAAAAATGTGATGGAGGAGGAAAAGGAAGAAGAGATACACATGCAGCTGAGATTTGACATGCTACACCAGCTGATGAGAAACAAAACACAGGTTGGATATACTTGTAAAGGTAGAAAAAATAGATATAATAAACACACTGTACCAGACAGACAGGTATACGCCCTGTAAGGCAACACTTTATATTAACGTATGCACATTCAACATTAACTAGATGCATGGATATTGGCTTTTTATTGACCATTATAAAGCACTTATTAACACCATACCCTGGATAAATATAATCTACAACTATTAAGCCATTATCTCAATAACCTGTGAATAACTGCTTATTGATATTAAGGAACGGAGTCGTTGTAAATGAGGAGTTTTAACAATAAGGGGTCTATAAACTTGTTCACAGAAGATATGATAAATGAACCCAAGTCAGTGGTCCACTTTGGGAATAATGGGTCTGATTTTAAAGGGAACTTAAATCATTATTCTGAAAAGAGAAGACAAAAGAAAAAGATAGAGAAAAAATCTCAAAGGAACAAATAACCGAAGGATGTCCTGGTCTTAAAAATAGACTGGATAGATATTTGTCAACAAATTTCATCCAACCATACAGCTGATGTGTGGAATGTGTTGTAAAAATATATATTGTGGTACTGGTTTTCGTGGATACAAAAAGTGTCAATCCTGTTCCAAAAAAATTCAATAAAATCACAGGTGAATCTAAATGACTTTTTGTTTTGTGAGACTAAATAAAATTTCTTTTGGTACTAGTGCCTTATAAGGCCCATACTGAGCAAAGCAAATGCTAAACATAACTCATGTAAAAGAACTTCTTTCCTTACTAACACTACCAATTAGGAGGTTATTCATGTAAAACTTGAGATAATGGGCTGATAGGGGTAGCATACAGCTTCGCAATGAATAATAAAGAGCCAATGTGCTACTATTATGGACACAATTAACTACCAGTCAATGTTGATTAAATGTAGTTTAATATAAAGTGTTAGTGCCTCTGAACCCCCATACACCCAGATCTGTTAACCAGACCAATAACTATAATCCACTGAAAATATGTAGGTATGAATTAAGGCAGGGTGGCGAGAATACTGCACAACCCTCTTCAGATTTTCCCCGTTTCTTTCCTACAGCTGATGAGCGTATGTGTGTGTGTCTAAGGCTTTGTAATACACCACTTCTGCTTTTTTTTTTTTTTTTCCTTTTTTTTTAACACCTTTCTCCTTTGGCTCCTAGCCTGCTGCTGTGTGGTACCTGTAAGGCAAAGGTGTGTCACAAACAAACATACAGTAACAGGCATATTCATGCATGCAAGCACCCATTCACTCGCACACATGCACACGCACGCACACCTAAAGGGCTGAACTTAAGGGCTGCCCTTACTTGGCCAGACCACAGACTGTACATTTCAACAAACATTTACAAAGACGCAAAAAAGACGAGGTGGTGAAGGAACAGGCAAGAACGTGACGAGAACGAGGAGTACAAAAAGGTCCGACTGCGGATGTGTTGAAACAGGACAGTTCTCTAGTGCATGGAAAAAAATGCACCTTTGAACGCGGTTCTCCTTTTGTTCATAGACTTTTTCAAGTAATTTCACAAAAAAAGTCGGGATAGAAAATCTGATGAGACACAGGGACCAGACGGAAACAAAAAACATGTTACCCAGTATGCGAATGAAGAGTTAGGAAAATAATATCTAAAGGTTTCGTCCAGAAAATGCACATGGTGAACTGAACTCAGCATGGACGCTCCATGCTTTCGATGTGTCTGAACATGGTGGGTTGTATTTAGTTCAATAAATCCTTGATCCTTGAGATGTAGAACTTGGTCGCACATCTTGGGATGTAGCCCACAAGACTCATATATGTAAAAGTTTCAGAGTATGCCTTTCTGTTCACACGGAGGTCTCTGGCCCTGGAGCGTAGTGGGCGAATCCCGCCCCGGACAGACGGAGCACGTAGGGGCTGAGGGCGCACAGGTCAGCCCCTCCCCCTTCTGTCAAGTGGGCCAGGAGTTTCTGGGGAAGGGGATCAGACCTGCGGAGCGACAGAGCCTCTGCTGCGCCAAGGTGGAGGTGGGAGGAGTCCGAGCTCGTGCCTTTGTAGGATCGACGAGACGACAGTGGAGTCAACTCAGCCGCGCCACCCCGCATCAGCTTCTCCTGTTCCTGTGGAGAGGAGGAGGCACCGTCACCATTAAACCCAACACAGAGATACTGACGAAGAAATCCAAAAGAGGAGCACCATGCCGATCAAGTCACAGATGTTATAAATGACAACAGAGGCGAGAAGGCGGGACTTCTCAAAAAATTTTAATAATGTGGAAAACTGTTTAGTTGTCTTATATACAGTTAATGTGCATTTCTGCTTTAGGTCACTATGAGCACATACCTATTCACTAATATCTACTTAATAAAACAGATGTGTAAGAGAGGAACAAGTGGATAAAAAGGCTGCAAAACAACTCCTGTTAAGACATACACTCTATGGACAAAAGTAAAGGACACATTGAATTCAGGTGTTTCATTGTTAAGAGTGAGATGGGCTATAAAATGATAATAATACATTTCAGAATTTCATACTGTAATAAAATGATAAAATTACTGAATAATAATGACTTTTCCCCACGTGTTTCTATGTTAAAAATGTCAATGTATAGCTTTTATTTAATGTCTAGGTAAATTTAGTTTAAATGGTCACTGACACTTCCAAAATGAATTTATTTTTACTAAATTTTACTTTACTAATTGTTTTAAATGTTACACCTTGACATTTCTGCAATATTTGTTATACTCTGACTATAAATAATCATTTTAACCCACAACCACAAGTCTGATTTCTCCAACTGTCGCTCAAGAGGAAATATCAGCTTTTTAACTCAAAAGCAATATTAATATGACATTAATTGTGATGGTGATTAATATCAACATGAAAATTTTTCATAATATTTAAAAAATCAATAACAATCAGAAATTCTACAATTAAATGTGATGTGATCTAATACTTTTGTCCATATAGTGCATTTATTTCACTATAGTAAATCTAAAGTACAAATACTAAAATGATGCAATAAATGAAGTACATCATTTGAAGATGTGTAACCTTTATAACAGAAAAACAAATTAGGGACAGAATATATTAGATTAACCCTCAAAAGAAGCCATACTTGTTATTCTAACTTTTACACATGATGAATGCACAGGTTTGGTTGTAGTGTTACACAGCTGCCGTTTCAATATTCACAATTTGGTCAATATTTCAACTAAAGCACCAGTGCTGCATTAACCATGTATGAGACAACTAAACTGTTTGCATTTCTAGCTTTTCCACATATTCAAATTTTCTGAGATGCACTTATATGCGTGTAATCAAACAGCAGGGATAATGTTCAGAAGGTTTTAATACATAGATTTTTTGAGGTATTTAGATGTTTAGATTAATTATGTCTTCTGTTCTTGGATGAAATGAACAACTAAATGACAACAAACCCTCTGAAAATCCCTTTTTATGATTGCTGGTAATATTAGACATGCATATGAAAAGAAAATGGAAAAAAAAAAAAAATCACTTGTTGTTCCATCTATAAACACCAGATGTCATCAGTGTTTCTAAGAATACTGATTTTTCATGATTACAGAGCAAAAGGTTTTCGAAGCTGTCTGCAAGATTAATGTGAAAATACTAAATCTTATAGTGACATTAAAGAAAAAAATTACCTTTTAACTCCTTGCAGTCATGTCACATAAGTAAGCCTCTTGAGTGTTACCCTCCAATGCGTCTTAATCTATCATCCAAAACCAAAAAACACTTCCTGGAACCTACACGACAACTGGCAACAGATTTACAGAAGCAGTTGTCCAACAATGAGAGGATAAAATGTCTCATTTGGCTGCTACCCAGATCAAGTTAATTCCCATACCACATGCAATAAGAAGCACAGCATGCGTTGAAACCAGCACTGCAGAGTTAATTGGAGATTGAGATTCCTGAAAATAGTTTGGACACAACACGTTTCTCGTGCAGACACCCTTAAAAGTCCCAGCCTCCCCTCCCGGCTCAGCCATAGCACAACATGCCCCATACAGTGCAGAGCAGCGGGAAGCAGCGCTAAGAACCCAACTTCCAACTGTCAGTGCCCTCTGTGCTGTTACCATGGTGACCTTAGCCCAGCTGGGGGGTGTACTCTAGGGTTTGCTGAGCGGGGTGTTGAGGCTGTGTGACATCATGGAGTCATAGGTCCTAGCAGCTTTTTCTCCACTGTCTCCCTCACAGGTCCTATCAGGGTGCAGCAGGTCCCTCTCATTGCCTCCCCCTCCACCACCGGGGCCGGGAGCCACATAGTCCTCCAGGGCCCCCGCTGTCCTTACCTTCTGTGGATCACGTCAAAGGAAGGAAGGTGACAATGAAAACTGCTCAAACCGTCTGTCTGGTACTCAGATTAGTATATGCAGCTTTTGTTTTGGTCGGAGTGCAGTTGGGTTTTCACCAGAAGGCGAAATGCAACTAAAGGGTTTTTTTTTTTCTTTCTTGGTATTATTTGATTTTTTTTTTGTCATTTATTGTAAACCAAAGAATAGGACTGTGGTAAAATTGTGGTTTCTGACATGGGAGACACAGATTAAAATATTGCCATGGCCTTAAAGTTTTACTTCAGATTATTTCAGTGGGGTTGCATGAAACACCTATCCATAGTCAGTGTATTACCCGCAGTAGATTGGCAGTCGGAATGACTCCAACTTAGAGAAGCAGATGCACCAGCGCCGAAGCTTGGAAATGTTGTGGACCGGGTCAGCAGTAAAACACATTTTAGCCCTACAAAAACATGAGTTTAAGTGTATGCTATATTTGTACATTTTGGCAGCACTTTCTGATAGGGAGCTAAAGCCCCAAAGTGCTCTTCCACCAGATTCTCTTGACAAAAACAGAAATTTTACCTCATAATACAAGGGAGTTTCTGATTTATCACTGCCTCAGTCAGTTTGTTTGTGACTTTGATAATGGTTTTGATCCAAACTAACTGATAAAGGCAGTGACAGACCAGCTGTTTTTCTAAGACCACCTGGGCAGTTAAGCTCCTCATTAGAATGGAGGTGGTGCAAATGCTCTAAACATCAGATATGTTTAAATTAATTCAGATTTTTTAGGTGTCAATATTTACCTCTTCACAGCAGTACATTGTCAGTACATTCTCCAAGTTTAAGCCATACTGAATGAAATCTGCTGCAGGTAGTAAGACAGATTATAGCTGACTACTCCATACAGCACTCCAAACAATCTGAACTAACCATTTAAAGTAGGAAACAAAAGCAAAATGTGTGGGGCTTGTGTTCACTGTGCTGCATGTTGTGTCGAATAACACATACTGTTGACCATCTTCAACTGCAAACAGTTTAAGGAGTGTCCTCAAACTCAGAACACATAACAAAAAATAAGATAAATGTGTGATTATGTGTGATCTATGAGGAAAAAAAGTCCTTATAATCCAACAGTTAATCTATCTTAGTCAAACTTAAGAGTGCAACCTACACATACTACAGTAATTTCAAAATAAACACAAAAGGTGAAAACATAAGGAACCAAAATATTCATACTTACGCATTTACCAACACAAAAACAATACATGGAACACAAAGTGTATAAGGCAGGGGAGAGGGGATCAGGAAAAAAAATAACACAAAACATGTTTGCATTTTTGTGGCATCATTAGTAGGGTCATAAAAGTTAGTTTCACATTAAGCTAGGTGTTAAGACAGTGATTCGTGGTTTACACTGGGACATGCCACCATGCACGCAGAGACGAGGGCGTAAAAGAGAGAGTCACCTCCTCTTCCTGCTCCTCTCTCGTCTGTCTGGGCCAATCAGAAACTCATTCTGCTGGAGGACTGAGATAGCATGAAGATGGTGGACGGCTCCACGGTAAGGCACGGGCGAGTGGACTGCAGTTACCACGAGAGAGCGCGTGAGCAGGGAGGGTAGAGTCACACGGTAGGCGTACATGAGCAGTGGGGGGGGGGGAGACAGAGGAGACAGTAATGAAGAGGGAGGGAGGAAGAGGAAAGAGGGTGGCAGTAGTGAGGACAGGCATTAAAAAGGTCCATTAAATGAAAAAAGGTGAAAGAAGCGACGAACGGTGGTGTGAATGTTGATAATTGGGGTCCATTAGGGTGCAGTGAGAGGGGAGAAAAGAGAAGAAAAAGCACAGCAGGAAGAAATCTGTCAGACCTTTCACTCATTTTTCTATTGACGATGAAGCTTGTTTCACGGGAAGGTGAAGCCAAGCCATAGGGAACAGAAAGTCAGACTAACCCATGCTTAGAGCCATTACTGAAGTCAAAGGTCCTCAATGATCATCATTATATTTCTTAAAGTTTCAGATTGTGCTGGAGTCTGATTTGTGCTTATGTGTGAACATTAGCCAACTCCAGTTCTAAACTAACAACTCTCTCGCTTTCCTACATCCATGATAACAGTCATTTACACTGATTTCTAAGCAGAAAATATGGATTGGGTTTCATAAAAGTCTTTATGCATGCTCCTGAGCTCTTCAATGTGCTACACCAACTACTATTAACTTAAAAATGGAGTTTGAGAACGTCAATAAACTACCAGCAACACAAACTTCACTTATGGGTGTATTTTGCATATTTAGCCTTTACATTAGCTAAAATTTGAAGGAATTTTATTTACAATGTCAGATTATTTCAGTTTGATACAGTAAGTTAAATGTACTGTTGGTTTTCTTTAAATAAATAAATAAAAACTTACAGCAATTAGTCACATTATTGGTTTTAGCAAAGCATTTTGTTAACATCAGGGAATTACAGGGGGAAAAAAGCCTATTGTATCCTTAAAAGCCTATTTTTTTTTTTTGGGGGGGGGGGGTTTAAA
>JAPQRQ010000015.1:16100940-16116130 GCA_037367365.1 Apogon talboti | reverse complement strand
TAAGCCTTTTATAATAAATAATATATATTTAAAAAAAAAAAAAAAAAAAAAAAAAAAAAAAAATCTATTTATAAAAGAATGTTTTGAGGCTGTGCATGGGTACAATTTTATACAGTAAAATCCATTTGTATTAAATAGACCTGGTTAATATGGACCAAAAGCATTTTTTTGAGACTTCTATGCGTTTCCATACATGATATACACTGCCTGTCCACAAAATGACAGAAATCAATGTTGTGAGATTGAATAAACTTGACTTAAAATTATGCTAAGGTGAACATGTGTCATAATGAAAGCTAAAATCTAAATTAGGCCATGGCTAAATATTAGAGTACAGGACTTTTTTGGCCCGGCTGAGTATTTGTTGGTATTTTGTGAACTAAATGTTTGGTTCCAAGTCAAAGCATGTCACATGTCACAAGCACGTTCAATATAAAGTGTGAGGAGTCTTTTTCCTTGTCAGAAAATACATAACTTCAAAACATGTAAAAGAAATAATGCATAAGAAAATTAGTCTCTATTACATAAAAACAGGCGAAGTTCTGCACACAACTAGATGCTTTTCAGAGGAATCAAACAAATTGCAGCATTAAATAAATTATAAATAAGTAAAACCATTGCATCTTTCTATTGATATTAATTTTAAATGGGCTGAGAACTAGTGTAAGTATGTTATATATAGTGTTGCATCATGGGTAGATTTTAGCCTTACTGATTGCTGGTGTATTCAAGTCCATTTGTAGTGATTCTTTTATGTCTGCCCCCATTAACTATGTTCACTTAAAGTTGCAGGAGCCAAAATGTGGGGGGAATACACTCCTTCCTTCTGGTCCAAATCAATAGACTAAATATAAATACAGGTGATTACAAGTGAAGCCACTAGCCAAGCTTCTACATCCAGACACAGAGTAGACCAGTAGAACAGCGTCCAGATCACGTCTGATGGAATCTGATCCGTGATCGTAATTACAGCCACCCATTGCATACTTAGTCCCTACCTGTGTCTGAGATACCTGTGGTTAAGCTGTGAACGGGGTCACATTTTCTACAGCCTGAAAACACAGGCAAGAAGTAGATGCAGAAACCACATGACCTCTCAGACCACTTGAAATATCATACACTATGAGGTAATAATGGCGTATTTGCCTAGTGATGCTAAAGAACTACCAAACACTGCACCTTTATGTAAGATTTTTTTCTGCCACTAGGGACAGAAAGTAAACACAGTCAGATGTTAAACAAGTTCAGATCATCTCACTAATGTAGTAACTGAGCTGCTTTTGTTGGCAGACAGGAAACCTAGTTTTAAATATATGCTTTTGGTGAAGGAAAGTTTCAAAACACAATGTTAGATATCTTTTATGTAAATATGAGAGGTATAAAAATCTTTTGGTTCATTATGAAACGGTGGAAAATTAAAGTGAAGGTTGTAGTGAGAGTGGATTGATGCAAACACCGGCACGGCTTTACGGATGACACAGGTTATGTAACACGACATCCGATTACATTAATGTGACCACTGTTGTCGCATTTTATATCTAAGATGAACAGTCAAAACACTGCCCAGCCCTAGTGATATAGTCAGAGCAAGAGTAAAGTTACAACTTTTCTGGCGCAATACACAATGGAAGGTTGTCTTTTCAAACATGGAGAGCCTAAATTCATTTATTCATTCATTCATTTTCTAAACTGCTTAATCCTTGTGAGGTTGTGAGGAGTGTCAGGGCCTATCCTGGCTACCAGCGGGCAACAGTGGTGTACAGTCTGGACATGTCGCAGTTCATCGCGGGGTTGACAAACACAGACAAACAACCATTCACTCTCACATTCACGCCTAAGGGTAAACATTAAACATATATCAGATCAAATGAAATCCTGACACCTTATGACTGGACTCCCCGTCCAAGCTGGCGGTGGTGACGTAGCAGGTCCCATCATGGCGGCTGGAGGACAGCAGGATGAGGTCACAGGGGAATGTCTCATCCTCCCTCACCATGACGACGTCCCCCACCTGGCAGAGCAGGACAGCCACATCACAAATCCCATAATGGCTCCGAGATCAATTATAAATGAGCAGTACATTCACTAGACGTTCAAGTAAACACAGAGACCTGCGGGTAATCATCTGCTCATCCTTTCACGTTCCTTTTTTTTTTTTTTATAAAGGATTGAGAAGTTGCATAACGGATTATGTGAGTGGAGCAGCTTTAGCTCTGTTAAATCCCATCTCCACGGTGACCATACACATGACACACACGCTCTGATTTTACATGATTAATATATTCATCATTATTCCTGCTCCGTATTCACACACTAATCCTCTCTGTTTGATCTCAGAAACCTTGGTACAGAGGAAGAGGAGACAGACGGAGACAAAAGAAAAAAAAAAAAAGACGCGAGGAAGGTGAAAGAGAGAGAGAGAGGAGAGGGACAGGGAAATGGAGACGGAAAACGGGACTCATCTCTTGACCAATGAGATCCTGTGGAAACTACTGCTACAGCAACGCACACTAAGCATCTCTCACAGTCACTGCTCATTCGACAGGAGGAGCAGACGCAGCAGAAATTCAGTGTACCTGCGCCCATTATATACCCTCTGACACAATGGTGAAACCAGACTGAAATGTACCGTATCTATACATCTACATCCGAGGTGCTGAGTCAGATACTTGCATTATGCAGCCTGACAACCCCGGTTTCATTCACACGTAGCCGATGTAAGACTTCCTGTGGCCTTCAGCGATAGAAAGTAACTACTGCTTTAAAAAAAAAAAAAAACTGCTCCTGAGCCAGTTTGACGCAATTTTATCCCTCTCCTGGAGTGGCTACGGAAGAATCTGACAATACCATATGCGACCACGACACAAGGGTTAGGATTGAATATATTTTCTGATGCTACAGTCAGGAAAACTGTAATACAAGTATGTACTTAAGGAAAATCAAATAAATAAATAAATAAACACATCAATAAATCTTGGTAAGTGTGGGACAGTGCTATCTACATTCGCAATTATTACAGTCACTGCTGTGTAAATTATTTATTAAAAATTAAGTGTTTTTTCAGAATCAATAACATCACACTGTGACATTCAAGTATCTCTCTCTCACATTTTCATACCGACGATTTTATTCCGTCTACAAGGGTTTTATCTGCGTGTTTTTTACTGGGACCAATGCATCTTCATTTCGTTTTGCAGTACGTCTATGATGCAATGTTTAAATGACAAATAAAGAATCTGAATCTGAACAGTAGCTTAAACAGGTTAATAAATCCATCCATGTCAGAACTGAAACAACTGACCCTACAGTTTTTGGAGAACTCTCCTGACCCACAGGCACCCATAATATGTACCTAATAATATAATCCACTTTATGCTCCTTCCCCTTCTGCAATGAGTGCTATATATTGTAAAATTTAATAGAATGTGAATCAAAAATTAAATATTCATGCGATTGTTTCAGCAGCTAAGCTCAAGAATATTTTACCAGAACATAAAATATGATGATATACTTTTACAGATACATTCACGGTGAAAACCTGAGATGCATACTTACATAACAAAACATAAAATAAACATACTAAACACATAAGGATATTATGGAAAAAAATCCAGGCATAAAAACAATCACACTGGGCTTTGATGCAACAAACATCTTAGGGATTATAGTGGGGAATTTTCAAGAATTAGACAGAGCCACACTAGCGAACACTGATCTGCTGTTGCATCAGAATGACATAAGAGAACATCAGGGGATGATGACAGGAACATCCCAACTTATGAAATACATCAGTCCCTATTCCTCTCCACGGGACGTGTTGACGGTGCACGAGGGTGCACTGATTGTTTCTCTACCACAGTTTCAGGGCAATTAATTGGTCGGAAAGATGAGGCAAAGCGAGGCAGAAAGGAGAAAAACAAAGTTAGAGAGGACCGCAGAGACAACGAAAACGGGGGTGGGGGGGTGCGAGAGTTATAGAAGAAGTGAGCATTGCAGCAGTACGACAGTGTTGCTTTGTGGCCTCAGGTGCTATACTGCTCTAATGAGGCCATTCTTACCCGCAGCTTGTGACTCTGCGTCCTCACCACCTTCCCCTGCTGCACCACGTCCACTGGACATTCATTTATAGAGCAGTCAGCCTTGTGTCTGAGCCAGTCCTCATAGCCCTGAGAGAGCAAGAACAAGGGGGAAGAAAGGGATGAGAAAGACGATGGACTGTATGTGTTAGCAAGGGGAAGAAAGAGAGGATATAGATTATTGTGTAGGGAGAATTGGGGCCAGAGCATAGCAAGAGATCAAGAGAGAGCTGGAGAGAGGTGAAAGTCATATACTGTAATTAATTAGCATTGGGCTTCATGAGCTTAGTGACCTGCTTTCTGGATTTCTAGCCAACATGTCATGTTTTAGATTTATGTCCCAGTAAAACTGAGGCTTCCTTAGCCAGAACAGGTCCATCTATCACTGATAGTGCCCCATCCCTCAGTACCGGGACGCACTAGAGAGGATGCATCCCCAAGGGGCACGGGATACTCAGCGAGAGTGATTAACAGAGGAGACTATTCATTATCATATTTCTCACATCACCAGACATATTCAATGGCATGTCCTTTGGCTGAGAGAGGAATGTGTATATACCGATAATAGCACGGCCGGCCGGAGGAATGCGTGAGGACTCGAGGTTGGGAGTTCGTGTATGAAGGGATGGTACCGAGCAATATTTCCCGGAAATGTGAGCGTGTTTGTGTGTGTCCTACCTGTTTTATGGCGGTGACAGTGATAACAAAGAAGAGGGGCAGGCCGCTGGTGACTGGGCTGGTGGGGGTGTCGATGATAAGCTGCAAGGGAGGAGGATGAAGGGGGAGGATGACAGGGAGACGACAGAAAGAAGAGAGGACGCCAAATCAAGCAGCGCTGAGTAAGATACTACAGAGGTGAAAATGTTATGTAATAAACAAGACCAAATGTAAACAAACTGCAGTCAGAGAGTGATTCAGAGAAAACTGCCATCATTAAATCCATCCTGTTGTCGTTAAGGATGAGATGCAGCACATTCTAGGGCTGTGACAATTCCCTAAATCATAGTTTGCTGTTAGTTTTTGTTGTATTCTCCTGCTTTTCTAGGACGATAATAGATTCAAACTGGTTGAAAACTGATGTCGATACTGATGTTGTTTTTTAATTTTATTTATTTTCTTCCATGGAAAAATCTTCATTATGTAAAAAAAAAAAACAAACATCTCATCTGATTCAAAGCCTTTTACAATCTGCTTCACTATGATATACACTAGTGGATGGTTGCAATATCTTTTTTATTCCCTTTTTTGTTTTTTTAATCAGTAAGACCAATAAAAAAGTGTAAAGACAAGGCTAGACTGGAAACTTTTTTTTTAACTACTTTTTATGACTTAACTTGATTAATCTACTGGCACTTGGATATGATGTGGATTATCTTGACTCTCTATTTTGAGCGTTGTTTATATATTTTTGCTGTCTTTTATTATCTATTATTTCCTTTTTTTATTTTACAGAAATAAATGGAATAAAAAAATACTTTGAGTACAAATTCAACTGTACAAACCCATGAAGTAACCTTTAAAATCTGTGATCTTATTTGCAGAGAGCTGACAGCAGGCAGCAGTGACCTTTATTTCCTAGGACAGGAGTAAAATTTCTAAACAGTATTTCACTTAAAACCTGTCTATATAAAATAAACCAATTAATTAACAAAAACAAGTGCAGAGGCTGTGGATGCTTGTACAGCGAATTCTGAACTGTTACTGTCAGTACTGTGTACTGTCAATGATGAGCATTTGAGCAGTAAAAGTAAAAACTAGGACAATAACTTTTTGCTGTTTTGAGGCAAATCTGACATAATTCCAGGGACAATCAAGACCATCAGGTCTATCATTGTCTTAGAGGACTAGAGCAGCCTGCTACATTGAAATCAAATCCATAAAAGGCCTTATGCCAATACTGTCCATTCTAAAGTAGATTAGGCTATGTTGTTACCACTTCATTAATCTGACTGAAAGGCCTGTGCTTTAATACACAATATTTGTGCAAAAGCTGTTTTCACACCTAGGATGTGGGTTATCAAGGTTTATTATCAATACTAAACACACATTAACAGCTTTTAGTAACATCCAACTAAAACTGTTTAACAAAAGAACAATACTATAACAAATGTTGCTAAATGACTTGTTTTTTGTGTTTTATATTATTATATTATTATTGTGTTCTTGTGTTTTATATTATTAAAACTTATTTACTCTTAAAGGCCTACAACTGTTTTTGTGGTGTCTTCTAAATGTATTTTTTTTCTATATTTAAACTTTTGTGATTTATTACGATTTACTATACAATTGTCTTCTGCACTGAAAAGCAGGCCTTTTCCTTCCTATAACATAAGGACATTTATAAAAGCTCTGAGTAAATACAACAGTTATTGTATCAAAACAGAAAAAAACTAATGAAAAAGTGACTTAAACTAACATCTACACCCACTGATATTTGTTATATTACATGGGTTTCATTGGTGAATCAGCAGATGTGTGTTAGGCGTTAAGACTGGAGGGGTGTTGAATTTCACATCCTCCTGATAAATAGATCTGCACAGGAGAAGATGCGGTCCACTAATGGAACCACTGGCTTCTAAATTATGTTAAAAACAATCAAATATAAAGAAAATCAATGTCCAGGTAGCCTCTCATATAACATGGGTGGAGAAGAATCTCTCCTACGTTGACAACAAGACAGTGACTGCAGAATTCATGATCTGCTTTCATTTGTTTAGTTAATTTATAGCTAAGAGCATCACAAGGGTTAATTTACAGGATCTTAACCATGAAATTAAAGTACATGCATTGAAGTAGTTTTACAGTGTGACATCTATGAAAAATTATGAGAAAAGTTAGTCAAGTGGGTCCATGGTAATCATTAATCCTCCATTTATGAACAATAGGGAACAGGTCATTTGCACGAGAAATACATTAATGGGAACATAAGTATTGTAACTAATAAAAGTGTGTTTTACATGAGTTTTCTCACCTGGACCAGAAATATGACCAAGAAGTAGAAGTTAGCGATTCGTCTGAACTGCTCAAACAAGTTCTTGGGTATGAAGTTCCAGAACGTATACTATAGGAGCGAATGACAGCAAAAGCAACTATTAGACACATAACAAGAGGATGAAAACAATGGCGCACCATGATAATCCTTCTGACAGGAGAAACTGTGACGCACAGCTTGACAAGCACAGCAACAGTGAAATGTGTCACCCTTCAAAACGTGGCCACAAAAGAGATTACACAGTTGTCTGAATGTGAACCAAAACAATGGCCCTGACTTGTGAGTTGTGGTTCGCTCACCTTGGAGGAGACGATGCGGTTGTCGGGGTAACGCTGAGGGATGTAGGCCTCAGCTCCCGGAGGAGGTTCCTTATGTCCGATGTACACTGTTCGACTGTCCACCCAGTTCTCCTCCCCCACACACTGAGAGAGAAAGGCAGGCAGCAATAAAGAGTTAACACGCTGTTCATCTTGGTAGTGTATTTATCTTATGTTATTCAAGTCATACTGATGCAAATAAATATCACACTCATTTAAAACCTGATGCCTACACTCTCTGAAGGGTGATGATGATCCAACAATCTGCTGATTATTTCAACAATTTATCAATTAATCTCTACAAAATGACAGAAATACGGAACGCGGCTTTTATAATCTTCCCCAAAATAATGTTGCATGTCTAATTGTTTTCATCTGAGCACATGGTGGTATTCTAGTTCTGTTCTGGAAAGTTCAAAAAGTTTATTCTGGTGTCCCCTGGTGATCCACTGGCTGCAAAATAAAAGGCACCAAACTTACACATGACAAAGAACTGGAGCAAGTTTCATAAAAAATTATGAAATGGAACAACAGGGTTCACACATATTGATGCTTACAACCCTGATTACAAGTTAAATTACATTTATTTTCTGAGTCAGCTGGCCAAGATATACACTGATAGTTACAACTTTAAATGCTTTTTGTTCTTAGGCTTTCAGGAGTTTTGTTTTTATTCTTTTCAGAGATAAAATCCCTAACACTTTTAGACAATGAACTATAGATTAAATGCTGCTGCTTTATATCATTTGCTTTTAATTAGACGTGTAAAGACGTTTGCATAACCAGTAAAACACTGCAGTCAAGACACGGTGTTACACAAACAACCTGAAGACAACGCAGGGCTGACTGAAGGATGACTATATGTTTGTTGATGTGTGTAGGTGGAATCAGCTCTGAGTCACACAAGTGTGGATTTTTCATTTATCTTTGCACTTCTTCCCGCAGCACATGCCTGCAGTCCGTACTCTTCACCATACTTCTTTTTCTTCCACACAGATCCAAAAAACAGTTGTTTCAGTTAGTTTTACTCTGACAATTTAATATTGAGATAAAATAATGAATGCATATTGGTTTGTATGTACACAAACCTCCATCTCAGCTCTTCTCTCATCTATAGAATATTACATCTAAGTGCCTCCCCTGGGGCTAACAGAGTGGATTCTGGGAGTTTAGTGCAGCACATATTTTTCCAAGGTGTCCTTCATTAAACATATTGTAGGATGAGCGCTCTCCAAGAAAAAACAAAAGTCAAGGGAGCAGAGCATTCAGCTGTTTGTTTCCATCTGGCTTCCTACATGGCTTCTAATACTGTGGCCTGAGTGGGCAGCGTGAGCGTAGCCTTTGGCAAAGCAGCCTGCCTGACGCAGCTCAAAGCAGAAGTGTTGACCATTAGCAGAAAAGTTCTGGAACAAGCACTTCAGTGGGAGCAGCGCTTCAGTGCTTAAAATGTCCTCAACGTTTTGGCAGAGATGTAGCTCATCAATGCCAGTGACCCAAACTTTTAATGACATTGTGTTGGGAGTGAATGTGAAATCTTCTGTGTAACCACACAGATTAAAGTTTCACAGATCTAGTGCGCCGCCTTAAGGTTACACACACAACTCTATGTTTAGACACAAGACCAAATGAAGACTTGTAGTGACATTTGTGTCAGAATATTGTGTCCAAGGAGAGCCTGGAAAAATTAAAGCCAGCAAAATGCTGCAGGATCTAAACATAGCCGTGGTCATCAACAGTCGCTTGGCAATGGAATAAAAATAGACATGAAACCGACAGTGTCAGCCGACTTGAGACCCCTCCAAAACATCAGGGGCTCAACGTGACCCAAAGAGATACGGTGAAAAGTAATGAGACACGAACAGTGAAGTGGAAAAAGAGCTGCAGATTAAAGGCGTGCAGGCTGCAGGGGAAAAATGACACAAAAAAAAAATCACAAGCAAGGAGAAAGGTCAGGGCTTGTTTACTTGTTTAATGGACTAAACAAAACACATACAACCCCCCCCCCCACACACACACACACACACACGCACACACACACACACACACACACACACACACACTTGCACAGAGAAATATGTAATGTTTGGATGTCTCGTATAGCACTTGACTGAGAGGTCTGAGCAGTGCTAGTGGCTCTGAATACTAGTGGACTTTCTGCAATAAAATTAGTTAGAAAGTATTTGTTTCATACAAAATATGAAGGTTGTTTCTATCTCACAAAAATCTAAAGAAGGATTTAATACTTTGAACATTATGTCACTGATCGGGCTACACAGCATCCCTACACGTCTCTTCCTCTTTTATTCAGATACTTCCTTCTCCATCTCCATTTCTCTGATATGATACCATCACTGTCCACTCAGATTTCTGTATGTGCCATTTCCTCCCTTTGTTCCCTCTGTCTACCAGCAGTGTGTGTCACATTCTCAACAGTGTGACAGTGGGAGAGGGATGGAGATGGAGAAAGACACAGAGAGATTGCATTGTGTTTTGTCGTTATCTGATCATTAATCCTCACTGATCCGTATCAACCCCCGGCCCACTGTTCCCTCTTCACTCCGCTGCTCCATCAGACAAAGTGGCTGGCTGGTTGGTCGCAGGACACGGAGGCTTTGTCTTTATTAACGACACAGAGAGAGCCTCCCAGCAAAGAGGCTGGTCTTACATCACCATCCATCATCAACAAGAGACGACGGGATGGAGCAGGATTTGACAACAGTAAATATCACACCGCTGATACTTCTCCTTTTATGGCCATAAGTGTACAGTAGTGCACTCTCCCCTGTAGATGATATTCAACAATTTATTACTCTGCATTTTTTTTTATACTTTGGCAACATCCTTCTTGATTTCACAGTTAAAGCCCCCAACTTTTACAAAAAAAGATCAATCCATCAGCCTTTACACAATTATGGACTCATAAGCTTTAAGCAGACTTCCATCTCCGTCATGAAGGTGTAATACAAACTGTACTGACACTAATGGACCTCTCTCATCCTTCCTCCTGCTGAGTTGCCCTGCACATGGTACACAGCATGTTAAGCCCATATCCCTCATTATTTCACAGATCAAATCTCAGACTGAGCCCTTCCTTAATGAACTACTCAAGAACAAACTGGAAGCATAATTACACAACAGCCATATGCAGGACAAAGTGACAGATGTTAGCCCGTGCAGAGCTTTTTCACCTAAAAGGGATTCGGTCCACACCTCACCCTGACATCCCCATCACTCCAAGGTTTATTTTGCACTATGAAAGACAACTGTTCACACCTACATCGGTTGAAATTAATTAGAAAGTAATCTGTCGAGGAAATCTTAATTTATAGTGACTTTTAGAAACTAATTTCCTTTCAAGGCCGGGCATTTTGTGGCAATACATGTTAATATTATACATGTGATGAATTAGAATTAGAGGGGTTTTTTTTATGTTTAACAATAACCTGACAGTAGGAGACAAACAGAACAAATGGGAGTTTTCCGAACTTTGACCTTTGACCTACAGTGGTTCAATCATCTTCAGTCACTATCATCAGGAACTACAGTAACATACACAAAAAAAATATGAGGTCCACCAGAGCTGAACAATTAGTTAACACCATTTTATTAGTGCTCACTGTTTATTCATATTGGTTTAAGCAGGTGATCTAATAACCTCGCAACTGATTTTACAGATTTCCACAACCACTCATCTCATTGAATACAGATCATTTCATTTTATATCCCTCTACTCCTGTTTCCAAACGTGACATTATATTATTATGGAGCATTAAATAAAGTGGACTGGACCTATGCTAACAATTCAAACAAGCTGCATGGTGTAATATATGGCTCTGCTGACCGGGGCAAATTCTTTCTCATCTCCCTCTTCGCTAACATGACGTACATGTAAACAACGCAACTTGAGTCGCCGTATGTGCGGCGGATGAGGCCCCCGCTTATTAAAACCTATACAGCTGTCACTGAGCAAGGTATTAGAGAAAAAAAAAAAAAGGATGCTCAAGAAAGCAAACGAAGAAGAGAGGTGACTGTAGCGGTGCTGTTGAAACTATTAGAGATGTGCACTGTAAATCTGGGATGAAGTTTGTGATTTGCTACATAGAGATGTAGATAGAGATGAAGTTACAACTCAAAAAAATGAAAAGTGTAATGAATAACGAATATAATGTCAAAGACGTGAGACTGAATTAAAATTTTAATGATCTAAATGACAGCGCGCTACTAATATTAGTACATGAGAGATAGCAGCACATTATCTCTTGTTAAATTAATGATGTATATTAAAAGAAATGCAGTGCTGTGATGTTTCTCATGCCCTTCAAGATAAAAGAAACCTCAAGGCTTCGGGCTAAAAAAGGAAGGAATCTACATCTTCAAGAAGCTCTCCACTTATACTTCTAGACCACCACAGCAACATATGACGCAACATCTACGTCAACAAGCCCAAAATGTAAGGAAACGGTCCTAAAGAGGGGCTACAATGCATGAGGTTATAGCAGGAATTTCAGGCTTTGAAATATTAAACTGATCATAGGTTATAAATCCTAATGACACCATCTTCAGAGTCTCTTTTGGTGCTTCTTTAATACTCTGTTATGGTGCAGTTGGTCAGTTTAAGCAACTGTTGAGTCTTAAACTATTGCTATATTGTGGTTAAAGGACATGACAGACTACACATTGGTCTCTCCTTTGCATATGTTTTGTCTTTCACAATATGTAGATGTGTTTTCGAAGGAGGTGTTACCAACCGATTGCCTGACCAGTCTCTATGTTTACAACCTTTACTGTTAAGAGTGATGTGGTGGATCATAGATGGGCACTATGATATGCTATCCATCCACACACGGAATATAAAGACAACACCTATTACTCCAAATTTGTACAAATAAAGACAAAAATCACACCTAGAGCTTAAAGAAACCAGTAAATTCACTCCTGGGTCACATGATGACTAGAGTACAGGCTGTTTACCTGTTAATCTAATGTCTACAGGTAAAAATGATGATCACTTTGCAACTGTTACACCTTTGCTCCTATTGGTCAATATCACAGAAATGTCTGAACCCATCATGAATATTAATGCAGGTTAAGTCACACTACATGAGCCCCTATGTCACATCCAACACAAACTAACACTCAACATCAGAAATCAGGTTAATATTGTGTACTCTGACAGCAGCTTTAGACTCTATTCTCAGTAGAAAACCTGTTTGTAAGACAGGTAAATAAAGTTATTAAACATCAAATACACCAATAATAAATAAATTATAAAACAAAAACAACAAAATTCAGCCTCTGGAGAAAGGAAGTGCTATCAGCTGTTATTTGTAACATTTGGTGCAGACAGGAAACACACTGTATCCTTATTGTGACCTGCATATTGAACTGTCACAATCACTGACACTAATGCCAGAACCATTATTTCTCTAGACTTCTAAAAATGCAAGTAACTGTATACCTGCAGCAGATGAAAATAAGGAGATTTAAATTTGTATTCTGCTGTCGCCTGTGCTTCCTTTCCCACTTGATTCTCTGTGATCCAACTGTTACGTAAGTCTTTAATCCAGCTGTGCTACTTCTCTCCCCTCCCTCTCCTCTCCTCTCCTCTCTTCTTTTCTCCCGCCACCGTAATCGTCATCCTGAAAAACCCTCGCTCTCGTTTCGCCTGCATTTTACGCTGACAGCATTCTAATACAGGCTTAAAAAACACAGTTTCTCATAAATTAAATGTCTGTCCTCAGGGTGCGCTGTGTGCAACAAAACCATCAAGCCAGCGCACTGATACATGTCTGTTTCCTCTGATGTTCACACGGGCCGGCGGGCAGAGCTTGGTCAAAACACAAATCCGGTGTGTTTTTGTCACCTATGGACTCCGCCGCTCCGCCGGGGCCCCCATCTCCGTGGGGAGTAAGGGACAGGAATAGACTGCCCTTAACTATTTGTAGCAGGAAGAGCTAATGTGGCAAACAGTAAACTAGCAGACAGTGCTCTGCCTTTCAACAGCGGCCAGAGGAGCTCACAGAGCTGTAAAGTTGCTGGAAACCCTTCTAAAGCCCTTCAGCTCTCCGGGACCTCATGGCACCCTTGTGATCAAACCGAGACACTGCTGACCTCCGCCTTTTATCTGCTGAGATTGTGAGAGGTTTAAGCAGCCATAACAGCTATACGTTCACAGATAGGATAAAAATGAGGGTGGGCGTAGAGGGGAAAGAGGGTAAATGAAGCTGAGGACTGAGGAAAGCCACGGCAGCAATGCTGATATGAATCTAACAACAGGCCGCGTGTGAGGGTGAAAAGTTATCTGGTATGCATTTTGAGGTACTAGTATTTTTACAATAAACACCCTCCTTACATACAACACAACAGATAAAGCAGTATTTCAATTCAAGACATGTTAACTTGACGGTATTTATTCAGTTACTATTGAGTGTTTTGTTATTTTTGTTGTTGTTCAGAGGTGTTTTTTTTTTTTTTGCTTTATTTTACCCTGGACTGCATCTGAATTTGAATATGAAATGTATTATATCACTTGTTTTTGTGTATTATGATGTGGGGATGAACTAGTGGAGAAGGCAGGGATGGATGGAGCATGTTATGTTATGTTGTTATGTTATGTTATGTTATGTTAATCTTGCCGTGTACATGTGACTGTATGGAATTTTGTGTTATATTTCTATATCTAAGTCTTACTGTTCTGTATCATACCTTATATGTTATAAAAAATTGTCTCTTTTCCATTCTTGTAAAGCACTGTGAATTGCTCTGTGTATGAATTGTGCTCTACAAATAAATTTGCCTTGCCTTATAGGACCAGCTTGAAAAAGAGATGATGCACCTCAAGGGGCTATACTTAATAAAAAATAAAAAAAAAAACTAGAAATTTGTATAAGATAGTTGAAAAGCTATTTGCATTTTAGAAATACTTGGGGGGAAAAACATCGCTCAACCCCCATTTCTCCAACATCCCCCAACCATCACCCGCTGTCGTTCTTATTGTTCATTATATTATTATAAAACATAGGGCTAAAAAAAAAGAAAAAGAAAAAGAAAAAACCTTCCCACCTGGATTTAACAAAGTAAACAGATAAGAGCCCAGCCATTGGATAATTACTGCAGAGATTTACAAAGTTCAGCTGAAATTAGCTCTTTAGCCCGAACCGATGCTGTGAGTACCTTCTCATTTCTTAAGCAACTATTAATTTGCTGTGGAGCATAAAGATCAGGCAATGCCAGGATTCACTGGATTCAATTTGGCCTTTTCAAAGAGTGATTCAGGAGCATGAGGCATCCTTTTCAGACATGGATTGACCACAACAGAGTCCAGACCTGAGTCCCACTGAGGATCATTCAGATGTGCTGGAGAAGACCTCATGTAATGGTCCAACTCTGCATCATCAACACAAGATCTTGACCAAAAATAAGTGCAAGTCTGGATTGAAATAAGTGTTGTGACATTTATTGTGACAAAGAAAAAGCATTGGGTAGCATAAAGAATCCCATAACAAATGTGTCCTATAATAAAAAGTAAATGTGGTCTGCTGAAATTTTATGTGTGTTTTTTTTGTCCTGGCAGTGTATGAGAAACTACATATCATAAATAACAAATAAAGAAAATATGTTTTTTTGTTTTTTTTTTTTTTTACACATGCCTCTCCTTAAACTTAAAAATTTTATTCGAAAAGCTTATATTATAGCAGATTCAGTCAACTCTTAAACAATTCTGCTCTGCTGTGCTTAAATGTGTTTAACCTCCTAGGACCCACTGTCCACGTATGAGGACAAAAAATTCACAGCTTTATCCAAAA
>JAPQRQ010000015.1:16066419-16079316 GCA_037367365.1 Apogon talboti | reverse complement strand
CCACCCCCTCCACCCCTGTCTCCGCCCTGGGATAGACTTTCTTCCACCTGACAAGGCTTGGCCTGGATTACTGGAATACCTGGACAGGTAAGTCAACTGTGGAAGGTGTCAAGTGTATGTATGTGTTTCTATGTGTGGCATCGAAGGTGAGAGAATATTAAGGACAGATAGAAAGAGCAGAAGGAGAGGAAAAATTGTGACGCTTAGCAACTTATCATCAGCAGAACAACAACCATGAACACCATAGCTGTTGAGAACTGGGCAGGACACTCTGTTCCAAAGTCCTATTTAGTAATCCATGAATAAATAACCAGGGGTCACCAGCTCTGTTAATAAAGTCTTCCTCGTTTTGATTTTCAATCTTCTCTCCCTCCTCTCCACCCTCCCCCCTCTCTATCTTTCTTGTTCCGCCTGCTAATTAGGCCAGGTCTTCGGTTTCCCTGTCATGTGTGATATGAGTTTATCGGAGCTGGCCGTCAGGCTGCAGGGGTCGGAGAACGGCGCTGCTGAACCCTACTGCTGCCTCAACCATGGCACTAACTCAGCTGAGAGAGAAACAGACTGGATGAGAGATCAGAACTCACAAAGATCCTATCTGCGGCATTTTGTTTTTCAAGTTCAGAGATGCTGCTAAAAGACTCAGCAGAGGACAAGAATTCAGAATGGGACCACTAAGTGACATTACATCCACTGTCTGTATGTAATTGTTTCATTACTAAAACCACTATAGCAATAAACAAGTACCACTAGACCTCCATTAAATGGAAAACTTTAACTAAGAAAAGCCAGAGTTCATCTCCGGCTTTACCTAATGTGATACTGAATAAGAATCCTCCAAAGGACTTTAAAAAGAAAATCTGAGTCATTCTGTGTTTGAAGAACATGTAAAATCATGTAAAATAAAGGTAGCTCCTTGTGAATTCATCAGAGGTCACTGTTTTGTATTCTTCTATTGACTTTCACGTTTTCTTTTTTAAGTACTTGAATTGAAAGTTTGCATTGTACAATAAATAATGTCTTCACCTGATTTAATGACCCTTGCTATTTCTACTTTCTGTAAGCCAACCTTAGAAGATGACAGTCTGATCATCACTTGAACTTCACTTTCTGTCTGTTTTAATTAGCAGCTTTTATTCTTGGAACTTAGAGAGATTTATTTGAATAGATACTTGAAAGGCTGGCCTTTGTAAAAGTCTGATTTTATAGTTTTATGCGCATATTACCTCCAAAAACATGTCATTTTCCACTTATTTCTTTTTTTATCGAGACTTTTTTCATGGCCCATTAATATTGTTTATTAATAAAGTGGGAATTGTAATGCTTTACCATTATCGAATGGTGCGGTTGATGTTTTTCTGTTCTTTTTGGAATATATAAAATACAAACATACAATTTAGAAAGTATTTGCATTGTATGGTATTTAATATACCCAAAGAGTGATCTGAAAAAAATACTTAATAGGAGGACAGTAACCATAAAAGTACTTTCCAAATGTATGTAAGATTAACACAGTGGTGTACATGTTCTATTTTGAGGAATAAACCAAACAATCTAATGTAAATATTACTGTAATTAATTAGAAAATGTGAGTTTTCAATTACATCTATTATGATTTATTTGAAGAACAGCCTGTGTGAGAAGCGAAGCCGCCAAAAGCCCTCCAGCGCCAAACATTTCGCACCAACTGATATGGGCTGCCACTGAGGTACTTCTAGTTTTTCACACACAGACCGGTGTGAGAATATTCAGCAACTCAATACAAAAACAGAAAACAAGGCATTAAGCATTAGTAAGAGTGCCTAAAAGACTACAATTGAAATAAAGAGTAAGTTTACACTGAATATGTGCAGCATTTGTTAAGATATTTTCATTTGCATTTAAATGCTCATCTTCTTGGTCTTATTGAAAATGACTATGGATCTGAAATCTGAACATTTTCATCACTGTTTCTACTTTAAATATTTTCTATTGCTGCAGTTGCACTGGTATACACTGCCGTGCATTCAAAAGAGGGCAGTGTAACCACACATGCAGGGCTTTCTTAATGCTCTCCCCTATTTCTGTGTATTCTCCACATAAACAACGTTAACGTTCCTACACACATTCGTCAGTAATTTCACTTGAACTATCAAATCAAGCCTTTCCAGCTGTAACATTTTTTCAAAATGGAAAATATATTTGTCAGAGCAATTTCAGGGAAAAAATAACTATGACTAATATCATTGCAAGAGACATTTCAACACTTAGTGTAAAAAAAAAAAAAACAGTGGTCAAGCTGTGAGGAAAAAGCTGCACCTGGTAATTGCTGCAACACCCACTGACCCATGTGCAATGTGGATCAGCATACTCCTTGACTACATGTACGAAAATTGCTTCATAGTTAGTGCATTATTGTTTCAGTGAACGCAGAGAGGTTGCTTTCCTTGGCCCTGGGTGGCATCATTAACGCAGTCTGGAGTAACACGTTTAAATCAGATGGCATTGTCACAGGTGTAACTGCTGCTGTTCATGCATGTGATTAATGTCCCCTTTTTTGATTAATTTCCTACGTTTGCTGAGAAGCCCTCACATTTGTGATTAATGAACCTGCAGACTAATGTAATGTGGCGGTGATTTGGTATGAAATGTGCACGTGTGTGTGTGTGTGTGGGCATGTTTGGTGTGACACCAGTGTACAACATCCTTTAAATCCCAGTCGAGTCAATGGCATCAACTAAGCAGTGATGGAGGAAGTATTCAGAACCTTTCCTTAAGTAAAAGTACCAACACTGTGAAAATATTCCCCCATAAGTAAAGGTTCTGCATCCAAAACCATTACTTTACACGACTGTAGGTGCTTAAGTATAAAGTCAACTTTTTATTGCTTTTCATCTTTTTCCAGCTGAATATATTATATTTAAGTACATTTAGCTCTAAGACCCAGAACTATTTCTGACCCGACTTCCAAATGAATTGTCTCTGTGTTTAACCTTTCCTGAGTGATTAATAACCGCATTCGTTGTAAAATTATCCTCTGAATTTTGCCTTTTTCAGTGTAAATCTGATATTTTCTTATATTTAACTCACTCTGACTATTATATCAGAGCAGAGGAAACTAAAACAAAAGTGACTTTTTCAGAAAAATATGAGCAATTGAACAGAAAAACAAACGTCATCAACTGCTGTCATTTGTCAAACTACGTGGGTTTTACTGGTGAATCACTGTTGTAGAAAATGAATGTTTCCATGTTCACTATGGAGCCTCTGAACGTCCAAATGGGTCATATATGATGACAATGAAAACATGACAAACTGCATTTTACCTGAATTATTTAGTGCATGGATAGTAGTTATTAAACATTTTATATAAGTAAATGCTTTAGGTCACCGGTGGCTGTTTGGGTCTTGCAGGGTTTTAATAAAAAGGAGAATTTCTCAATCCATGAAGAAACACTTTATCTTTCAGTGTATCAGATATAAGCAAAATCAGTACTTCAGGAGATACATGGTTTTCACTGGAGAGGAAGGGAATGAAAAACTGGAGGAGGAAAAAGCATGTGGTGTTGAAGTTAAAACAGTGTAAAATGAGATTACTCAAGTTAACATTTGTACTTTAACAGGAGTACCTGAATAAATGTACACTGTTGTCCATAAAGTTAGAATACATTTTTATACCTCTTCTCATGAAATGAGTGTGACAGTGTGATTTATTCTTGATAGATCAGCGCAACTGGAACCCAATATGTAATCACTGCACTAGTCAAAGGTGATTACTGATGTGTACAAATAGGAATAAAAAGAGGAATGTGTGTGAAAACAGAATTATTCTAACTTTAAGGGCAACAGTGTACATTCCACCTCTGCAGAACAGGGTCCAAGGGCTTTTGTTTACTCTGCACCTTATGCATGGATTCAGCTAGAAAGACTGGAAACTGAGTCC
This sequence comes from Apogon talboti, assembly GCA_037367365.1. Classification (NCBI taxonomy): domain Eukaryota; kingdom Metazoa; phylum Chordata; class Actinopteri; order Kurtiformes; family Apogonidae; genus Apogon; species Apogon talboti. The sequence goes on along the minus strand of JAPQRQ010000015.1, from coordinate 16,075,397 downwards.
ATTTCATATAGCGGATTTAAGTCCAAATAGTGTTCTTGAGGCCGACTCCATAACTAGCACTTGTTTTTCTTATTCTGCTTATAAACGTTACTTTTACTAACTATTTATTGTCAAATGTGCCTGTTCTATGTGTTTTAACTGTGTAATACTGTAACTGTGTATGTGTTGTATTTGCTGCTGCCTATCTTGGTCAGGACTCCCTTGTATAAGAGGTTCTGAATCTCAATGGGATTTTTCATGCTTGGTTAAATAAAGGTTAAATAAAAACTTAAAAATGCAGCTGATAAGCCAAAGAAAATCACACATAGAAACTGTTACTTCTCCAAGTCCTCAAAAGTCTCCCTCTCCCTTGAATCACAATAGGAGCATTATATTGTGCTACAGAATTGTTTAAGACAAAGACAAGGGAGCGGATAGAAAGAAACCGGCGCTGGTTTAGTAGGTAAAGGTTGTGGGAGGTTGATATATAAATCCACATACAGTGACCCAGCTTTGGTCCCATGGGTCTAAACTTCTCCCTCTGCCTGAGGCCTGGGAAGGGTGAGAACAAGATGCTGCACTTTCCTGTTTTCATACCTACACAACCAAAAGGGGTAGAAGTGCACAGCTTGGTTATACTCACAGTTGATGTCAAAGTCAATATTCTATGTGTTATTTATTTATTTATTTATTTTTGCATCTCAGCCTCCTTCCTCCACGCCCCACCTTCCCCGTATCCCCGGTGCTGACAGAGACAGAGGACACAGGGGTCTGTAATTAGCTGGTTGACCCCGGGGTTGGGTTGTGTGACCCCAGCAGCCGCGAAGCGCAGATCCAGCCTGATCAGATGAGTAGTTCTGAGGGATCAGTGGTTGAAAGACAGCCGCCTCCGCACCTCAGCCAAGCCAGTCACATTAGCCAGCGCGGCCGAGACAGGCCCAGTTACAGGAGCCCAGCTGACGGGCCCGAACAGAGTCACAAACACCTGTCTGGGAGAGTACAAACATACAGACACATGCTTTTCAACATCCATAGACACTGATGCGGCTGCAAAACAGACTACCTGCCACCATTCAAGGGCAGGGGGAGGGGGGGCTGAGGGGTAACCTGACCCAGGTAGGGGAAGGAGAGGGGAGGGAGGGGATGGGAGAGGAGGGGAGGGGACGGGAGGGGAGGGAGGAGCGGTGCTGGCCCTTGGTCAAGTGCCTTGTATTCCACAAACAGGCCGCATCCAGTTACACTCTACCTGAGAAGCTGAGCCCGAGGAGAGGATTCAAAGAAAAGCATGTGGACCTCCCTCCCTTTGGTGCGCTTTCTTTCACTAATGGAGATTTCACTCTCAGAAAACACATTCTGATTTCCTCTCTGAGGCATATCGAAGTCCAATGTGTTTCCAGGGATTTAGTGAAAATCGAGACATATTTCTTTCTCCTGAGTTGGTTCATGTATAATTGTTTTTTTTTTTTCAGCTGCAAAAGTATTAAAAGCCTTGCACTGTTGTTGCTGAGGTACGTACGAACAGGTCGATAATTGGTAAATGTGCATCAGCTGTCTTTGCTGCCTCCACCACTCACTACACTAATTAAAAGCGTCGAGATGGGAGAAAGGGAGAGAGTGTCATCAAGGACACGCTGGGAGACATACACCTGAGACGGCACAGTCACCGATGCTCCAGGCGCATAAGTATGACCTGAACACCGGCGCTGTTTGAAGTTGTGACAGGGAGAAAGGGAGACAAAAGTGTCTGGATCTGAAACTGCTGCCCTTGGGGGAATAAAGAAATAGGCAGAAATACGGAGGGAACGCATGAAAAGAGAGTGAGGAGATGGAGATATGTGTAGATACAGGCCAAAGAAATGTTTAATAGATTTAGAAAACAAGAGGCAAAAAGGACAGAGGTGAAGAGAGGTAAACTGGGCTGAAATGGACGTCTCTGTGGAAGTTGAGGCCTCCTCTTTAGGATACTTGCTATTTAGTCTCATTTTCTGTTGCTTATCCCTCATTCATTTCTACCTCTTTACCTCTCTCAAGTCATCATGTTTACACAAGCTGTTACTGCCATTTCCCAGTTGTCTAACCCTCTGCTGTTTTTCCTCCTTCTTTCCCCTCTTTCTTTGTCTTTTTCCTGCTGGTTGGAAATCTGCAAGGCTTGCTCATCGGCGCCAGCCTCTGTTAATCCCCTCCCAAAGCACCTTAGCAACGCTAGGAATTTAGAGATGCTAAAAAAAACACATGACGACAACGACAACAACTGTTCTTAACACTGGGCTCATATTGGCAAGAGTGGCCACATCTTGAGATGTGTGTGTGTTTTCCATAAGTAGTTCAGAACAATCTGGAAGGGTGTGATAACCAAGGATCTCTCAAGAGTGTGTGCGCGCATGTGTGTTTGTCTGAATGTGTGTGCACAGAGTGGGAGTGTACGCTTATGTGATATAGTTCCTATAACACCAACAACCTGGTAATCACTGCATGTAGTCACCTGAGATGCTCATTATCTAGTCCCGGTACATGTTCTGTCTGTGTCTACCTTACTACACACCACACACTGTTGGACTCGCATACGTTTGCCTTTGTGTGGTTTGTTACACCTGAACAAGTCAATGATAGACTGAGACACAGAGCGAGAGAACAAAATATTTATTATCACAGAAGCAATGAAATGACTTATGTTATAATAGCCCCAACTTTGATGTTAGCCAAATGCCTTAATAAAAACAAAAATCAATACAGCAAGGTTACAACACTCATAGCAATTATGGCATCAGTTATTTTCCATTTGTTGGCTTTGCGGTTTTAACACATCGGCACAGATCGCCCCCTCCTCCTCATCATTCTCTTTCACTACCCAAAATCAATTACCCGAGGGCAATGGTAAAATAATTGAGGGCGCATTTATGCCTTGAAATTAATACATAGTTTACCACTTACAACTTTTTCAAACTTCTCAGTCTGCACTCCTTAAACTAAATGTGAACATGAAAAAGGAAAATGTTTTGTTACAGCAATAAGGTGCAAAAGTTATTTTTATAAATCATTTTTCAAGATTAAGTTGACAACAACAGAAAAAAAAAACATCCTTAAATTGTTGAGTGCAACAACTGGTACTAATCTGAACATTTAGAACACAAAAATGCAAAATTAACAATCATGCAGAGGAAAGATGGTAAATAGGACATCAGAACATATTTGATTGTTAAATACATGTACAGAATAGATGTTGATTTCTAAAAAAAAAAAACAAACCAAAAAAAACAAAAAAACAAAACAAAGTCGTGGTTTCACATTCTCAAACAATAAAATCTTCGACTGATGCTCTGGCCCTCATGCCTGATCTGATGCTTTCTATTGGACTGGTCAAACAGCATGTTATATACACTCAGTGCTGTAGAAATATTCATTACAGGCATTTTGACAGATTTAACAAATCTGAAAACGCAGCGGATCTTGGAAAACATGCCAACTGAGGGACTAAGAGTATTAAGACAGTGAAGCTGGCTCAAGCGAAAGGGAAATGGGGAAGGGGAGCTGTTGCAGACGCTGCTGGTTTTTTTTTTCTTTTTTTGTTTTCTTTTTTTTTCTTTTTCGCTGAGATGGTTGAAATGTAGGACCAATTCTGGGGTCTGTTTGTGTTACATCTGATCCTCGGGCATAAGAAAATAAAATATCCCCTCTTGAATCGGACACTCTTACGTCCAAAAACCTTGGGCAAGAGGAGAAAGGTGTTGTGTAATTAAGGGGTTTACAGTAGGATGCATCACAAAGGATGGCGTGAATGGAGTAAATTTGGGGCTCCGAATGTCACTGACATTTTCCAAAAGGTCTTTTTGCCCGTGGCACCTCTTCTAGTGCGTGTTGTAATGATGGCTTGTCAGCAGAAGAGACAAGGTGTTATCTGTTAATCACAGGCCTCCACAGTGATCCATGTCCACTGTCCACTGGTGATACCCATGATGGACACTTTCCTGGAAGAGAGAGACAGGGGGAGATGGAAAAAGACAGGATATTGATTTGCAAGGATATCAAATGTCAAAAGTCAATAAATAAAGATACAGCAGAGCTAAATATACAGTGGGTTTTACTCATTCAGACTTTGGAAAGTAGGTTGATCCAGTGTTGAGAAGATTAACCTCTACATTAACCACTAAAACTATAAACCATGCCAAGGACAATGATGCTCTCTTCTTCTTTTTCCATAATATCATCAAACCACACATTGAACCAATATATTTTCTGCCTTTTTGGTTGGTTAGTTTAACTGGTTCCATTTTAACAAAGGGATTAATTTATCCATTGGTGCCAGTTAGTGGTCACTTTAGTTTATATTTTAATACTAATATTATTTAATATTGTTACCGCTTCCAAGAAAGTCTGGGTTTCTGAAGAGTTAAGGAAACTGAGAAACGATTTAGATTTTTGTCCCTTTTTATAAATCTCCTCTACAATGTACAAGGTCCTCTCTTGGCCCAAGTGTCATGAAAATCAATGGAGTAGTTTTTTTAAAAATTCAGAAGTGATCACATGACCTCTAAGATGGAAAAAAGTAATATAACTAAGTGACTTAATTCAACAAAGTAATACAACTTATTATATTTGTTTCTGACAAAACAAACTAAACTGTGCAATTGATTCGACTGGTAGATGAGACGGTGCAAATTAAAAAAGAGATCAATAAGAAACACTGCTCCGTGACTTTAGAACCAGAGGAGTGGAGCCTGTCTGAATGCAGACAGCCCTTTGTAAACATTTACTCCAGAAATCTGCCGCAAAAGTCCAGAAATATCTGGAAAACAAGTCATTCTTGCATGATGAAAAGATGCAAAGCAACCAGTCAGAGTGAATACATTTAGTTTACTGTATTCACTTTTTTCATTACAAGAACAACTATATTCAGATCAACATTGTATTAGTAACTGTAATTTAACTGCATTCATTATCTCAGCACCAATTATTACAATTACATTTATTTTGTCATTCAATAATGTAATGACATTACATGTCACTACTTATTCCCAGACACAAAGTAACTCATATCATAAAGTTACATGGTGTTAACAATTAGTATTTGTAGCATAACTTCAATTAAAATTCACACAAATAGGTGCTCCTCCAGTTAGCTGAATATTTAATAGCCAGAAGGTTATCAAATAATTTACAAATGAATCAAATTCATTCCATACTTTAAGCAGTCTGATAGCTGACAACAATCTAATGGCTCTGGAAACAAATTAAGAAGGTTATAATCATTAAAAACACTTCATCTGCGCCTCTTGGCCTGTGGTGACGTACGCATCCCTCACTTGTTCTAATCTGACCTATCTAAACGACCCAGTTTGTTGATCACTTGACCCTGCAGAGTTCAAAGGTCAGCCAGTTCAAACAGCTATCAGTGTGCTGCAGGTTGCAGCAGGCACCGTAAAACTGCTGTTTTTTATCTGAACTCTTTGACCCCTCATTAACCCCATCTCAGCTGCACCGAGAATTATCACCTGCCACTGAGATGCAGAAATCCTTTACAGCATCTAGTGGGTTTGTACGTGTGCAGCTCAGTGATAGAGGACCACTGCAGGTGTGCTGTACTGGGAGAGTGGACAAGTTAGTGAAAGCTGTGGCCCACATAGTAAACATAGAGCACACGGAGGAAGGTTGAATCACTGTGCTCCAGGCATTAGTACATCCGATCATACCGCCGTTATTTAGATCCTGAATATAAAAACTTCAAATATGAAAGCACAGTTCAGCTAAATGCACATTTGTAAAAGCTATTGCTCAATACGACACCTCTAAAGGAAAGTAAAGACCGTATGTAAAATTCATTCATTTTCTGTCTATTCCAGTACGATGTCCAGGCCAAAGTGTAAAGGCAAAACAACTTTATCACCTGTGTGAGAGTGGTTTCATTCCACTTTCACCCTGTTTTCATAGCATCAATGTACTGTGTAGAAATCACACAGAAAATTGAATGAGGGAATTAATACTAGAGTGAATATTAATAGACCTAGACCCCTCTTCATGGCACAACAGTTTATAGCAGATAAAATCCTGGTCTATGAAATGGATTTGATCAAGAGCTTTCTCAATTCAGGTGTGTTCATTATCTTCAGTGACCACCAATGTATGATTTTATGAGAACATTACTTTTATTATTTTTCTATCAACACAACTTGCAATCACTATTAATTGTAATCACTTTCATCTATGATCATAGGCACAGGGCAAGAAACATGAATAATCAGGTGATTTACAAGCCAACACCTCTGACAGATTAGCAAAACCAATTTATCTGAAGGTAAAAACTAGCCTTGTAATAATAAAAGACATATAATAAAACTCCTCACTGTTCAGGACAGTGGGCTTAAACTAGAACGGTCACAATAGAGAATACAATAGTTCTCTTTTCATAACGTCTATTTTTAGTAATATTGTTGTTCTAAGATTATAGCAATTGCTTTGATAAGTGCAACTGTATAATAACTGTGCTACAGAAACACAATTTATGCCATAAAGACCAGTCATTTTCCTTTAATAGCGCATGAAGAATAGCAAGTTCAAAGCCCCAGATGATGACTGCATAAGCAGTTTGTTTCCGAACCGCCCTGCCCTTTAGAAATTAAGCTTATGTACAACTAAACTGCAACAGCAAGGCAGATTTCTGATCAACCTAATGCCTTGCTCATGTCTCAGCTACAAGTAGGATGGGTGACATAAATGAAACACATTGAGCAGTCTCTAGTTTCTTCCATCTCTGCACATTTTTTCATTACTACTTCATGTGCTGGTATCTTTCCCTAACCTTAGCCAAGTGCTGCAATTTCCAAAAACTAAAATTCTCCATGCAATAGACAGGTGATATTACATGACTGGATATTTTGGCAGAAAAGCACATTGTATTTTTTTAATTTACATTTTTGTATGACGTTAATAGAGAACTTACACTAAACTACTTTTGAACACAACAGGTTTGCATTTAGGGGAATAAGAGCTAGTATCTTACAGGATCTTTTACTACTAAAAATGACTGGTGATGAGAATATAAATTGCATCGTGTGATGTTTAATTGTTATCTTCTTGACCAGCCATAACAGCGTCATACCTCTGAAGAAGTTCATGCAAGTGCAGGATGGCAAAGAGGTCTCACAAAAATGGAAAAGCTCTCTGAGAAGGGGAGGGAAACTGTACATTCTAATAGTTTCAAAACTTTGATCAACTTTCATAATATATAATGTCAGTTGGTGTAACGATGTTATATATAAAGATGAACAATTAATATGTTCTGCTTTAACCATAGAAGCAGCTTTTCTTAGCAGATCAAAAAGATAATTTTTCTGCCATAGGGGAAGTTTCAAGGACATCTCAACCTGTTTCATGGAAGTATTGACCAAGTAAATGAAAACTATTAATATTGTAGAGAAAGTAAAATAAATGTAAGTTAAAGTTGTAAACTTTCTGAAGACTTCTGCAGATACTTTCTTTTTAAGCAGACAACCTGATCCCAATGCCAAGTCATTTCATTGCAGATATAGTTTTGCTTTACTCAAGCCTCCTCACTGTTTATTAATGAACTGTTTTTTGTACCTAATCTTTAGCTACCAAGGCTACAGAGATGCAGTACAGCTTTTATTGTGCTTCATGTTGGAACCAAGGCAGAAGCTGAAGCTGCAGGTCATGTTGGTTAGAGTATTTATGATACAAAGAGTCCACATTCGTTACAGAACCATTCATATAGGTTCTTTAATAGCGCCTATGGTTTTGTTCTATATTGCAGATTTTACCTGCATTAAGACATTATATTCATTTCAACATACATAACTGATTTCATGTTGTCCGCCACATGTATTATAGCAGTCCAGCTGAGGTGTTAACATTTAAGCCATGAGAAGAAAATATGACTGACCACTTAACCCTTAAAGACCCAAAGATACTTTTGTCTTTGCTAACTGATTTATCACCATTTATTAACATATTATCATCTGGATTTTGTATTTTTCAATGAAAATCTGGTATTTTGCATTACTTAATGGAATGATCTTGTAGAGGTTCACAAAATCTCAGAGTAAATACAAAGGTTATTAGATAAAGTCAGAAAAAAATGAGGAAAAAGTGACTTTTAGTGTCATTTATCACACTAAATGGATTTTACTGATGATCGATGGTTGTAAAAGATGATGCTGTGTTTCCTTCTTCACGACGGAGGATCTAAAAGTCCAAATGGGCCATATCTGACTGACAATGAAAAGATGACAAACTGTATTTTACCTCAATTATCTGAAATGCCATACTAGGACGTGTGGTTCACAAAAGTTAGCAAACATTTTAAATCAGTAGATGCTTTTTGCCGGCGGTGGATGGTTGGGTATTTATGGGTTAAATGAATAAAAAGCAAGTAAAAGGGAGATATTCCATGTGTTTGGAAGGTTATCCATTTTTGGGCATACAGTAGTAATTCTGGGGGATTTCGGACTCGTGATCTCAGTATTTTACTAAATCCTTTGCTACAACCCGGAGTGAAAGTCTTCTCCTGCTTTTATGCAGTGATGGACAGTGAGGCCACTCTGTGCGTAAAACCCCCTCCCCAACACCACCTACCCACCCCTCAGACTTCCATCTTCTTCAAACTTATTCTTCCCTTTCTCCTCCTTCTTCCAAAAAAAAAAAAAATCCCCGGTTCCTGTGGAGTGCTTGGTTTTGTGTGGTCCAAGCACTGTCCCGTTTTATCACTTCTCTGACGGGTTACCCCGGACCCCCTCGCACCTGCGCCGCTCCCAGGTCCCTACAGGAATGCGCTGGGGCTTGTAATCGCCTTTGTGGGGACCATTGAGTTGTACGGCTGACTGAAACTTCCCAACCTCACAGCGCGCTGGCCGCTGAATGGGGCTCAGCGTGGGGCGACTCTCCAAACCGCGGCCGCTGCCAAATTCCTACAGTGGCGCTCCACAATCACTCCCACACAGGCCCCGGTATACCGCCAGGCAGGAGGGACGGGGAGGGGGGTGGGGAGG
>JAPQRQ010000015.1:16034550-16066412 GCA_037367365.1 Apogon talboti | reverse complement strand
GAGGAGGGGAGGGGGCTGGGAGTCGGGATGTGGCGGTGTTGAGTATGAGTGTGCGCTCAACTCCAAACATGCGGCCACTTTTACGTTATATATTTCCCAATTTAGCTCTAAAATGGACATGGCCCAACTATTCTTGTCACTTTCCCCGTTTATTTAGCCGTGATTTGGTACAACAATAAGCCAAATCTATAGACTATATATATATTTTTTTAATTTTAATGTCTCACCTCTTATCAAAAAGTTCCAGTGCAGAGGCTATTCCGACAACGGAGAGGTCTGAAAAATAAAAATAGAAAATAAAAAGCCTTTGGTGAATGCTGGACAAAGTTTGGAAATAAAGCAATTTCTCCTAACTTTCAGTACATTTGTGCTGCGTTTCGGTGCATTAGGTCTGTGTGCCGGCATATAGCGTGGTAGCTGTGGGTAGATAGAGCAGCACTGCAGGATTAAGAGGCAGCAAGATTGTTAAACATGTCAACGTGTAATTGCACGATAAGGCCCTTCCGAGGAATTCATTGGCCCAGTTGCTTTCTCTATTCCGCGCTAATCTCGCCCGGCACATTCGCTCTGTGCAATCTGTCTCCATAATCTTCTGTGACAGAGCGGGCGACGAGAGCAGGCTGCTTGGTAATTTTTTTAGGAAGGGGGGGGGGACGCGGAGAAAATATGCAGAGGCGTGATAAAGTGACGCTAATTATCCCCATTTAGGACAGGGAGTGCAAGGGATCGGGGCTTTACGAGCAACCGAGTGTGCGCTGGAGCTGATGGCCTCCTAGCACGGAATATATCGGTGGCTACAAGATAAGAGTATCGCACGGTGGAGAGATTTATTGGCCGGTCAGCTAAACACACACACGCGCGCGCGCGCATACACACATGTGCGCACACAGACCGCAGCACCCACATCCCCTGTATATGTTGCACCCTACACTTACCCCTCTTTCACCTCAAGGTGTAATTTATTCGGGTTAAATTTGCCAGAACGCTCCTCTTTTAGCCTGGCGATGCGCCGTGACGCGCTCCGCCTCTCCGGGCTTTCAGTGTTAATCCGCATCTCTTCACATCAACAGATAAGATAGAAACAGATGCAAAACACGTGAGAAGGCCATCCCGTGCGCTGCGCGGTGGACTGAGGACAGATGACTCCATACACGCAGTTTCTTTCGAGTTTCGGAATTTCAACTAATTTCTAGACATTGTTCTTGTGATTTATTTCAATAGATTAATGCGCAGCCAGACGTTACACGCTTTCTATGAGGCCTAACAGGTTTAATTGACATACCATGCACGTCTTCATCAGTGTGAAATAGACCCTTTAACTATGTATTTGATATTAATTGATTTTTTTAAATGCCTAAGAAGGCATAAATTTCCCTCATTTGCATGTGTATGGATATTAGTCTGTATCTACATATAAGGCCTACAGGCAATAAAAAAAATGTAAACGTCAAAAGCAGCTGTGGCCTGTCAAAAAACTCGACGTCACATCCACAGACTTGTTTTTGACTATTTCAAGAGGATTTATATCTTTTTTTTCCTTAAATATGTATAGGCCTGATTCTGTATTTTTTAATCACAGCGATGAAAACTCCAGATCTTCTAAAATCACTCATGTGCAGGTGATGTGTCGCTAAAATTCTGATGAGTCACCATTAAGTTACTTGTTACGAATCTGCTTGGTCATTGGGAAGTTCACGTCCCGTCTGCGCAACATTAAGGCAGTGCTTTATTGTGCGCAATGACAGCGGTTCAAGAGCAACAATCCTGACTGGTTTCTGGTCCCGCTTTGTGCAGGGAGTGAACTGGGAACATTTTGTGGATGAGTCTTTATCTTCTGTTGAAATGATAATATCTTTACACAATCGTATTCATGACTCAGTGTCTAAACTGACATTTCTGCTTAAATCTCTGTTTTTGCCTAATTTGGTTATCTCATTTGTCTGCACTCTCCTGACTTCATCGAGTGTCCAGAAAAAATAATAATGTGTTAAATTTGTTTAACATTGCATGTTGAACTGTGGCCACGTTAATGAAAATCTTTTAAAGTTAATGCATTTTATCTAATTCATAAATTTATTTAAGAAATACACTACAATATCTTAAAATTTCACATATTTTTTTCAATAATTAAATTGTTAAAGACATGAAGAAAAAGACATAAAACTTCTCAAAAGGACGCTGATATAAAACATACCAGTCCTCATTGTAAGAGAAACTTTTGTAAAATTAGAATACGAATTACACACCACACAATGTACTGAAATTCATATTATTATTAGTGCAGTAAAATATAAATCTATTTTAATGTTGTACTGTATAATTATAAATTCTGTACATTTTATTTCTCGTTTCCCTAACATTATAAATCTATATGCAAGTCAGCATCACGTCTCGATAGCTCTGTTTTGTTTGTTTTTTTGTTTGTGTTTTTTTCCCACCTTTTCCTGATAAATAAGTAAAAGTCTCACATAAATATGAAGTACCTTTGCAAAGTAAAAATACTGAACAATTAAATGGCTCTAAAATCTACAGTGAAAATTACTAAGAGTGATTATAATGAGGCATTGTTTCCCTTTAGGAGAAATAATTTAAAACCTCTCATATCCGCTATTCACATCGCTCCTTTAATAACAGGTGGTTTGTGATATGAAGCCTCGACATAATGATTGTGATCACATTTCTAAAAATGCACAAAAAGGTAACGAATCACAAGTGTATCCAAGAGGAATGTGGGTCGTTAATTTGGCCTGCATTAAATATTCAAGATGACTCCTCTATAGCTATGATGCTATAGTTTGGCCTGCACATCACTGAAATAAAATAAAACAATTTGATTTATGAATTAATTTTGCATTATACACAAAAACTTTATCTCACGAACATCATCCTGCCAAAGCGGTCCCCAATGGGCCTGCAGACTGTAGCTTTTACGCACAATTACGCACAAACAATTAGGCCATTTAAAAGCTCGTGGGATCTGTGGCCAGCAGCGATGTCAAAATTTAAAGAGGTGACATTTTTCCCGAGGACTGGTGGATGACACTCCTGCATCTCCAAACGTGAACACTTCTTTCAAAACACTGAAAATAATCAATCTAAGGCCGTTTTCTTAAGAATCAAAGCAACATCTTGTGAAATTTATTCAGTTCTTCTTCATTGCAATATCAGGGCTTTTCAGTTGCAGAAAAGCACTTAAATTACAACAGCAGTTGCCCGTCATCCTTTGAAATATTAAAATTATTCACAATTTACAATAATTAGAGTGTTACAATAAAAAGAGATGATTTCCAAGAATTAAGACACAGGCTTCTGCAAATGAACACAAATGTTTAAAGAATGCGTTTCCCATATCTTTTAAAGCACTTTTTATGATTATGACACGTTATCTCATTTTCAATAACTTACAAGAACCCCAAAAAATTATGAAACAATTGAACCAAATACCCCTGTGAACCTGGCATAACCCTCAACTAAGACTGTGAAGTAATGGACAAAAAGATGATAGCACAATAACCATTATCTCAGCATCATATTCGTTATATAATTCCACTGGTGGCTATTCAAAAAAGCCAAGATGAATATGCTATTTACCCTTCATTTACAATTTCATAAACATTCTGTACAAAATGCAGGTAGTTCTCGGGACCGGGGTTATTTAGAAAAGAGGTAAATATTTGGTTATGTGTTCGTTTGCAGTTTTCAATTATTATGAGTTCTAAATGTGTGTTAGAGGGACCGTCCCGTTCACTCCAGCCGTGGCGCTCTGGTAATGCTGCGGCAAGGCATGGAGTCTACTTTGCATTGACGGGTCCCCGGGCTCTCCGGTCGGTAAATACATGCTTATCATCTCTCTCAAGTCTCCGGGGCAAGGACCCCGTGAGTGTGTGCTGCTGACGGGAGGGCTTACACTCGGCTCCGACTTCACCAGCGACCCTAACGTCCCCATGGCAGCTGAGGAGGAGACGCCGGAGCCCTGGTGCTGTGTGTAGGTGATCCCGCCGTAGCCGGATGGAGAGGCGTTCATGTAGCTCTGAGAGTTCGAGATGGGGCTGTACTGCAGGGCTGTCATGTCGTAGCGGTGCATGGGTTGGGGGTTGTGTGAGTGATGGTGGTGTGAGTGGTGGTGGTGGTGCGCCCCGCTTCCCGGGTGCTGGCTGTAGGCTAACTGAGCCTCCTGCATCATTGCTGCGGCCGCCGCGGCTGCAGCCACCTGCCCCGAGTACGCACCGTTCGCCCAGCCGTTCATGTGTGCGTAGCCGGAGCTGGCGGAACCTCCGTGACCCCCGGGGCTCTCTAACCTCTGCCCGACCCCGGATGAAGCCATGCCGACCCCTAAACCAACTCCACCGCCCCCACTGGGCCCAGAAAGCAGTCCACCGGCAAGGGAATATTTGTCCTTTTTCAGCAGCGTCTTGGTCTTCCGTCTTGGCCGGTACTTGTAATCCGGATGCTCCTTCATGTGCATGGCGCGCAACCGTTTTGCCTCGTCGATGAAAGGGCGCTTCTCAGCTTCGGACATCACCTTCCATTCGGCGCCCAGTCGCTTGCTGATCTCAGAGTTGTGCATTTTGGGGTTCTCCTGTGCCATCTTTCTCCGCTGCCCACGGGACCACACCATGAACGCGTTCATCGGTCTCTTCACCCGCTCCTGATTCGCTTTGGACCCGCTGTTCGGCCCCGTTTGCCCCGTGGATGTATTCGTTTGGGGGCCGGGGGAATGGAGGTCAGTTTCCATCATCATGCTATACATTCACCTGGTTTTAAACTTCGCCACCAACAGAGAAAAAGTCTATTTCAAGAGAAGTACGAGGCGCACAAGATCGGGTGCGCACAGAATGACTGGGTTACAAAATTGTTTTTTTTCTTTAACCCAAAATTACTCAAGTACAGGCAAAAATTAATCCAAAAGGGATATAAAATGTTCTCCAACCAGTATTTCACAGTGTCTTCGCCTGTGTTGGTTCACATCCGCTGTGATAGAATGCGCATTTGAGCCACTTTCCCTGTCGGAGTTGAGAAGTTGGTTAAAGCGGCGGCCATATGATGCGCACTGACAGCGGTTAAATGAGCCACAAGCGGCCAATGAGGCTCCAGCAGCAGAATGATTTGCATGGCGTTTGGTCAGGTGACTAAAAGACCGTAGAGGAAGAACACACCGGAGGAGGAGGAGAAGGAGGAGGAGGCAGAAAGGAGGGTCAATCCCACAAATAGCAAAAGCCATTTGAAATTTCGGAACACGCTCTCAGAGACTTCAACTAAATAAAAATAACTATGATGTGTTAACGCCAATGTAGCACCCAAAAGGTCGATGAAGTCTGTGATTAAACGGACTCAAATATCTCAAAATTAAAAAAAAAAAGAGGAACAAATACTGTCTATCGGTCTGATTCTGAAATCACAAGCTTCTTTAGTAAAAATTGTGTTGAAAATTATTTTTAAAAAACACTTCAATTTCAGATGAGTCGGTGCTCAGAAATCCCTTTTACAGAAACACTTCTCTCTCCATCTCTTTCCTCTCTCTCCATCTCTGTCGTACTTCCTTTGGTGTGTAATTAATCTATATAATAATAGCATGTGTCAGAATGAAATTATACACACTCCGCGCAAAAGATGATGTTGAAGACATTTACTAAAAACTGTCGGTTCAAGAAGAGAAGCCCTTAGGATGGATGGATGGGATGATGATGAAGATGATGAGGATGATGCGGGGCAAAGCGCCGTTATCGCCGTCTGCTGGTGATGGTGGATCAGTCCCGGCCTATTCTTCTGTGGATGTTAAGATGAAAAGGCCACATCCAAACTGCTCTAATGTTGTTATTTTTGAGTGGAGTTCTTTTTTTGTGGCTAATAAATTTTAGGTCCCCTGTTTAATATCCAGTCAAGTATCCCGTTTATAAATCACGAGAAGGCAGTGTCTATGTGTCTTCGAGTCCGTGCATATATAATCCAGATTTCACAGCTGACCTCCTCTGAAAAGCCCAATCAACCTCTAATTGAAAGGCAAAACGAAATACCACTTCCCGCGGCGAGACTAACGATTTAATCATTCTATTCTCTTCATTCTATGATGTTTTTATTTTAATTAGAGCTTAGCGTGATATAGCTCTGTTTAGGGCCTGAGGGAGCGGGATCACTCGGACGGATCCATGTGTCTTTGGTAATAGGGTTAACGGGATATCACAACGGTCAATAAAGGTTTCCAGCGGCTCAAGCCGTGGCTTAAGGCCCCACGAAGATCACATCATAATGATGATACCCGGTGAGCTCCAGGGCGGTGAGTGCCAGTGAGATTATAAAACCAGAAAACACATAATGGCGGCACAGCAATATACTGAAATTACAATAAAAGTCTGAAGTGGACAAATATATGGAGAAACGCAAATCAAGCTGAGAAAACTAAAGACCTAGTTTTTAATAAAGTGCAAAATATAATATTTTAATTGATGTAAACCAAAGATACATATTTTTACAAGCGAATACAAGCATTTTTTCGGATGGAGATTTGTAGATAAAAAAAATAAAAATACATTTTTTTGCTCAGACATCCATATATTATTTTTTTTGTTTCCTGTAAAGCACAGCCTGAGGTAATTTAAACAGACGTCACAAAGTACGCACTGTTGTGTCAAGAAATTTAGAAAATAAATAATCTAAATATGTATCTGAAATTGAACGGGGGCAAAATTGTCGAAAATGCCATTATTGTGATTATTATAACAATTATAATTATTCATTGCTGAGTGGCTTTAGAGTGGTTCAGAAAGCCTTTACAGTGACGCTGGGACCCCGGTGGCCCCTGTTTACTCTCTCTGTCATCCCCCATCAGTCACTCCTCCTTTAACAAACCTCTTTTCAAACCTATACTCTCTTTTGTGCGGCCTCTGCAACAGGATGTGTGCACTGCAATGACGGTGCACGACAGGGGCCAAGGGTCAGCGCAGTAATCCAAAGCACCCCCACCCCTGCCCCAACACCGATAAAAACAAATAAGTAAGACCAGGGTTGTGAATGAACAGGCCCTCAGGAAAATGCAGCATCATGCGCAAAGTAGACCGGCAAAAAATGTGAAAACGTCAAAGTGAGACTGCATCTGCGTAACCCTCTTTTGTCTGATTTCCCCCTAAACCTGTCAACCTGAGACAGACTAATACGCGCGTTTGTGCGTGCGTGCGTAAAAGTCAGCGCGCGTCCTACAGAGGTGCGCCTGCATTGACGGGGAAAGTTGTTCACCCGCTGATCACTTGGGCATAAAACGGTGATCGCATTACTTAATTATTTAACAGAGAGGAAACACCTGTTTTCGAGTTCCAATCTACACACAAAATTTCATTATCAGCCCCCCCCCTTTTTCCCCCCACAGTACACCTGCTTCCCTGATGTAACACAAAACACTGATGTTACCAAAATATTGCCAGTCATTAATGAGCAAAAAATAATTCCAGGTTTAGCATATACTTCAAATGTTGCAAGAGCGCAACATATTTCTCCCTGCTAATACAGCAAAAAACAAAAAAATGTGAAAAAGGTGATAACATCCGAATAGATCAGTAGCCGATAATGTCACTTCGGAAAATCGTAGTTTCTGTTGGAGAGCAACTGGTTGCACCACGGGTTACTGCGCGCTCTCTGCATCCAAGCCCCTGTGGAGCTCACTTTTCCCAAGACAAAACAACAGCCTGCAGCTAGAAAAACACATTAACCGGACTGAATTGAGCACAGCAATACGCAGACGTGTTGAAATAAATATTGGCAAAAAGGACTGGTTTATTTCAGTCTTTGAACGGAGAACAATCTCGACCACACTACATTTATAGCAGCGATTTAACGCACAAAACAGATGCTACGGACAATAAGTAAGTTACAGATCGGAAACTTATAATGTGGACTCTTTTTCTTTTGCGTGCGGAATTATCATATGCAAACTTACGCATGTTTCCCTCGTTCCCTCTACTCCAGACCAAGTGGGCAGATCTCTCCCTCCATACTCCTAAAGCCGTCCTAAACCCTCCAAAGCTTCATGTAAGACCGATACTCCCACTACAATCTGGCCGCTCGAGTGCCAAGGCCATCCATGCCCGGTGCCCAAACCCACCACTCAACACACACTGAGGGGCAGAGACAAGAAGAAATGACATTTATTGTACACTCTAAAAAAGACAATTCCAAGTTATTGTTTCTCTCTGCGAAAGGGGCTTGCTTCTAACATAATGAAGCGTCTTTTGTGTGGCACAGAACAATACAAAACAAGTATTCTAATAAATAGCCACTTTTTTTGGCTCTCCAGGATGAATGGGCTGGAGCGGCGGGGTTCTGAAAGGCAGCTGTGCCGCATTCGGGGAGGAGGGGCGAGGACTTGGCGAGGAGCCCGGCACCCCCCCACCCCCACCCCCCCTCGCCTCCTCCTGGATACTGACTCCCATTACTGATCCTGGAACAGAAAAGGATGCAAAGACAGGGGGAGAGGGGGCGAGGAGAGGTATTGACTTTAGAAGCTGTTTTACTCAGACCATACTCTTTTTTTTTTAATGTGATCCTCAAATAGTACGAAATCTACAGCACCCAGTTAGATTCATCTTATAGGAACCTGCACAGCTTGCCAGCATGTGGTTTTGACAGTGTCTGAGTGGATAAACACAAACACACACAGTATACACAACACACAGGCGCACATACAGTCCAGTCTGACACAGCTGGACTTATTAGAGTTTATCTGTAGCTTATGTTCAGTTCAAGTTCACAGCCGATTACTATAAGCATCTGTGTCAGTCACATTCAGGTTTACTCCTCTAGACTGGGAACAGATGATACCCCGCATTTTAATTCCTCTAACACTCACATGATCTGTTTGTTTTTGCAAACCAATGACAGGAGCAGAGTCTGGGTGAACGGCTCCTTCAGTGTTCATGATCAGGCGGGTGCTGCTGACTCCTGCTTCGCCTGTTGCGGTCCAGGCTTCGGGGCTGCCAGGGCTGACAGACTCTGAGTTGTAGCTGCTGTAGCTGGCAAGTGTCTGCTGGTTTGCGCATCCATCTGCTTAGTAAAGCTGCACAGCAGAGCCAAGGTGAAGAATTTGTAGACCCATTGAAAGTAAATGCCCAGTCTTTTATTGTTTAGGAAGAATGGGCAGCATGCTTTAAATGCAATTAGACTTGTTTTTATATAAATTAGTCTTAGGTGTAGGATCTTTAATGGCTTTGCAGGGCTCCTAAACTGATGAAACACTACTGATTTTTCTATACAATGCTTAAATACAATATTGTATCTTTCTTTGAGATACTCCTTAATAATATTGGTCCAAAATTATCCAAAATTCCACAGCTTTTGGTCACATAATAACAACAAAACATCACCAGAGAAACTGTGTCATCTACAAACCATGAAAGAAGCCGTTCAAATTAAAATCAAATCAAATATTATTTCTAAGTTATCTCATGACACTTTACATATAGAGCTGGTCGAAACCAGATGCTAAAGCCAATAAATTCCTGTCAATTGGCACAGTGTAACTGTTATATAACAGCCAGTTTGACTAAACACACGGTAGGACAGACTTTCACTCTGCTTCCAACATTGCCTCAACAATAATTACTGTACCAAGTGTGTTGCTTTCCAGGAAAAAGAGAGCCTTGTTGCACATCAGCAAAACTTTTACATTCTGTCATTTTGCCCCTAATGCACCAGAGGCTACTTTGTCACTTACCGAGATGGGCCAAATCAAATACACATGAACTACACAAGCAGGAGATTGACACAAAGTGGTAAAGCTAAGTAAGAGGCCATGTGAAGATGATTACGGGGGAAAGACACGAAGACGGAGATCAGGTCAGGTTCAAGCCTAAAAGCATTGAGGGAAGAGTGAGACAACCGGCTAAAAGCAGAGGTCTTAGCTCTCTTCATACGGCCTCTCTTAAACACACACATCTCCATGACACAACATTGAAAAAACTGACAGCGTCTCCTGCAAAACACTCCTTTAAATATAGTATTCATTTGCTCTTAAACTTTCTTAAATGATTATTTACAATTTTGACGGATGACATACGAAGGAGCATGTAATCTGCCATGTCTTAATGCTTACTATAGAAGGCAATAAAAATTATTTGTGATCTTTTATTGGGCAAACATACAAAAGAGCAAGAACAAACATACCAATGAGCATTACTCATTCAGTTATACGTCTGTAGATCTGATGTTCAGATTGTTCAGTAATGTCTTTTCTAGTACTACTAAACAGTAGAATGCATCAAGGTCTTTGTGAGTTTTAAAGCAGAACGGTAACCCCAAACTGCCAGACTGAAAGAGTGATTTTTTGACAGAGAGAGCATAACATGCCATTCAAAAGTAGGGCACTCTTGTCTACAAGCAATTTGTTCTTTTGTTGCTCCATGTGCTCTATTTTCATCTTCTTCTCTTGGTGGAATCGTGAGAGAAGAGTATATAAGGGCTTGATGGAGTGGTGAGTCAGAGACAATATGACACGAACAAGTGAGAAAGAGAGTCAGGAAAAACGAGTGGTAGAGAGAGAGGGAGAGAAAGGGAGAGAGAGACCAGGGAGGCCAATGTCAATCCCACGGCAAACAGCAGTGGATAATCATGGGCTTTAGGAAAACACTGTGTCCATAATGCTATTACCCAGGATTACCTACTCCAGCAGAGAAGGCGAGACTCTCTTCACAATGTGCCACAGACCTTTCAGATAATCATCTTATCACAGATGACAAACCCAGAAGAAACATCCTATTATTCAAGAAGGGAAGAAAAATCTACAGCATGTTTGGATGAAGACATATTGTAAGCCTAAATTATTCGAGTGGAAAAATATCAGATTTTGAAATTAACCAGCGTCTTCCCCACTCTTGTTTCCTGTCTCTGTTTCATTCTCTCACTGTCTGTTTCTGCTTGGGCACTTTCTCCTTTTCCCGCAGGGCAATTAGAGACAAGATTTTATGCACTGCTCAGCTTATCAATTAGCCATAACACCTTCCCCTCTGTTTGGTCTGTAATGAACGTAATGGTTTTAACAGTTGGGAGTTGCGACTCTTAGAGGTGCTGTGCTAATGGTGTCGCCACGACGATGGAGTCACAGTAACGGCTCTACGGAAAAGCAAGAAGGAGGAGGTGGTGGTGGTGGGGGAGTCAGCTCTTCCTAACACATCTCTAATTAGAGCTCACAGTCAGTCATTACTGATGTAATAGGGTGTAACGCTAATGGCTATCAGGCGAGCCCCCACAAACAACACAGGGGGGTTCTTGTAAGGTGAGAGGAGCAGAAAATTTATGGAGAAAAAAAATGAGAGATTGTGGTGAGAAGACAAGGTGATTTTGGGGGGGGGGGGGGGGTAGAAGGCAGAGGGTGCACCCAGCAGAAAGGGTTTTTAAGTACAGTAGTCAGACAAGGTCAGGGCCCATTAATGGACCATCTTTCATTCATGATGGTTAAATCTGTCATGTTAGACATTGGGTAAATATGAAGATTGGAAAAAATGGGTAAGATGGTGTGACTGGCTGACTGGTTCAAGAGAGGCTCAAGACAGGAAGAGAGTCAGGAGGCCGACTCCGGGTAAACCACTCTGGCACTTAGACCTTGTTAGCACTGATGCACTCTGTAGCCCATTCTGCTAGTGATGCATGTTTTTACACTTTTCAGCACTAAATTGCAGTGGCTGAAGGAAAAACAAAGTGAAAAGGTACAGTAGGTAGATGACAGAAAACTGGCGCTGGGAGAAATGAAAAGGGAGTGCGTTGCAATGAGAGCTGAGTCTTGTGTCTCCGTCTAAGGGAGAAAAACAGTCTGAGAAACCGTTTCATATTTGTCGCCAAAGTGGAAAAAGGGGCATTGTTAAATTATTTTCTGGTTTGGGCTCTAGATGTTCCCAATCAGCAGTTACGGTTGCATGTACTTGTGTTTGACTGACTGACTGACGGTGGGTTATAAAACAGAGAAAACAACTCCAAAGGGTAACATGATAACACTTACTTCCAACATGGTGACAAGATGTTAAAAGAATAAAAAAAACAAAAACATATTGCCTCATGTCGCTTGACATCACAAGTCTACTTAATGGGCTTAATGAAATGATCTCTATGTGTAGACCCTTAGGTTTTAATAATACAAAACTACATTCATAGCAGATAAAGTATTGCTATAAAAACAGACATGATTAGTTGTTAAGTGTCTTGTTAAACAGCTGCTGCACACTGTTTGCAGAGCGGTGTTCCTACAACACACACGACAGCTGTGAAAGTGTGCTTTGCGGTAATTGGTCAGCGAGAAATCCCACAGCTCTGCAGGTCTACATGAAACAATCTACCACACAGGCGCTCAAATGCCTCAAAATATGGCCACAAGGACACTTAAATGGCAGACTGTTAGAATGTTTAAGTGATAAAATACAAATGGATGTCATATTAGAAAAGGAAAAAAACAGTGTCCCACAGTGTTGGGACATCCTGTGCCACTAGAACTGTTTCAGTGAGTCTATGAGTTAACTCGAACACTCTTCTTCACAGACATATTCCATCATTTGGTGTTTTGATGGTGGTGCTGTCAATTGTCAGTCTAATATGATGACGGTGAAGGCCTAAGGAAATGATTCACATCATCTTCCTTTTCATCAATTTCATCATTCATTACATATTCATGTCCAATGCATGGATGGGGGACATTGTCCTAGAGGAGACCACTCCCATCAGTTCAGTTTATTCACAAACAAATACAATACCAGGTAAGTGATAAAAATATAAAGATTTGTGAATTGAGACACCCTGAGAACCTATCTACAGCTTGGAAGTAGGGGCCCAGCACAAAATATACGTAATATAAAGTAGCACACTTCAAATAAAAAAAACAATAATGATATTTTAATCCATAAAACAGCTAAAATTTGCTGAAATTTGAAGAATAAAGGTGAGGATTTTTAAAAAACTAAACCTAAAACCCACTCCTCACCTGACTAAAAACTTCAATGATTCAATTCTCCAGAAAGTTTTTAATCAGTAAAACCATAGTCAAACAAGCAAGCTATAAAAGACACATGTAATGCTGATAAATGACATTAAGTGCAAGTAACATGATATTTTTTTATTGATTTCAAGAAAAAAATGAAGTCCCCAGACCTGCATTCATGATTGAACATATTTTAGCGATAAATGAAGTTCTTCAGTTCTTTTTGAGATTAGACACAGATGACATTTTTTTGTGCTTTCAGTCTCAATATAAACCCCTTGTAAGACGCTTGTTTCTAGTCCCATATGTGTGTGAAGGAAGGTTAATTGGAATAAGCTGACACGGTCTTTCATTGAACTCATATACACAATTATACATTATACACACATTATATAGGCTGTAGCTGTAGAGTAAAGGGTCTGTAGGAGCATTTACCTCAGACCATGATATAGAATGTAACATACATACACGTAACATATTAAGGTAATTAAGAAAAGGGTTATTGAAAATGGCCTTATGAGACTCACATAAAGTCTTGATACAAGGTTGAAATAGCTGTAAATGGAACAAACGGCCTGAATTGAAAAAAACATGTGATGTACTTGGACTTTTTTTTTCCTCATCAATATGGCCTTGAAATTTACCTATTCAACACGTCCAGGGTGTAACCCTCCTTTGCCTGATGGAAGCTGGGATACACTCCACCACCCCTATAACCCAATTGAGGATTAAATGGTTTGGAAACTGAAATAATGAATGAATTCAGAAGTTCACGCACATTTATTGATAACGGCATGATCAGTAATATTTCAATTTCTATGTGAGCGTAAGACAATAAAAGTTTGTCTTGCTCTTCTTTACAAAAAATATATTGCATCTAAATCATTTAGCTTTATTAATTTCTTAATTATTCATCATCATCATCTGAACCCGCTTAATCCTCACTAGGGTCGCGGGGAATTTCTTAATTATATTATTATAAATTTGTATTGTCAGGAAATAATACTTTATGTAGGGTTACAGAAGTATTTACTAAGTAATGTATATTGTGAAGAGGAGTGGCCCTAAAATTGATCCCTGGGGGACTCCATATTTAATAATTTTTCAGATTTCAGGTTTGTCATTTACTTTTTACATATAAAGAATGGCACAAATTGCATCACAATCAAAACGTTCTATTGCTCTATCAATATAATTAACATACTGCTAAAAAAACATCATGAGAAACGGTTTGAATCTCAAGGATATTCATCTCGCAGGTTACCTTACTTGCTTCTAGATACTGACTCCACTATGAAAAGCATAAAAACTTAGATAACTGTGGATATTGCGCAGTGTAGTTACAGAAATTGGTTGGTATTAGGTATGTAGCGGTACAAAGAAAAAGGTCTCAAACAAGCTGGAAAGGGCACACGGGGTGACTCAAACAGAAAATGCAAAAACATTTATGCCTCCATTCTAATGTGATAATTAAAGAGGAGTTTTCTGCTTTTCCACCAATGACATGAACCTTGGAGGGATATTGTATGCTCTCACCTATTGTGGAGCTACGCTAACAGCAGCATGGCCTTTGAGGGAGCTGCAGGACTTCAGGGGGCCACTCTATTCCTGAACCCAGCATTGAAGGTGTGTGTCTGTGTGTTTCCGAGACGTGGCGGTGTGGGGGCTCCTCGGTTGCTTAACTGTAGTCCCTCACCCAGAATTTGAAATAAGGTCAACGTCCCCGGGAGGCCCCGAGTCAAAGCTTTCCTTGCTCACCTGCCCTTTAACTCTCCTCATCGTCTCCTTTTCTTAATTTAACTCTTCACCTGGGTCCCATGCGTCAGTCTTATCATGACTTTTCTATCTTTTCCTTATTTTTTCTCTTTGTTTATGCAGTAATCCTCTGGTACTTTTCATGGATGAACACTGTCTAAACAGAGCATGTAGAACACGATGACTCCTCTTCAGTTATGTTACATATTGCCCTTCACCTCAACAGTTGGAGTTTGTTTTTTGTATGTCTGTCTGTCAAAATGAGAAGCTTCCAGTAATGTCATTGGGCCTTAAAACTAATTTGATTGTTGAAATGAATTTTATGGATTAGCAAAACAATAAAACAGAAATGGCATCGTTAGCAGATAAGGCAGGTAATAAGTGTATTAAAGCTTCTACTCTGTGTGGGTTTGTGTGTTGGTGTGTCTGGAGCAGCACAGATGCATATCCAATAGGACGCAGAGTGAGCAGGACAATAACACACTATTCTTATGCTAATCAAGGGGACCATTAATGTTTACATTCAAAATCAGGCCTTCCAAAGAAATACATTCGCTCCCCGCTAAACTAGGATAATTAGTTCCCTCTTAAACCCATATTCCATTAACTCAGGTGAATCCATCTGAGTTTCATCAAATTTCTGCTTCATTTTGCATGATAATGCAATTTAAAAGCAAATGACATATTCAGACTAGTCAGGGAGAAAAAGAGCGTCTATGTGAAAATAATAGACGTGTAAAAAGCTTGTTGTTTTATTTTATATGTATCTGTAAATATTTAAAAGTGTTTCCCATAATTCAGTGTGACTGATTTATGCATAAATTAATCTTAACTGTAAACAGCTTATTGGAGATTAGTGACTGATGTATTAAATGCTCACTGCTGGTTTTCTACACACTTTGTATATATGACACCTTATATTGTTATATACAATGTCACCCTGATGCTGTGATGATGACACTGACAGCTACGTTAATTTCCTCATTTCAGAGGCCTGACTCGGCAGAGACCCCCCCAAATCCTCACTCAAATAACAGACAGCCATTTTAAGCATCTGTTTGCTGACTAACATATGTGTTTTTGGTATTTTCAGTAGAACAGAGGGAAAGTTGATGAAGGAAGCTGCAGACACAAGCCTACACATGGGTTTTCGGCAACTGTTGTTGATATTGTCACGGTAATTAAGTTTTAATTGTCATAAGAATAACGGTTGTCTTTTTTTGTCCTTTATTTCAGTTCAGCACACTTCCACAATCTGTTATTCTTAATGTTTAGGTGCATTAATTGTCCCATTTTTAACACTGGTTGATGAGTGTTATTTTATAAAGCTACTGTTATTTTATAAAGTTATACTATACGGTTCAAATCATTGAACCGTATAGTATAACAGTAAATTAAAGGAGACTGTATCCCACCCATGGCTTCACCATGTGTTTGCACATTTCACCATTGTTTGCTGATTGTATACTCGACCACTTAGCGGCTGGTTTACACAAATTTTGACCGCACAATACTTCATGTTGTGTTCCACTGTAATCTGAACTGCAATGTTTTTAGTGCAGTTAATGAGTCTTAACTGTTAGCATGTTCAGACTAATAGCAGATATAATGCAAGACGATACAGAGTTGGGTTGCATCACCATATACCAGTAGTTTACAAACTTTTTCAGCCTCAGGTTCAAATAATCTGTGCCTCTACAAAAATGTCATGCATGGCCCCTGACGTCTACATTTCACTGACCCTCCCACAGTCAAAACAATGCTGTTAAATGCACTTTACTGGAATGTCAGAACACCAATCTTGGGTTAGAAGATCATGTGAATAATCACTTTTGTAATAACACACAGACACTGACATACACAAACATGACTGACTTTTACACTGTCAAATCAATATAAGTGAAAGTCTCTCCCAATAAAAACAGCCTTGTGACTCATTTTAGTCTCAAGTCCTAAGTTTGAGAATGGCAGCCTTAAAATCTTTCTATATAGTGTAGATGTTCGTTAGTATACTACAATGATTTTCAGAGTGTTCTGGACGAATTCATGTAATCTGACATGACGTGCCATTTGCTTTAAGATGTTTTTTTGCTGGCACACACACACACACACACACACACACACACACACACACACACACACACACACACACACACACACAAAAAAAATCAGAGATTATTATAAAGAATAATGAAAAATAATTTTGTTTTAATAAAACTGTAATACATTTTTTTTTGCTTTCTTTATAGCTCTTACAGTCTGTTAGAAATATGTCCAAGATGAATTCAAGCTTTATAAGACTTTACAAGAGGTAAACCATCATTCAGCTGTGGATATAATAAGTCTAACAATAGCTTATTCATACACAAAGACCTAATGAAGACAAAGAGCCTTGAACACAGACGCAAATAAACAGCAGTTATTTGTGTTTTAGGCCTCGTAAACGGGGCAGAATTGATATAAGTGACTTAAATATACAGAACCTATACTGAAATATGCAAAGAAATAAGTTATAATGACACTGAGATCTAAAACAAGGACAAATGACGGAAACACTGATCAAATATGATATCTCAAAGGCTCTTTTTATACATGTTAATGATGATGATTTTCACAATTATGAAAAATAATTGCAGTTAGCTCAGATAATCAGATATATGCTTTAAGTATTAGGAGTTTAACTGTATGTGTATATATTATATAGGCTTGGAAATCTCTGAAGGTTTTGTTACCAGTACCAATACTGGCTTCTTTTTTTTTTTCCATCAATGTCAATTTTACTTTTTTTAACAAAAACAGAATTGCACTACACATTACAGTAGTAATTTTAGCTTTTTTCCAGGTCATCAAAATTAGCATTTATTCAAAGCAGTTAAAATACATTTACACACACATTTTTTTTTTGTTTTGTTTTGTTTTTGTTTCACAACCTAGACATTTTCCACTCAAACCAGTTTTAGAACACAAGAAATAAACCTGTTTACCATAACTTGAAATTGTCTGATTACATAAAATGAACAAAAAATTAGATTAACCCCTGAGGTACTGAAATATATCAAATGACAGGACACTTTTTGACATGTCTAAACAGTTGTTTGGTGCCATAAAACTTGGATACTCAGCAGTAACATGGGATACCTACTATATGTGGGTGTGTTGCTTTTGTATATAGATGTCTTTGTGTAGATCACTCATGAACTAGAGAATAAAGCACTCTAACTGGGCCATTCTTGTATACATAAAGGTTTGATGAATGAATGAACAAACTTAGCAACTGTCATCTGGGCATGTTTTTCCATCAATAAATAGTTCAGACTTCAGGCCCTTCAAACCTCGCAGCCTTGAAACCACAACAGCTTGAACAGAAAACTTGGCTTGGCTATCCACTTTTTCCACAGTGTGCAAATGTGTGACTGTCTCTGTGACAATGAGTGTGACAGAGACCGTGAAATATGCACGTGTGTCACAAATATCTTATTAAATATTAAAAATGCACCTGGTTTCCGTCTGGTATTATGCCTTTATGCAATACCTCTGTCATATTCTGCATATTCCTTCATACTGAGCTGAGAATACTTATGATTTATGTAGGTAGGTAGCTTCACATGTCTCTCTCTCTCTCTCTCTCTCTCTCAAACACACACACACATGGTGTAATGGATAGGAGCTGGCTGAGGGCGTCTGTCAGGGGCGACTGTTCTAATCAGAGCAGTGGGGAGAGAGATAAAGGAGAAAATAATGAGTGTGGCATCAGGCCTTTCATAGCGCAACAAAAGGCCACGGGATCAGATAGACACACACAATGTGGAGAGGAGAGGAAGGGAGGAGAGGAAGAGAGAAGAGAGAGGGAGAGAGGATGGGAAGGGAGGAGGCAGAGCGGGGAGAGAGAACGAGGGATGGACGGGGAATGAGTTTGCTAATAAGCCTCCTTGCACTGTAGGTGATGTAGGCAACAGTAGGCGGCATTAAGAAAGCATATGTCTGGATGACATCGAGCGGAGCTGATGGAGGTTTCTATGACAACATCAATCATTTTTGCACAGGGCAGATTATGAATGCACTTCCCTGTACACATCCTCTCATTTTCCTTTCTCAAAAATACTTTGTCGGCCTCGTGCCCTCTTTCTTCCCACTGATTAGTGCTGCTTCATTTGCTGTGTGTGTGATAATTTCCAGTCATCCTTTGATTATTAATGCTTAATTTACCCAGATTACACTCCTTTGATTATTAATGCTTAATTTAGCCTGATGACTCCAATCATTAGACGGTGCCCAAACTGAAAGCAAACAACCTTAGTGGTCTTCCAATGTACCGATACAGCCTCTTCTACAGATAATGATACTGTTCAGAGAAGCCAGCAGGCCTCTGAGTGTTAAGTCAATGCCCGCGTTTTTACCCAAACTCCCATCAAACTTTAAAGAGAAAAGAAATACTAATTAGAAACTGCAAGCTAGGAGAAATGAGCAGGCAGACTCAGAACAGAAAATCCTATTCAGAGACTTAATGAGCTTGTCGAAGCTGAATAATTGATTTCTAATTCTAGCCTGCAGCTGTTGACCCAACCAGGGAGTGTTTTGAATGGAGCTGAAATATGTTGCGCTCTGACTTGGCACCGTTGGCTTTCTAGTAGTGGAACCACTACCAAAAACTCTCATGTCTACCTCACACTTTTATTTAGACTGAAACACTCGGTTCTGTTGCGCAAACAAAGTGAAACAAACAACAAAATCGTGCTCTCTCTTTGAAATTCATCACAGGTAATTCTCTTGACAACTTAATCCTCCTTCAGATCTGTTTTAGAATGGATACAATTTAATAAAAGGCTGTTTGGTTTTCAGCTGTGAAAGCCCAGTGAGGTAAACTCTCCCAGCGTTGGGAACCACGGTCCATATCAGATTGTAGATGTTTTATGTTTCCCTCATTTGCTGCGGAGTGATTCTTTGTTGACCTGTGTGGACGATCATATCCTAGGGGCTCTAGGGCAGAAGAGGCACAGAGCACCCTGTGTGTGAACCACAGCCGCCCAGCGTCCCTGTAAGATGACCTCACGGAAAATAGGTCTAATTATTGCCGTGACAGCCCATGCTATCATATTCTGCCAGATCAGTCACTACATAGGAGAGGGGGGGGGAGAAAAATTAACAGAAATATATACCACCGTGCCACCAAACCCCCCCTAAACTAAGCCCATTTATTTTTAATACCCTAATCAGCAGGTCCCAAAGGGGGCTTGGCTCTCACTCACCCACACGGACAGACACAGGTGAGTACAGGTAAGGCAGCAGGGAGAGAGGAGAGGAGATGCAGGACGAGACATGAACCACGAGTGTGATGGGAAACAAACCGACTTGAATTTTGACCGAAGACTGAAATCTCACAGAGCATCCCCCTCATTATCTAAATAAGTTGCACACACATAACCTCAAAGTTTAGGAGAAACATGTTTTTTCCATCGCAAATTTTCTACCTGCACAGTAAATACTACACACAGGGACAAAGTAGAAGAAGAAACAGCGGATAGGAGGATACGGTAATTACAAGATACAGACTTTAAGGTAGACAGCAGTGATTAACTCGAGGACTGTCCTATTCCTGAAGCCATAGTCATTAGGGCTGGATCATTATATGATAGATTTCAGGGCTATTTTCCCGGTTTTGTTCCCAGAGACTGTATTCCGAGAGACACCCTGGGAATGGGATATACTACACCAATAACTACCTCCGTGAGAAAACATGGAAAAAGTCAGCTCTCTGAGGATCTGTGGATGATGTTCATGTTTTTACATGCAATCGACTACACTGTTACGCAAAACTGGATTAGACGGTGCATGAAAATTTATACATGCAGCAAGTTTAGACGGATAAACAATGAAATAACAGAAGTCCCTTTTAAGTGCCTACTTCTTACAAATTTCTCTGAAATGTCTTTTTTTTTTCTTATAATTTTCAGTTAATGTCAAGCTTGGGTTTTAGATTACATAACCAAGGCTTTATTTCTATAGCTTTAATTGTTTTCAGTTTGAGCTGTGTCATAACCATATCCACCCATATATCATGTAACAATAAAAAAAGTAATGCTCTATTGTTTATATTATTGTTCTGTCTGTTTAAACAATAAGTAGCAGCATGAAATATCTCTAAAGTTCAGATTCTGTCATTAGAGTAAGATTCATTTTTGTAAGAATTTATTTTGTACAACACTTGTTATTATATTGATTATAAATTGATTTCATAAGTGGGGATATTGCTGTTTTCTGTGTGAAGATTTGGTAATTATTTAGATGCAGTATGCACACACAGAAACGTGCCAGTAGTAGTATGAGTACATCCTTAAAAATGACAAAAAAACACAATAGAAACCGTTAGAAATAATTATAAACAACAGTTATCCACAATATTCAATATTCTCCAATGTGCTGTCAACATGTAACACCATCCACTTCAATACATAATCAACTATGATGGTGTTAATAATCCCCAAATTCATTACACCAAACACTAAACATCAAACTTGAAAGTTTATCAGTACAGTTTTGGAAATATATTTTTACCTTTCATCTTTGCTTTTCTCATAAATATAGCTTAGAGGTGTAGTTTGACTGAGCACATTTCTTCCCCTGTCTTGGTTACCAACATTTCCACATTGTCAGATCAGAGCAGTTATCTTTGCAGGGTTTTCCCTACCAGCACTTTAATATTTTTTTTTAGTAAAATGAAGGGGAAAAAAGTACACCGAGAGTCGTGCTTTAATGTTTTGCTGTTATTTAAGGTTGCTCACA
Organism: Apogon talboti; assembly: GCA_037367365.1. Taxonomy (NCBI): domain Eukaryota; kingdom Metazoa; phylum Chordata; class Actinopteri; order Kurtiformes; family Apogonidae; genus Apogon; species Apogon talboti. The sequence goes on along the minus strand of JAPQRQ010000015.1, from coordinate 16,044,931 downwards.
TTCTCTCATTATTCTAAAACAAATACAACATTGGGAACACCATACATCGGTACAGTGTGCATAATTGTTTCACTCTTTTTTTGCTAAAGTCTAAGAGCAATGTGAAAAACCTACATCCAGTGTTTTTATGTAGAAATATTGTAATAAGAATCAAATGTTTGACAAATACATGGCGTTCAGTCATAACTCCAAACCCTGTAACCCCCCAATATCAAACACAACACAGAGAACTAGAAAACAATGTTGTCATGATCAATACACACCATAAAAAACAATTCGAGTTGTAACCAAGACATTCCCTTTAATGCTAAGTTATTGCATGGATAATCCAAGAGAAACTTAAACAACTCCCATTACTGTTAACTACGAATAAAAGAACAAACACACACACAGCCCACATACACATGCACAATCAAGCAAGAGTAATAAGCTAATAATGTGATTAATTCCACTGATTACAGAATCAGCCTTCTTGAGATAACTGTGCGTCGTCTGTGGGTTTGTGATTGTATCTGCGTGTGTGTCTGTGTGTGCGTGTATGTCGCTTTTTTTCAGGGAAAGAAAAGAATACCGTAGTAGCCCTTGTAACCCAGCCCTGCCCTCCACCCCCAGCCCCTCTTGCTGTCACTGGCCATGTGTAGTGTGTAATAGGCACTGACAGTCGTTGTGCAGGTCAGTAACCCTGTGGCCCTGTCTAATTGAGGCTAAGGATCCCGGCTTGTCCTGCCATCTATAATTAACCACATCATCTGCAGCCGTATGAAAGATTCAGCTGGACTGGGAGTGGCCGACACATGATCCTGCTGTTGGAGTTTACTGCTCATGTGTATAAACGTGTGTGTGTTAGTGAATGTGTTGGGGTAACATTGACTTTGGAGAATCTTCTGATTTACCCAAAAGATGGAAAAGTACAAATGTCCAATGTGTGAGTGAGCATTTAACTACAAAACTGTAATTTTTGAAACCAGATATACACTACATGACCACATCAGATTTTCAGACAATTTTAGATATGGTCACAAATACACAGCCTCAATTGGATTTAACAAAGCAAATATTGTAGTTCAGGTCCTTCCATTGGATAGTTAGTGCACCAGTTAATGTGTTGCAACCCTAACTGATGCAGTTAGTAGCTTCTCATTTCTTAAACAGCCATCTTGTCTGATGGAGAGCATAAAGATTGGCCTGTGTGTTGAAACAACTGAAAAAAATGGATCTGATGAGTCCAGACTCACCCTATCAGGTACATCAGGGTGAGAGGAGCCAGATGAAGTTATTACCCATCATGCCTAGTGCCTATAGTACAAGTCTGTGGGGGCAGCATTATGATCTGGGGTTGATTCAGTTGATCAGCAATACGATATGTTGGTGAAAAATGAATGCAACTATAGGATGGTAAAAAAATTCAGTGAAATTAATCGTGGCATTGCACACGTTTTGTGTGGTATTAAAGATACCACAGTGAATGTGTCCACAAATGACAGGAATAAGTGTTGTGTCATTGCATAAGCCTATAGAAACCACCCCATTCTAGGCCGGTCCAATGAAATACAAGAGTGGGACTTTTATTAGCTAGACTGTGTGTTATTGCTAAATGAAAGCCACTTTAGAGAATGATCTGAAACTTAAAGGGTTGTTCACATTAGATGCACTCGAAGTCATTTTAAATGATTTGAAGACAAGGAAATCTAGCCTTCAACATTCTGCCTGAGTCATTTAGATGATTGACAAATTGACTGCATTTCATATTTTGTAATTCCTGTTATTCATTTTTAGCAATGTTGAAATTTCTTCCAAAGATGTGTCTCAGTGCAGCTCCACCTGTATAGCACTCCTGGAGGGTCTAGATTTCACTTTTGTTACACACTAAGGTGACTCACATATATACTGGTACTGAAACCATGCAGCTGTTATCGATATTTTGTAGTTTGATTTTGGAAAGCGTTGCCTCAGAGTTCAGATTAACCCGATGAAATAGTAGCCATGTGCGGTAGGGATGGAAAACATGACATGACAGGTGAATGGGATCCTAGGATACCTGTATTTTTTCATTATGGTGTAAACTGTATGTAGTTTGTGTGTGTATATGCAGGTGTTGGTAAGGGTTACAGCCAGTACACACTTACAAAAGAGTGTTTTAATCTAGACTTTCTAGGTTAAATAAAACATGGAAAATAACATATAAAAAAAAAGAAAGCGTCAATAAAGAAAACCATTAAGGATGATGAATAAATTTAGTAGTGAACCTGTATTTTTCTGTTCCCTTCCCCCTCGCTCCCAGGCTTGATCTTTGGCGTGACAGAAACTTGAAGTGTACTCTGCCCCTTCAAACACCATGGCTCTGCCTTCCCCTGCCCTCTCCTCCTCCTCCTCCTTCCACCTCCTCCTCCTTCTCCTCCTCCTCCTCCCGTTCGCTCAGCTCTCCCGGCTCACCGTACCCCACTCAGCTCCTCTCTCTTTCCTGTCGATGCCTTTGAAATACGGCTTTCAAAAATGCTGCTTTTTGAATTAATGAATCATTTTTCGCCAGGTGTCGTTGGGGGAGAAGAGGCGGGGTGGGAGAGCAAAGGGGAGGGAGTGAGGGCTAATAAATACAGAGTGGAGAGAGTCTCACCACTACCGAACCCCCCTCATCCCCACCACCACCACCGCCACCAACTCCCCCCTCCATCCTCTACCCATCACACACACACACGCCGTTGCTTTCCTCCCACAACCCTCCACCCCCAGCCCTAGATGAAAGGCCTGGCTCGTTCCTGTACCTTTAATTTAAAGCTGAAAAGGAAAACGAGAGCGGGGGTGCGAAACACGCTTATGAATATGGAGAAAATTGAATGAGAACTGTCCCTTTGAATAAATCAGTATGAATGTCCCTTGGCCTTGTTGGGAGGAAGGTCACAGGAGACCCTTGGATATACAGATGGAGAGCAGCTTGATGGACTTTTGTGTGTGTGCGCGCGCCTGCTAATATGTGTGTCCTTGTTATGTTTATGCAGATGTTTGGAGAAGTTTTTATGCTTTTATTGTCAGAGCAGAACGACTTTGAGGAATTAAAAAGAAATGTTTCTTGATTAATCTGAAAAAGTGATAGGACACTCAGATGATCTGAATCCCTTATTGTTCAAGGGGGGGGGCAGTTTTCACAACGTATTACGAGTGCTGTCGTTTGCAGATGCGCGCTGCAAATTGGATGTCAGTTCAGTCTGAGTGGTACATGGCCTTGGAAAAAACACAACAATGGTAGAACCTAAAAGCGACAGTGTGTGTATAGTCTTGGAGAAGTGGATGTAAGGACACTTTAAAGCTGTCATCTGCAAAAAGAAGCGTGAAGGTGCTTAGCTGTAGATTTGCAATGTGTTCAATAAATTTCTGTCAATGCAAATGATACCATTAAGCAGAATTTATTGTCCCGTGTGGGACCAAAACACAGGACTTTACCACAAAGGAAAAAAATCCACAATAGATAAATGCAAGGGCATAGGTTTTGTTCCAGGTCTAGGAATATCCCAACACGAACTTTAATACTGAGGCTTCCTTATCATTGAAATTCCTGAGTTATTATTCACCATTAGGACGTCACCTAAAATCCTGTTTCCCCATCAGTTTGCTCTGCTTCTCCAGCCTGCTGCTGTGCTTCCTGCATACAAAATTATTCATTAATGGTTCCTTTCTGCTGTCACTTTGACACACACACCTCTAAATGTTTACTTCTGCTGGCAACCTGACTGCCATCCTACAGATGACAGATCCCTTAATTTATCTCACTGGTTTATGCAGCCTCATTAGTTTATTATCAGTTACATTCTGAGTGATGCAAAAGCCCCTGTCCCTTCTCTTTATGCTGGTTAAAATGGACATAATTCCATAGGGGGGGCTATGGGCAGACGTAGAGCTGGGCAAAGTGGCCAAAAACTGAAATTTACGTTATTTTTCCCCAATGTAATATTTTCAATTTTAGTCAATTATATTCTGACCAAAAGAACTAAAGACAAAACATAATTGAAACGTACTCTTTCTTTACCAAAATTAGGCCCTGCATAGTAGAAACAAGTGGGTTGTAGTTTGGATTTTTGTTGAGTGGAAATGATTTTACGTCACCTCTGCTTTGCTGTGTCATGTTTGTTATTTTAAGGCCTCTTTTACAACTGAGGCCTGACCTCATTCACATGGCTTTATTCATGTCAACACTCTTCTACCGTCTTAACTAGAAAAAAAAAAGTATCATATATGTTTCATTATTTTTGCCATATACACTGCCTGGCCAAAAAAGTCATGCACACAATATTCCACTAGACCACTTTAAGCTTCAGTTACTAGAACCCATTTGGTGCAACATTGTTTATGCTTCACAATGTTTATGCAATGTCACAATTAATGTCACATTTATTTCCATCCAATAGTTCACAGGCCTGGGGGCCAAAACCAGCCCTCCAAAGCTTCCAATCCGGCCCACAACATGAATTTGCAAAGTGCAAAAATTACACTGATATTAACAAATCAAGGATGTTGAACTCGTATTAGTTCAGGTTCCACATACAGACCAATATGATCGAAAGTAAAATAATAGCATGATAACCCCTTAACAAGAAAATATGAACAAAATGAAAATGAAGTGTAATATTAACAATATTCTTCCTGTACCTCAATGTCTTCTGCATTTGTAGATCAACTCTGATCTGTAAGCTGTGTTAATAATAAGCTGACACATAATATTGTAGAAATTTTTTATAGTTTAGTTCCAAATTCCAAACTCAAAAATTTTACAACACTAATACTTTTTCAGGTTATTCACATCTTTTTTGTTTGGATAGTTTGTAAATATTTTCATAATTTTATGTTTTTGTTTATATTAAATGGTTTTGCCCACTGGAGATCAGATTGGGCTCAATGTGGCCCCTGAACTAAAATGAGTTAGACACCCCTGCAATAGTTGCTGTAATTTTTCACCTACTGTTGGGCGTCAGACTGCTGTGTCTTCTTCAGCACATCCCAAAGTCTCTCAGTGGGGTGCAGATCTGGACTCTGGAGGTTAATCCATGTGTGGATGTTCCCTGAACCACATAATGTTGCTGAACCCAGACCTAACCGACTGAATCAACCCCAGATCATTACACTCCCCCAGGGACTTCTACTGTAGGCACTAGGCATGATGGGTAATCATCTCATCCGCCTCACTTCCCATCACTCTGAAACAAAGTCTATCTGGACTCATCTTCCTTCTTCCATTGCTTAATACTTCCTTGAAAACTGATGGGTACTTAAGATATGAGACACTACAAGATAGAATTAAATAACTTGTTTCCAGGTGAACCATATTAATTACTGCAGTAGTTATCCAATAGAAGGCTCCTACCCATTTGATTAGTTAAATCCAGTTGGCACTTATTTTGGATGGGATGTTTCTCACAATAGAAAGTTGTCAAAAAAATGTGACCCAAATGCTCACTGTACCTTTGCTGTGAAAACTGACAGTTTTATAGACATAGTTACTGATAAATACATGGTTGGATAAATGCACTTACCAATTTTTTTTTGTGTGTGGCTAAACTGTGTATTTTACTCAACAAAAACAGTTCTAATGTCAGTGTTCATTTCAGGCATCAGTAAAAGCAAAAGTGTATGAATGTATACATGAATAATGATAATGATAATAATAAATCAGGAACAACAGAAGAACAAGGACAAAGGGAAAAGTTTGAAAAGCTGCATGAGCTGTTACTTGTAGGTGCAAATGAATGGTAAGATGAAACTTTTGCGGTGATGTTCAGGGTTCATTAATTAAATATTTTCCAGCTTGCTACTTAACCGGTATGGTTTAAAGTGGCTGTTGTGAGAGTTTTTGCTCAGCCAGTAGAATACCATAGAGAACTAGTTTCAACAAATGTCCAGTTAGTGCTGACAAAGACAGAAGTGGTGACATCGGATATACATCGACTGAATTTAGACAGTTTTTCCTCTATTCTGCCTTCAGTGCATGGTGAGATGGTGTTTTTTTTTTAAATTTGTTTTGTTGGCATTCATCACATCGGGCCTTTAATGTTCAAAGGCCATTTGGTAGATCATGTTGTACGGCACATACAGTTTAGATGATAGATTGACAACCCATTTTTCAGCACAAGTCACTGGAAATAACAGATTTCAGCACAGAGTAGCGCATAGAGTATGTCACTGCCTCAACACTTAGGCCTTTAGATACAGTTTATCACTTAGCCTTGAGGTTTTGAAGTTGGGAAAGTCATAATACTCACCGTCCTTTATGATGTATGTAGCCTTCCCTGACTGAAAGACATAGTAAAGATGTCTGTGTCTATATTTCTATAGAGCTGTAATTTGGAAAATAACACTATAAATGGTTTCTATCTTGCACTGAATTGAATTCTTTCATGAGCGTTTCAGGATGAAGCACAATAAGATTAAGGTACAATTTTCTATAAATAAAACTGTAAAATATACTATTCCAGTTTACTTATTTGTCGTACCTGGCATGGGATTTCGATAGTGTGCCAGACGCATGGACTCACTTACAATATGACCTAAAACTAAATACGCTCATCCAGCCTGGGCATTTGAGTAATGTACGGTACTCAGTAACCCTTTACTTGTCTGCAACATTAGATTATAAAACTACATGGAGGTTTGTGAATGGGCGTTGTTGGGAGCAGCCGTGTCGCCTGAATTACGCAGTTTGGTTCCTGCCCATGTGTCTGACAATTCTGGACCGTGGTTGGTCAATATAGCTGTCAATCATCAGTATTTGTGATATCAAAAGCTTTAATAATGGAAAATTGATTGGAAAGATGACAATCTGAGCCCAAATCTAGTTGATGAAGTCTACTTAAAGCATCCAAAACGACTTCTGAGAATAATGGATTGGTTTTGTAAATAGCATTTTTATGTGAGAGCCAGATGATTTATTTTGTTCACATTGTCCACTGTACAGTCTATAATTAGAACATTATGGTTGTAATCGTTATGGCGCAGTAGATATTTTCACTGATGTTAAAACTGTTTAAACATATAGTTTTATTTTAACTGCTCTCTTATACCCGTTGGTAACATTTAAATGCGGAATTATTATTGTTATAGTAACTATTGGAGGTGATTTTCTTTTTGGTGATTTTGTGTTTTTGTCTGCGTTCACAGACTGCCATGTCAGCATCACTGGAAATGAGTGTCACCCTCACCTGAAAGAAAGGTTCAGAATACAAAGGATATAGAATAAAATACTAAAATAGCTCTTTATAACAGTATGCGTGTCAGAGCAGCAGGTGTTAGAACACTGAAACTCTTAATTAATAATTAACTTAATGTTAATGTTGTGTGAGAGCATGGCATTTTTAAGGAGCACAGTCCGACATTCACAGAGTTACAAATGATAGCCGTTTTCTGCCAATGAACTCTCTGTCAGTAGGCTCAGAGGACAGAAGCTCCTCTTATGTGTCATTGTTCGACTGCACAGCAACACATTAAACCTTAATAACCTACAACTATTTTTGTGCCGACTTCCAAATGAATTTTTCCACCACATATAACCTTTCCTAAGTCATTAATAGCCGCCTATTATAATATTACTCTCGGTATTTTGCATTTTTCAGTGAAAGGCAGGAGTGTTCTTGTATTTAATTCACTGATCATGTAGATTTTACATAAAAACGCAGAGCAAATTCAAAGGTTATTTTATGAAAACAGAGAAAAGCGAAGAAAAAGTGACTGAGCAAAATACATCATTAACTGAACATAAAAACAAGTGTCACACTTGATGTCACTGGAACGCTGAGAAACGGCATTTTACTTGAATTATTTCAATGTATTGACAGGATTAGCGTTTCAAAGGTTATTAAATATTTTACATCAGCAGGTACTTTTGATGCATCTGTTTAGGAGTTTCTGGTTAATTATCTCATCTACACTGTGTGGCATGTGACGAAGCTGCATCGTTCACAAAGGAAAGGAGCTGTTGGGTATCCTGACTAACTAAATACTGCAATTTCTTAAGACATTGGTGCAAGTGGCGCATGATGTGATGAACGGCGAATGAAAAGTTTGCATTTAATTTACTATTTTGCTTCCACTACGCAGTACTAAGTAAATAAAAATAGACTTCCAACAGCAGATCACTGTAAGGACTCTATCAGTTGGAGGTTGCCTCTAAGTCAGTCTTCTATCTATTGTGAGAAGGACGAAGGGGAAATTGAATTCCCAGCTACTTTGGTGAACAAGCAGACAGTGACTGACACTCATGAGTTAAATGCTAATTGAAGGCAGCAGAGGTTTGGATGTGTGTTCTGAGAGCCAGCCTGAATGGCACACGGCCTTGGACTAAGAACACCACAATAGAAGGTGCTAAAAGCAGTGTGTACACTCTTTCTACTAGTGGATACACTGAGACTTTTATTGTTGACAGAAAATAAGAGACGGATTCCAAAAACCACACACACATACACACAGACACACGCATACATTCACGATTAATGAACAGTGATATTATTCGAATAAAACCATTAATATAATATTGGTGTTTTGTTTGTGAGTGCCATACCATGCTTTATTTTCCATGATGCATGTATAGATGCGTCATCGGCTTTCTTTGGTCACTGATTAGGCTGAATCCGATGGAACTCTACTGCTCTACTCTGTGACTCAGAATGAGAGGAGAGAGCTGCAAGGGGAAGAATAAAGATGAGGAGTTTTGTTAATATTTGTGCTCACAGGGCAGTGGCATCATGCCCAGTAAAAGTGGAGGGAAAGTGCCCCATCAGAAGTGGACTTTTTAGATTTTTTTTTTACCTTATTTCATTGTTGTTATCTATTATCTATTATGTTCTTTTAATAATATACTATTTTATACCGGTATTTATTCATGTAATTACATCATAAAGCATACTTCAAAAAGTCACAAACCCCTTTCCACTGTGTTATTATATTCTTCTGGTACAGGCAACTTAGAAGTGTGTGATTAGTAGAATATCAACCACCGTCTCAAACATGTGAAATATATGGAATTATGTATTTGACAAGAGTGGGCATTGTTTTCTTGGCAAGGAAGTTTGATAGCACAAGGTACAGTTGGTAGGCAGGGTTTTAGCTTTATAGCAAAGATACTTAGGACTCAAGGTGAAAGATTCCAATCTAACCGGTTTCACTGTGGAAGAAAATGTCACTGTATCACTGTGAGCAAACCGATTTTTGAGCTGTGATGGAGGAGATTAGTGACATATTCAGTGAGTTTTGTTACTTTTAGCTTTGGTTTTGAAGATATAAAGAAGAGAAAGTGTATTTGACTGTAGAGCTGCTGTAAACAGACATCATCACCAGTCACTTGTCTCACAAAATAATCATTTAGTTAATTTTATATCTTATCAGGCAGCATCATAATTTGCTAAACTATGGATAAGATGTTGAAGATCACCACAGAGGTCATCTGACTGTTATGAAACCACCGCTTTTCACGAAACGTTGTTTATTCCATAGGAGAGTCAATGCAAGAAGATTTAATAGAAATTCTCCCATAGGACTCCATTCAAACAGATCAGCCACTGGTTTGCCTTCATAGACTATAAGGTCACACGGTTACGCCTGTAGACTGGAGCCTAGTTTCTTTAGTTTGTTCAGTTTTTCTTTATAGCTGTTTGTCACACAGTTGTTCAATGGTGCTCATTATGTCTTCAGTTTTCTATATGTACTTTTTTCTTTCTTTTGTTAAGACGTAGGTTTTTCTCCAAAAACATACAACTTCTGAGGAAGGCGGAAGTAACCACCGAAACATGTCAAGGTATGTTTTTGGAGAAAAACCTATGTCTCAACAAAAGAAAGAAAAAAGTACATGTTTGTCACACAGTCTATGGTCATGACTTGTCATAGTATAGCATCCTCTTTAACACTGTTGAAACAGACCTGTGTGAATCGCATAGCAATGAGATGATTTTAGCTACAACACCACAGGTTAGTCTGTTAGAAAATGGTTATGCGGCTAAAAAAAAATGGAATCTTGATTTTTTGAAGTTATGGATGTTTTATGATTTTACCTGATTGTTTTCTGCCTGCATGAACTTTAATCAAAAACACCCATTCTTGACTAAAACTATATTCCATATGTGACTGGAGCAACACATTCACAAGAAGCAAACATGTTGCATTTGGAATTTTTATTGGGCAACAAAGATCACCAGAGGACTAATCTTGATTTGATAATTTCAGAAAGAAAAATCTCAATTACCGTATTTTCCGGACTATAAGACGCACTTTTTTTCATAGTTTGGTTGGTCCTGCGACTTATACTCAGGTGCGACTTATATATTAAAATCTATCATTTCGATAGCGATCGGGGGCTGTTATGTTTAAAATGGACTGTTTCCCTTTAAGAATGTTACCCAGAATGCAT
>JAPQRQ010000015.1:16014858-16032153 GCA_037367365.1 Apogon talboti | reverse complement strand
CGGTGCGACTTATATATGTTTTTTTCTTCTTCAAGACGCATTTTTTGACTGATGCGACTTACACTCCGGAGCGACTTATAGTCCGAAAAATACGGTAATCACATATTTGAAATATTGCCCTAACTTGTTCTAAAAGAAATGATCAGTTTTGTTTAATAAAATAACTATCCTCGGTCATATTCACTTTAATGTTGATGTTTCAGGTAAAATGTATAGAGACAATATACTGTATTTTTCTTTCATGGAAACGTGTGCAGACTGAACTGGAATGTTAGTACTCTTTTCATTGACCGCGCCTGTCTGTTGAAGAGATGATGACGATCAGATCAGGTTAAGGTTGCTCAGTTTGTAGCAGGTAAAGACTCAGTAGGTGAACAGCATTTAAGAAATAATAAACTCATTATTACAACACCAAGATGAATTTATGTTCCTTGTAATCTCCTTATAAAGTGGCAGCAGAGTAGCTTTTGTAGAAGTGAGTGTTTCATTTTCAGTAACTATGAATATGAATGACATGAAAATATCTTATTCCAATTAATGTACTGAAATTACCTTGACATAAAGTGGGAGGTTTTACAGCTTCAAAAGCTGATTTAGTGATGTTTTATTACAACTGCTCCCCCAGTCTATGAATATATATGTGAAACTACATGACCTCCATGTCCTCTGATCTACTTGTCAAAAAGATGATGTTACAAATGACACATCTTTAGATTAATTTTTCAGCTTATCTACATTTTTTAGCACTAAAAGCAGTTTTACAACAAAAACAAAATTTCGGGTTACCCATCTATAGCAGAGGAGTCGTTTAGTTTTTCCAATACTTGGAATTGTTTACACAGGAAATACATTTTTTTAGTTCTACCACTGCAGCCAAATTGAGCCTTGTAGTAGTTCAGACAGGAGGTCTGAAAGTAAAAACAGTTTTAAGTTTTTAATGCGATTATTATTTTTTTAAACCAGATCTGTCTTCACGTATAAACATGTTAATTTAATTTATGACCTTCAGCACTTTACAGAACTTTTAAAATTTTCCTCAAACATTCACAATTATTCCACAAGACAATCTAATGTCTTTCATTTTCACTAGACTCGATGGACTTCTGATATTCACTGAAATATCAAGGACAGTCTTTTTGGAACAATCTACACCCCATCCTTCAATCAACATTATCCTTCAAAAAACATCTGAAAAGGACTTGAATTAGTAAAAATTAATCGAGTGTCATTTTTTTCCCTTTCACTGCATCTCACCTTTCAAGTATAAGATCCTGTCTATGCAACTTGTATTGTTTTTTCCTTTCAAATGTTGTATTGATGTATTTGGATTTTGTATTTTCTGCAATTTTAAAAAAATATAGGAATATTAAAAATTTTTAAGGGCAGGTATATTAAAAAAAACTTTATGGTATCTTTACCTCTCCTAACTTTTTAAATTATTATCTTATTGTATGTTATGTGAAACTAAACTAAACTAAGCCCTAAAGCTATTTAGATAATGCAAAATGTATGGTTTGCATCATTTTATACTGAAAACAGAACACCATTTGAAAATATGTGATCTAATGCAGACATGAAGGTGCATCATACCAGTTTTTAAGTTAAACCTGCTGAAGCAAATACAGATATGATGGTCCTCAGAGTTTTCATGAAACATGCGGCAGACCAAGGTATCCAACTGTGTTCTTTCTAGAAGCACACTGAAAAGTGGCATCTCACAGGTATGAAGTGTTCTCTGACCAAATTCTACATGACAGTTCAGATGCAGGTGAAAAAGCAAAGTTAAAACTTCAACTAGTGCTACTGCCTGAACATCACTCTCTTAAAAGCAGAATTTCATTCTAAAGACTTTCCACCACCTTCATTCATTTAAGTCTCCCCTGACCTTTAAGAGAACTTGATCCTATCTTTAGTTGCCCCTGTGTTCAAACCAAAAAAGAGATATTTTTTGCTTTTTAGCCTGCACATTTCCATGGGATCTCAGGGGCAGTGAATGCAAGCACAAGATAAAATGGGGTCTTAACTGGGTTCACTTTGCTATGTTTATAAAAATGGATGATATGTACACATGTAGGCCCGTAAAGACCAAGTGGGTGAAGGGTGACACAACAGGTATACAAACAAACCAGCATTAGGCTCACACCATTCATTTGGATTTGTCTACTAAAATGTATAAATACTTCACTAAAAGGAGATCACTTAAAGCGTAATGCAATGAAATGGGGAGCGCACATTTATTTAACCTGTATTTGTCCATTTTCAATGCATAATTTCTTTATTTTTCCACTGAAAATCAAACAATGCATTCATTATGCTAATGAATGCCATCGTTTCACACCGCTCTCACTACATAATTTTTGGCTACATTAGGCCGCTGTTTCAGCCTTAAAAACCCATTTTATTCTGCGCACAACAAAACAACAGACACAGTTACTGACTATGGTGAAGACAGTAGGCCATTAAACATGACTCTAATATTGCTTCATAACTGCTCGGTGCTTTTATAGACAAGTTTGTTATATCATCATAAAATGCTGTCAGTGTTTCCCATACACTGCATTTAAAGATGAAACTAAACCGAAAACATTCTGATTCCCCCCTGGACTATTACGTTACAAGCCAGTCAATGGGACTTGGGCTGAACTAAGAATCTGAAGCATGCATCCAATAAAATGATTTTTGTCTTTACCGTCACCAAAGAAAGAATTCAATGGCACCAGAAACAGTATTGGTTCATTTGTTATGACTTTATTTTGTAATGTACTACTGAAACATGGTATGTTATCAAACACAAACACACTTTTGTCTTTATTTTTTCACAAATTCTACACTGAATATAGATGCTTATTTTAATGAGTTTTAAATGTTTTAACTGACCTACAATTTAGACTTATTCTAATTTCAGTGACTAAATTGCTGAATATGCATCATTCTCCACATTTCCTTCTCATACTGGTCATTCTTATTTCATTTTTGGTAGATTTCATTAAATTGATGTGTTCTCCAGGAATTCTAGATTCAGAACGTAGATAGCTGAAAGCATAAAGAGCCACAGCAGCATTTCCAGAAGCAAAAACTGGGGCATAGAAGTTTGGAGAGTCAGCATAGAGCAACTACTGGCTGGCCTTAGAGTGGTTTTGGAAATCTGTTTGGCAGCTCTGGGCATGGAGGAGGCACACTTCACAAACTGTGCTCAGCAAAGTATGTAATGCTTCAAGCTCAACTGGTGATACTGGTGGCTGCTGGAAGGAACACTCTGAGGAACTCTCAAACCCAAGAGACTTGACTCCTTTACAAGAGGCCGATGGAGGATCAGAACTCACGTCTATGGCTAAGTTCCACTGTGGAACTGAAGGAATGGATGAGACTCAGCTGGTATTGCTGAAGGTGCTCAGTGTTGTTGGTCTGTCCTGGTAGAAATGTTTGGGATGGTACCTGGTCTAGCAAACCAAGGTGGTGGTCCCCGAAGCCATGGTTCTGGAAAGGGGGTTAAAAATCAATAGCGCAACATCAGATTCATGAGAAACAAGAAACAATACAGGTTCAGTCCACATCACAGCACAGCAGACCAGGTCTTTATTCTCTTCTTGATGACTGAGGGATTCTAGGTGTTTGCTGATCTAGTCTACATGTGCTACAGTATGTGGACTTGGAGAAGGCTGCACTTTCTCCTACACTACTTTTTCTGGTCCTCATAGATTAGATTTCTTGGGAGGATAGCAAAAGAAGGCATCTAGTATGACAATCAGGAGATGATGTCCTCCTGGCAATTTTGAGGCTGTGGTTCTTTCCCAACAGTGAATGGCGTGATTTCTTCAGGTAGGGGTGACTTTATTCTAGGTAAGTATCTTGGTGTTCTGTTCACAAGAGGTGGGGAAAGAACCCAGGAGATTGACGATGATAATGGACCACAGAGCCATAAGACAAAGCTCCTCATTTCCCAGTAGGTTTATATTGACCAAAAGAATAGGATCACACATAGAGGCAGCTGAAATGAGTTTCCTCTGCAGGGTGGCCAGAAATTCACTCAGATTTGATGAGGAGTTCACAGATTTAGCCTCCTTTTGAAGGTCTACCAGGCATGACCAATGTGGCAGAGGCCCTGGAGCTGCCCCACGATTCGCTTAAGGGATTTTATCTCCTGACTGACGTGTCCCAACCAAGGACAGGAGTTGTAAATTAGCATTAGCTATAAACTTATATGCATCACATCGGCTGCAATTTTGTAACTATGGCTGACTGCATTGTCCCTGTCAAATAGATACATAAATAAAAAAGAAAGTGTAGGAAAAAACCCCTCGCGGACAGCTCCTGTATCTGTAAAATTATGGTTTTACATTTACATCGCAGTGGAAACTTGGTACTGCAGTATTCATCTTTGTTCACAGGTTATATTGTTCCCTCTACTCCAAGTGGCCAAATAAATAACTACATAAACAGTATTAACTGCTTCAACATCTTTGTTTTAATTCCAACCAAACTGTGCTCTTTAAAAACAACAACTTTACCAAATCTAACATACAATATTAGTAATACTGTCTGTGATAATAATTGTGAGGCAGTAACATCACATTATGAGCACCATGCACAGTTGTATGTGCAGGCTGTATGTGTAGACATGGCAGGGGTCGAGTACAGCTAGACTAATTAGTTTTCCAGCGGAGCATAATTGAGAGTGTTCTACAGCAATGTGTTTGTAGCTGTGCGTTCAGGGCCTTGGCCTTAATGTAGAGAAGTGCAGTCTTTTTTCCTCTTTCAGCTCCTCTCCGTTTCCGCCTTTTACATTGCTCAAAATTTATATTAACATTTTCTACCTTCCTCCTTCTGCTTTTAGTCGAAACTATGTCAAAGGACATTAAAAAGGGACAGTGCTTTAGGTTCCATAAATACACAACAGTACTTACAAGGACATAGGAAAAATTAAACCTACCTTTTCAGGGTAGGCACAAATGTTAAACATTTAATTGCACTGCAGACCTCAAAGGTGTTGAATAGATCGAGGTTGCACATGAGCATTGGGTCTCATGATGAGAACATACATGCAACCTTACTGTTAAACACACCGTCATTCTACAGGTTCCATGGGCAGAACACTGAGGCTTACATTTGTTAACGTGAAGCTGAAACTGCCTTGATTAAAAATTAAGTACAAACTGTTGAGTTTTCTATTTTTTAATGGAGAAGCTCGTCTCGGGGCCATGCGCCTCTTATCGCTGTTCTAATCACAACCTTATTAGCCAGGAAAGACTCAGGTGCTGTGAAATCCTTCAGTGAGGGACATCTGTGGATGACAGCGCCTGGAAGGCCGTGTCATCCAGCCTCAATAGCTAATGAACAAACAAGGATTTTCTTTCAGATTCATTATCCTCACAGTGAATGAATTCCAGGTCCTTTTGGTTGTTGTTCTCAGCATATTATCTTCCCATCAGACTGTCAATCACCACAGCTACCCCAAACACACCCCTATCTGCTGACACAAACATAGATGCACACAGTCGCGCACAAATACAGATACACCCAAACAAGCACACACACCCACCCACCCACTGAAAATCAGATCAGCTAATTAAGATGTGAAGGCCGAGTGGGAACTAAACTCAAACTGGGCTGGACAGATGTCTCACTCTGGTGACCTCAAAAGGGAAATAAAGAATGCAGGGCCATGTAATGTGATTTAGATATAATGCTTCCAGGTTAGGGGTGATGGCTAGACTGCTGGGCAGTGGGAGAGCAGCTGACAAGTGTGTAACTAACCATGACGGATGGGAATTCAATGAACTGCCTACTCTACACAGCTAGACAAATTATGTGGTTGACCACCATGTCGGTTAGAGCAGAAGACAAAACTCATTTGGACCCAGAGTATTTCTGACACATCCAAAGACTGTAATGGAATCAGACGGTCAGTATAGTGAGGAAAGTCCTCTCTTACTCTGTGATGGTAATATTCATTTGCAAATACATGATGTGATTAATGACAAAACAAAGACTTGACTTTTCACCAATTCTTGTGTGAAAAAAACATCCGGATATTAGAGCCACAACTAACCATTACCTTCATTGTAGATTAATCAGTTATTTTCTTGATTATTTATCTGATATTTATAAAAAAAAAAAAAAAAAGTGAAAAATGATCAGTGTTTCCTAACATAGCACAAGATTACGTTCTAAAATGACTTGGCTAGTCCCCAACCTGAAGATATTCAGGTTATTGTCACAGAAGAGTGAAAATAACAAAAAATAATCAAATACAAGGAGCAGGTTTCAAAGGATTTTGGCATTTTTTCTTAAAAAAATTATCAAACAAACTCATTTATCAAATTAGTTGCCTATTAATTTAATATTGGATAGCTATTCAATTATTTGAGTCGCTGACTAACTGTTATGAATGAATGAATGAATATTTTTATTTTGGTTACATAAAAAAAAAACACACAGTTGTTACAGTTGTACTATAAACAGTATCAGTATCAGTGTTCAGGACATTCAGCAGAATATGATCTACTTTATCCATACCAAATTGTCCTTTTTGAAGTATACTACTACATATGTATTTACTTATGAAATGGAAAATGCATTTGCAAGTATTACAAACGTATATATCAAACATAGCTTTGATTTATTAAATGTGTCCCATCTAAATGATTGGTTAACCTGATGAAAATATTACAGGGTGAATCATACATGGTAAGTTCAATGGTCAGAAATGTGTACTCATTGACTAATTTCCCCTTTATAGATAAAGCCTATGAAATGGGTTGTAACAGTTTAGTATTTTTATGAAATGGAAAGGAATCTAAATCTAAATAAACTATTTACCATGATGCAATTATCAGTGTCAGGCTGAAAAACAATCACTTGCGAAAAGATAACGGTATTTCTGCAGCTCAAGAAAACTCAGCGCAACAGGGTGAAGTGCTAAGGTGAGACATAAGGAGAACTCACAGACACCAGTAAGGAGAACAGGGAGGAGAAAATCAAGGAAATGAAGGGTTAAAACCTTTCACCCATTATGCTCCCAGTCTTTCGTACACTCTGAGAAATTAATAGGAGAAATTAGCAAAGCAATTACCACTTTTAATTGGACTAATTCTTCTGGTCCTGTCAAAAGCTGCATCCAGAGGTACACGTTTAAACTCCACGTACATGTCTTTTTCACCCTTTCACAAACTCTATTATTAATCTCACAAATTTCCATGGACCTCTTTTAGCCTTTGACACCCGAGCTATCGGAGGTGAACTGCTGTCAGCGTCAGCTAGATTATTATCTCCCGTTAGTAGCTCTGTATCGTTCCCTTATACAGTAAAGCTCCATCACTCTGTCATCTCTTATCCCTGAAGGAGGGAAATAATGGTGCAGCCATTTGTGACAGAAGAAAATGGTTGTAATTAACTAATGAGCTTTAATATAGAGAACAAGATCTTTGGGACAAACAGCCCCATCACTGCAGCCTCTTTGGAACAGAGGTTTGACCATGCTGTCTGAACACCTTCTACATCTGTGGAGCTTCTTCTTGAGGCAAACAGTGAAAGGTTTTAGCACAATTAAGGCTAAAGTATTGCTCAACTTTTTGGAAGGCTGTAAAATAAGGACAGAAATCATATACCTAATGCATGATTTGTGATAATTTGATAAATGTATCTTGAATTCCTCTCAAGTTACTGTAGCTTTATGTGAATACTTCACAGGTCTTCCATTAGCTTTAACCCCCGTCAGTTGAAAAGTAGTGTTATTTGGGATTTCTTCAAGGCCAATATGAGGTGGAGAAATGACTTTAAAATACCTGAAATTATCCTTCAAGTTTTCACTGTCAAATGTCACAACATAAACATTTATTGTAGTGATAACACTGACTTAAGTGAATTTATACTTGCAACAAACAACAAGGAGATGCTAAAACATTACATTATACATTTTAAAATATAGTGGTAGCTGCGGTGCTTCCTCTGACCACTGGATAATGAGAGATTAAGATCATGCAAGTATCATGTTTTAAGTTACTGTTCTTACATGGAGGTTAATAAAATGCATAGGTCTAAGCTGAACATGAAGTTGGCATTGAAATTCATGTATGAAATTAACTGTTAATTGACATTTCTTAGTCGAGGACAAAGTAGTGTATCGTGATCATATAAATCTAAAAGCATTAGTTCATTTCATGCATTAGATTATCATGAAATAAGTATTATTTATGTATAGAATTTGCATTCTTATAATGTTACCTACTTCTGAAAAAAATTGCCACATTAACAAAAGGAATGCCTCCTACTCCTTATTGTCAGAAGTCACTTACTTGTTGTTGTTTAACACTACTGTCTTTGAGATTCATTGATTCGATTGATCTCTGAGCATTTCACTCGTGATGGAGTCGAACTGTATTTCTCACACAGAAAGGAGAGACGGGAGCATCTGTTGACCCTGATAGCTTTGACTTATTTGACTTTCCCTGACAGGGAAAGATGGGTGCCTGCTTTGAATCCCCTCAGATACGTTACCCACAATGCGTTAACCCGGTCCCACAGCAACGATTCCCACTGGGGCCACTCGCAGAATGTCCTGCCCTGATGGGAATCAGAGGAAATCAATAAGCAATGATAGACTTCTGCTGTCCACTCAGCTAATCCTGTTAGTGATAGCTGTGGATTTAATCGAATGGTTGCCCACACTACAGACACAGAACAAGTGTATATGTGATCACACATACACGCACACACCTGCAGGTACACTTAACCCCATAACATTCTTTTGGATAAGATCTGCACATCTTCCACGCACTCTTTCTGCTGTCATTTTGTTGAGACAAGAAGCAATTTGAGAGACAATTCTTTCGGCTTTTAGAGGCGAATCAGTCAATTTAATAAATCCTTTGCTCGTAGTCCAACTTGGACCGGATTGCGGGAACGTTTTCATTGAGGCTGAAGACTTGGAATAAAGACACATTTTGTCCCTATGATCATTCGATAAAGGATCTCTTTTTTGATATGGAGATCAGTACAATGCATGGCAGTGTATGGGAAGCTGAGCAGAAATGGACTTCCTTTGACAAAGGCGATCTCCCCACATGCCGTATACATATCAAAGTGACATAAACCCTGATAACTACTCTCAATACATGAAGCACACATATGTTGCAAAGTATGTACGGGTTAATACTGCAACCCCCCCTCCCTCCCATGAATGAAAAGACATTATAAAAGCAGGCCCCAGTGGCACATGTTTAAAGGTACATTAAGAGAGCACATCAATTGTAGATGACATAATCCCCGGCCCTCTTTTCAGTCGCTTTCTCACTTCCTTAATCTCTCCGTTCTTTAACCCTCATCTTCTAAGAGGCTGAAAGCTCCCTTCATCTTCTTCATCTTCTCCTCAAGCTAGCAGAGAAACCGCAAGCTGCCTGGGGAGAGAGGAGAAGAAGAGGTATTACTGAAGTCTGATTAAATTAACACTGTGATGCAGATTTCTTGCCTTTTCCTCTCTCTTTTCTCCTTATCCGACTGCCTGGTGGCTTTGAAAATTAGAGGAACTTGTTACATGAGGGTGTTTGCGCATGAACCGCAGGCTGCTCGCACGCGCTTGTTTGAACATGTTCATCTGTTTTTAATTAATTACTCTAGTCTGTGCTATTAACAGTGTCCATGACTTGGGATTCTGATTTGCATAGGTGTCTTTGATAAATAAATAAATAAATAAAAATAAGATAATGCTAGCTAATAAAAGACTGGAGTGCTGTCTCCACCTCTGCCTCCCCCTCTAACCCTCTATAACCTCCAGCCTTGCCTGGCTCTCCTCGAGGCAGAGAGCGGAACCATCCCCTGTAGAAGTACTTTAATTACAAGGTTCCTACATCCAAATAACAAGAGGTTTACATAACTCCCGCATGAGCTGCTCATTATTCAGAAACTATTCTTGCAATCCCCGTCTCCCCCTTCTAATACAAATGGCGCACAACAATGTGTGAGCTCCCACATCGCACATCTTTTAAGTTAAAGTGGAAATTTAAGAAAAGTTCAATTTTTAAGCTTATGTTCAATTTTACTGTCATATGAATTCCGCTGCAGACACTGATTAAGTTCAATCTATCTGAAGCTAATTAATCATTTCTATTGTGTCTAATATTGTTATATAAAAGGTGCTTAGTTGACACTCTAATTCATTCAACGTGGCACCTCTCGTCTAGTGTGATCAGTACAATATGCCAACAGTAGCAAGAAATAGAATATAGCTCTTTAGAGAGTATTAATTATATTCAGTTTGGACATTAACCAAGACAGTATATAAGATGATAGTAGAAAGGAAATGGCTGAAAATATATTCACTTAACAAAGTGACAGGACCTTTTTATTCAAAAATCTGCCAAAGAGAGTGATTCTTCACATTTTTAAGACCATGGCAATCAAGCATAGTTTACCAAGGAGAAATATGACAAGCCCAACAAGTCTATAGAAATGCAATAAATTGAACACAGCGACAGCATTCACCTCACCTTCCTTGTGCAAAATTTTGCAGCACCTCTTTATATCACATTTGATCCTAATTTATAAAAAAAAAAATGGCCACCATATGGAAATTGTGCAATTTTATTACTTCTAGTCATTCAGTGCCTGAACCAATGCCATTGTCCTGCTTCTTCTTCATTGACCCCATCCTGCCTCCGCCCATCTGCTCCAACAAGGTGATGTTTATCTGCAGCAGGAGGAAATTAAAGCCTTGCTTCATGAGCTGCAGATATGCAAATCTTATACAGTGCAAATAGATTGCAGAGCTCCACAGTGGACAGTGTGTAAGGGGCCATCCATTGAATTCCACTGATTTGAAATCCAAATCAAGACACGTGGAATTACAAGACGCACATGTGGCTTCACGTAGCACGTCTAAAACAGCAGCCCTAAAAATTAAAAAAAAAAACCTGGCTATTTATTCAGGGGGCCCATCAGGGCAGATATGGTTTAATAACTCTTGTTTCAGTGCGGAAGATCTGTTCGACCACATGTGAAAGCTTATCTCAAGCTCTGACACACATAGCATGGAAATAAGTCCCTCTGATATCACCTTTACATGGGATTTTCTTGAACCCACAAAATTGGAAAGTAATAGTGGCCATGCAAAATGCCTTGCATTTGTAGAGTATGTAATTTTGATATGCATTAGTGTTATTGTGAGGCAGGGTATATGGGATGCTTCCTTGTGTGATTGCAGGTCTGACTTGTATTGTGGGAGGGAAGCAGACAGAAGAAGATAGTATTAAACCTGTCCTTGCCATTCCAATCTGTCTGCATGTTTCTCTTTATCATTCTGCAGTTTCTATCCACTTACGCTATAATTAAGTTTCCTGACCCCTGCCTTGCAGCCTTAACTAGACATTTGGAAATATACAGCCACTGCAGATCTCTTAGCCTGATGTGCTCACACCCTCCCACCTCCCTCTCGCCTCCTTCCCGTTTCTGAAAATCTCTCTCTCCCAGCGTCTCCCTCTTTCTTTCTCTGAGTCTCCATGGCACTGTAATGGAATAAGAATTATTAATCGAGTAATTGTGTGGAACACATTAGTTTGCATTGAATTTCTCTCTCTCTCATTTTCGATGCTTGATTATCAGGCTATTGGGCAGGCTCTACTACCCCCCTCCCTTTACCTCTCTACCCACAACACTCCAAACACATAACACATGCCCACACACACACACACACACCCTAACACACATACACACACATCCAGCAGGCGAGATCTCACTACCCTAAATGGCATAATCTCTCCCTCTCTTGTGTGCAAGCATGGACACACATGTACAAACTCACACTTGCGCACGCGCACACACACACACACAATGGGTTGAAGTGTGTGTTTGCATCACACCTGATGCTTGATGTGTGTGTGAGTGAGGAAAAGGATCCTATAGTGAGTTTGTAATGTCCCTTTAACCTGTCTGATAAAACAGGCCAAGCAGACAGAAAAAATAACCCCCAGCGTGCATGGAAGAAAAAAACATCAGGGACAGACATACTGGCAGTGACATTCATCATAAAACCCCCTCTTCAATCATAATTAGTCTAATTAATTTAAATCAGTGTTGGATGCCTATCTAAATACAGTGACAACACAAAATGAACATCCACCCTGCAGCACATAGCCTCAGCCATATACGTTCCCATAGTGAAACACACCCTCGTAGGATTAGAGCAGAAGAATAGGGGGATTATTATTTCATGACCTTTCAATCCGCTGCCTGTCAGGTTGAACTAAAGCCATATATGCTGCTGGAGGACTAATCTCCTTCTCCCTTTGTGTCCGCAAGGGATGTGTCATTTCTTTATCCCCTCTATCCAGATTTACTCCATAAAATAAACTTCCTAGCCTGATCTGATAAGAAGCCATCTCCTTACCGGGATAAGGCTGTGGTGCCTCGCCTCCCTGCTTCCCCGTAGCCGTATTTTTGGGTGTCAGATAACTCAGACGAGGATGGGAACAGTCAGGAAATGCCACTTTGTCTGTCTGGGAGCAGGTGACAACAAAACGACAGTGACTCTGATTAGAAAACACCCCCCCCCCACACACACACACACACACACACACACACACCACCGCCGCCACCACCACTAACACTCTCTCTTTCTCTCGTTTTCTAAAAGCACCAAAATCACATATTATCAATCCTTGCCAGGTAGCGTGTGAAACACAAATAAATTGATATTTCCACGCACAAGCTCACGGCATCACAGACACACTCTTGTGCTGCTGTTGTTATCGTCACATCTTAATTACTGGTAAGTCATCACTGATCCAGCTGTCAGTTTGATTGAGCCGGAGTCATGATCTGCTGATATGACGATGGGTCTGACCATTCTGCCCCTTTTTCTCCCCTGATTCACTGTCTCTGTTTTTTATTATTATCATTACTTAATGGACATGAGTCACTGCTTAGCCCCTTACTTGAAGCCACCACAGACCGCAGGGCTCAGAAAGCTGATTACAACATTTGAGTCATTTTGGTGAAGCATACACGGAGCAGGTGTCTGAAGGTCACAGCCTACAGGTGGCAGAAATGAGTATTATGGACTGGGGTGCTGTAAATTCAGCTCAAACACGCCTGTTTAGTGGGAAAACAAAACTGATCTGTGACCTGGAAAAATACAGTAAAGATATCCAAGTGGTATTGTGATGTAAAAAATAAAAAAAATAAATCAAACTTTTATTTTCATTTAGAACAGCAAGCATGGGAGGTCGTGCCTAATCACAGCCAGGGCCACAATCTACACTCCTCAGTGGGCTGTTTAATATATAAAAAACACTCTTGAATTGCAGGGAAAGCACGTGGGCCAAAAATTAAATAATAAAATAAATGCTTTCAAACAAAAAAAAAATGTCATGCTGTGTAACAATCAGCGGAAGAGTCGATTTTGAGCAATTAAGGAAACTCAGGGAAGAGGTTTGTTGAAGTGAAAGAAATATACTTTATATTTCACAACATATTTTTAAAGGGAATAAAGTGTAAAAAAAAAAAAGGTTCAGGAGAAGATTAGGTTAGAGAGCATCTGATTTTCTTTTGTCTTGCGGTTATATTTTGGGATGTTTTTATTATTTTGCAGTGTGGGAGAAAAAAAAAAAGAACTCGGGTAAATGACTGCGTGTTGATTTTTCCCCAGGTTGGTGAGACTATTACATCCACTCACATTTTACGCATTTAGCCAAAGTGTGAGTGGGAGCCTGCGGACCTCTCGACGCGGCCGGACCTTAACGCACCCACTCTGTCTCTTTGATTCCACACGGTTTCTCCTTATTCCCTCCTGTCTCTGCACGGTATTATTATTGCCCTGAATGGCACGGTGCATCATTTCTGCTCGTCTCCAAAACAGGACTCCCCCCCCACCCCCACCCCCAAACCCANNNCCCCCCCCACCCCCACCCCCACACCCACCGCCACGTAGATTGTGCCTGTGCGTATGTGTGTGTGATTTTTTCCACTCTCTCCAAAAAAGACACAATCGAAAGGCAGGTGCATTTTCGGAAAGCCCAGGGTATTTACGAGCATACTGTTTCATCAAATTGATTTAAAATAAAATTCCGCGCACATGAGGAATAAAACAAATATCCAGGCTATCATAAAAGAGACAAAAATGTCTCTTTTAAAATGTCAGAGTTATGGTGATAAGAATCTGAGGATGCAGGGAGGACTTTGGTGAGAAGTGACTAATTACCCTGTGGACCGTCCTGATAGTGGAGAATAATTAGATTTACACAAAAGACCCTAAACCAGCATCTGAATAACAAGAGCAACATTTTCAATAGAAATTTTAATTTGATTTTGTTGCGAGTTCCATCCGTGCACTCAAAAGGGAAACTGAGAGAAAGCATTATAAGAAAAGGAAAAAAAAAAAAAAAAGCAGGAAGAAAAGGAAAAAAAACATGTCGTCCCCGTTACATGTCTGGGAAAAAACCTGACAAAACCCTGCATGATCAACAAACCACTGTACACGGCTTAGATGAGATGATGATTATTAGTCTATAATAATAATAATAATAATAATAATAATAATAATAATAATAATTTATTTATCTTTAAGATCTATAAGCTAGGTCAACAAACTGAACATGCATGAAATTATTAATTATGATTAATGAAATTATTCTAATTATGATGCACTGAAATTAAGAAAGTTAAGAACCAAATAAACAACAACAAAAAAAATATTATTTAATTGTAATCAATGAACGCAATTCACAATGTGCCATTTATGGACCTAAATATATATAATGTAAAAAGCAATCTTAGAAAAATAAATGATTAGTAAAGTTATAATAATAAATAAAATCAAACAAATGCAATTTTGAAAGATTTTTAAAGACAAAATATACCAACAATGTAAAGAATGAGCACAATTCAATCTGTTATGAGGATACTGAAGAGCATAAGTTTTAACAGCACTTAAACGCATCTTTAATCTTTATAGTAAAATAAAAAAAACAAAAATGGGTTGAAACTGAGAAGTATCTAACAAGAAAATTGTTCGTCTGAAGATCCGTTTTGTTCAAGCCTATAGACGGGTATATGCTAAGTATGTAGGCCATAATACATGCAAATATTGTAAGAGTGCTTTAGAAGATTAGAAGATAGACACCCAGCCCATAGTGGGCTGAGAGGAGTGGGCTCTCCTCCAAGACTGTGTCCTATCTCCTCAGGACTGGAAAAAGCATCCTAATCCATTACCTTTCATAGTGATCTAAAGCCGATTTAAAACTGTCACTACCCTAGTTTGTGTTTATTTCATGTTCATCTGCAGCTCAAGGCGATACTCTGTACACCCACTTATGACATGAGCAAAAAGATGTGTGCGTCTGTGTGAGGGAGCCGTAGAGCAAGAGGAGAATATTCAAAAACAGAGGCTGAAACGGAGCGAGGGTGACAATGCACCTAACTGACCGGCGCCGGGGATATCCCATGTTTATGTGTGTGATCCATCTGTGCTGATTGTTCCCTTTTTTTCTGTGTTCAGATCTCATGTTTAAGTCACATCCGTCTCTTATTGCAACTCAGCTTGAATTCGCTCCCAAAAATACACACTCCCACTCAAACAGATAGTCCAGTGGACAGATGAGCAAAACAGCCTGTGTCTGTCTCGCCCACACACAAATACAGGCCAACGCAGCGCACACACAATAACACAAACCAATGACCGCTGTGCCGGCGGGCCTATCGGCAGACCACCTTCCTCTCCTTTCCCTCCTGCTCCTCAAGGCCTTACTGTATTATTCTGTAAGCAGCAAGAGCCCAGCATTGACAGAGCTAATCACTGGAGGCAAGGGCTCTCTCTCTCTCTCTCTCTCACACACACACACACATATACAACACAGAGAGACACAGAATGATTGACACACAATGGCGGCGAATCTATGCAGTGCCCCCCTGTCTTGCTTTATGCTCTCTCTCCTAGCTGAAAAGACAAGGGGGAGGTTAGTGTGTGCGTTGTGTAAGTGTGAGTGTGCGACTGGGGTGGGGGGGGGTGGGGGGTTTGCACGGAGTGATGTCCAACAAACCGAGGCAGAGCCAGAGGAGAAGTGAAGACGGTAAAGATGAGCTGGTGACTAACGCTGTTGCTATCCCTACTCCTAATCCCCCCACTCTGTCAGGTGCAGGAGCCAATCTGGAGAGCGTCTCAACCCCTCTCGTATGAATATGATCCCTGTGCTGGCTGGAGCCCAGTCAACCACTGATCCTGTTCACCGCGGAGAAAGAGAGCATACGGAGAAGCAGAGACAGCGAGGAACACAACGGGGGGGAAAAAAAGATGAGAGTTATTACTTTTATCCAGGCCTCCTGTATCACTCCTCAACTGAATTCCTCCTTAAATGTGAGCTTCATGGAGCCTCCTCCAAATCCAAATACCATCCATATCAGTAAATCTGTAGCTCAGGATATAGAACAGACTGGCCGATAATCATTAAAAGACAAAGTCAAATCCACTCGCCTACTTATGTTCGAAATAAAGTGTATCTATATCTATAGCATGTCCACATTCTATCAAAGTGTCTTTAAGTAAGACACTGCAAATATCAACACTGACAAAGGACAACAAAGGCTGCATACGTTATGCAGATTTGGTTCTGTAATGTTAAAAAGAGAGAACTCTTAACCTCAGATTTGTGAAAAAGGAGTCAGACATCTTTGGTATTTTTTTAATACGCAAATATACATAAATAGCTGAATCCATCTTCCTCTTTCTAGTTACAAGTAAGTTACCAATAATTAAATGCAACAGGTTCAAGTTTTCATTCATTCCATGTGCACTTTTAATTAATTACATTGAATTTACCATGAACCTCTTTTAGCTGCTGTTTATCTCATCCCAACTGTGACTCATCCATTACTAATTTGTTTTTATAACCTCAAGTGTGCACTGTATCACTACATGTTTGTATTAAACATGACTTCTTGGTCATTCAGCACTGTAAAGACTCATGACAAACCATACATAAGTAGTTTCAGCATCAAAATGTACGATTCACTTCAAGATATGATTAAAAACTACTGTAAAAAAAGGTCTTATTAAAAGTCCTATATGTGCAATGTTTTGAACAGTAACAGAGCACTGTTGATCATTTCATTTGATTATTTTACATACACTGCTACTGAATACATGCATTTAGATGTGTTATGTGGCTAATTTGCAAAATAGATCTAACTAATGAAAGTGTTTAATTAATCATATACCGATTAAAAGGCTGCATGGTCATAAAGTCTCTCTCTCTCTCTCTCTCTCTCTCTCTCTCTCTCTCTCTCACACACTCGCTCTCTCTCACTCTC
>JAPQRQ010000015.1:15951144-15996920 GCA_037367365.1 Apogon talboti | reverse complement strand
TATAAAATGGGTCTAGAATAGCTGGACAAATCAAGCAATTTAAGAGACACACGGTGAAATAAAGGATTACTGACCATATTACAGAGGTAACAGGTAGACCAAATATTCTCACCAATCACTCTTTGCAAACTGTGAATAAATTAAATCAAGATGCCATTCACAGTTAAACACTATATACTGTATATATATATAGGGACGAAAAATAACTAAAAATTGAGGTTGCATATGAAGGAGTGACTAGAGCCAATAGCTGACCTACTTGTGTCGACACATGGTGAGTGTTCCTGTTCTGATCACACTGTGACACCCTTAAACAGCCTGATCAGTCTGCACATGGAAGCATGCAGACACACACAGACTAGGTGTACCAATTCGCATACATGTACGCAACACAGACGCACACAAATAAGCATTACACATGCAAGCACACACACACACACACAGCTGCCACTGACAAGGGTAGGGCCGCATGGCTCCAACGGTCCACTGCCCTTCATCACCAGATGGTAGTTCATACTGATTCTCCTGACAAACACACACAGACACACACCACAAGTCTTCCTCACACCTTTAATTAAATGCCTCTTCCTTATGCAAACTGCAATATGATGCATAGACGGAAGGTTTTCTGTAAAAATATTACACTATTATATTTTGGGTTGTATGACTTCCTCCTTGTCTGTCAGCGACCACATCATCATCAGCAAGTTTTTCAAAACAAACTGATTCGACCCATTAAACGGAATCAAATGTTGCCCTTGTATTTTTCTGTAAACAAGTAATATCAGTGTCTCTAAACCAAAAATATGTCAACTTTTCTACCTATTTGTATATTGGCGCTATACTGTTTTACTCTCGGAACTTTCGTAATGATCATAAATGTGAATTGATCACAAACAAAACAATTTGTTTGTTTTCACAGCATTTAAAATTACACTTCTTGGTTAAACACAGAAAAGGTTAACGAATAAAAACTGAGCATATTCATTAATTTATAAGCAAACAAATAGCTTTTCCAAGGCCCGACTAAATTTCTTTAAAATCCCAAATCAAGAACTTACATAAGTCGTGATGTGACCTCCAGTCACTGGTGGCTCCATCTCCACCACCTCCTGGTAAAAAAGTTGCAGGTCACTTACTGTCAAATTATTTTGAGGTTTATGTCCGTCTATGGACAGGTAACATTACTATTGTCCATATTTGTGGTTTTGCAGATATGTACAATGACATTTTTTGTTTTGACTGGGATGATCGATCACAGATGCAAATCTGAACTATCACAGTTTGCTGACATTAACAGTAAAGCCACAAATGAAATGATTGATTTGTGTTATGCTCCACAGTAAGGACACACCACCCAGGAGTATCACACATAGACCTCTACAAACATTTTCAGCACAATTGAGCAAGGTGAGAAGTGTCCCCAAGGAAGAAACTTGAAAGAGAAGTTAAGAGAGTGAAATAAAAGAGAAAAGTACAGACAAACAATGAAAATGAGATAAGGCGTATATACATATATGAAGACCGAAAAGGAAACAATGAATATGGATTTCTCCCAGAGTGCTGGAACAAAGTCACCCCTCAGTATCCCCTCAGTATCCCCCCCCCCACGGGGCCTTTAAGGGTCAACTGAACTGTGAGGGACATTGATGTCCGGTATCATCACAGAGACAACGGCAGACATAACCTTGTTTTGTGATTTAAAGAATTATACATAGATTCACGTGCACACACACACAGGTTACTGTCTGTCCCTGGGTTGTTTCGACCTTCTCTCCACTGTTGTGAGTTTCCATATTATTTTGCTGACCTGTATGTGGAATGGCTTGACAGAGGTGAGCACACAATCTCCTGACGCCTAAACACAGAGAATTGGATCACCCTTGTGCTGACCTCCTCTGAGCAGCGCCTTGCCTATCTGCACCCCATGCTGTTGAGGGGAGCGTTCAGGGCAGACGGTGACCCCTGCTTGGCCTCTGGGTTTGTGGCTCCTCTGCCTTTGCTGCCGAGCAACATGACAACCTATACAAGGCCCTGTCAAATGCTTGATTGACACGTCCCCGCCCATCGCAACTAACATTCACACCCGTCTCGGCAAATTACCCCAAAACCCAGACAGACCCTATCTTGGCAACCAATTTGCTCCCTTGTCGTCTTCCATATGGTAGTAGCTCTCCAGGCAGTTCCCGAACCGGAGGACATGCCCTCTAGAGGGGGCCAGGGGTTTCAACAGGAGGTGCCGGAGTGGATGCTGGTAGAAAAAAATTAAGGAAAAATTAAGGAAAAATCCTGCTGGCGTGGGCTTTTCCAGCATGACACTGCCTCCATCCTCCATCCATCGGGCACAAAGGCTAACTCAATGACTTGATGAATATGAAAATGATGTGAATCATAAGCGTCTGCCTTCACAGCACCACATCTGAATCCTGCTAAGCTCCTGGATTCCAACGGGAGCGGCTCTGTTGCATTATGGCAGTGAAGATGTGGCCACTCTACACAGCACTTGTGATGCACCATGGCGAGCGTCAGAAGGGTCTCAGAAATGGCACAGCCCTTCCCTTTGCTAAAAATACAAGTCCATTTCTGACAGATGCCATATCAAGTTGCATAAAGCAGATGAAGTAGAAAGAAAATCGGACACAGAAGGGAAGAGAACAGTGGATTGTATGAAATCGCTATACTGACAATGAACCCAACCTCTACATATACAGGGTGTCAGTAAAGTCTCTTTACAATTTAATGGGCCATCCCTTCCAATCCACCTGTCTGGAAATGTTTGAGTTAGGATCTGTTGAAGAAAAATGGACCCATAATTCGATTGCACATGATCCCACCACATGATTAAAAACTTTGATAACCACTGATGACATAGAGCAAATCTGATTAACAGCTCATCATTTGCTTTACAATTTAAAAAATATATTGCAAAGAGATTTTGTGGACAACCTGTATAACAAAATAATGATGAAGATTGTTTTTTTAACAACTGAAATTCAGCTACAATATTTGAATTAGACTGAACTGTATTACCTTCATCAGACAAACAGACACATTAACAGCTGTTAATTGTGTGGCCTACTTTTGTTTGGTCGAAGAATAGAGCTAAAGTTAGTAAAAAAAAAAATAAAAAATTCAGAAAATTCCCTGTGTGCAGAACTAAACCACATCTGATCCATATTTCAGCAGATTCAGGAAAGCGGGTGCCCTCCACCACCTTTATCAAAATACCAAATGAGGGAATATCTTTTGGCAGAATAGTGTTTCATTCCTCCAGTAGAGTTCACAGCCTTGTAGAATCAATGCCACGGACCAACATCTTACTGAGACAGTTTCGGTTGTTTTTTCTTTAATTTGTCAGCAGGGTGAATCAGGGCAAATAAAAATATCAACAACCATAATGTCTGGTAGGAAATATTCCAGTTAAATAAAGAAGTTAATTACAGGCATGTTAAATAGCCCAATATTATGTGCCCTAAAATATGTCACCATGACATCATAAAGATGAACTAAAAGCTTTTATATCAATAACAGTTTGGTTTTGCTTCTGTGGTTTTAGTGATTCACTGTGTTTGCAAGTATTGCACGACACCATCACTGATGCCTTATTAGAACTTTATACAAATATCATATAAAACATAGGCTATGATATTGTGTTTTAATAAATCCATGTACACAGGCTTAGTCACATGGTGGACCGTTTTGTTTGTAGCTGCAGATTGAATTCTAGATTTTAGTTTAATATTACTGTTTTAGTTTTATTCTGGGGAGTTTTTCAGTCACTTTTTTTTTTAAACCAGTGAAAATTAAAAAAGGAAAATCGTATCAGAAAGTACTTCTGGACTGAATAGAAACAGGGATATTTGTAATGGTGTTGTCAACAATGGACCTGTCGGATTTTGTCTCTGTATTCATAGTGGGGGGGGAAAAGATGATAAAGGAATTAATTAATTAATTAATTGTTCATTAATATTCCATATAGAAATATCAATATTAAATTTCCTGCAAATAAAACTATTTTATTATTATTTCATGAATGTAAGAGGTCATTCAGTTTAAAGACGTCAAAGTTGGAACAATTACATTTTTACTTTCGCTCACATTTCTCTCAGTAAATCAGGAATGTGATGGGTTGTCACAAATATTTGCAGTGTGTGTCCTGAATGTATGTACACACACACACTTCCTCCTGACCTGTCAAGTCTATTTTTGTTCTATTACTTATAAGCATCAAGATTAAGAATTTCCACATGAGAAATTTAAGCGATTGAGATGAAATTAAAAGATGTCTTAAGGCCAGGATTCCCTGGAGACCTAGATTTAACAAAAGTTAAATCATCACGGTGCTTATTCAGACTGGTGCTAATATGTAGAAATTAGCATGAAACGTTCTTTATAATGTGCATTTCAACTGATCAGGTGTAAAAGTTCAATTTTCTGATGATGTTAAATCACTGTTTCAATGGGGCTTCATAGGTTTTGTTGGCAAAACCCAAAGAGTGGCAATGATCTGAGAATATTAAATGGCTGATACTTAAATCATGCAGGATCGCACGAAGAAACCTCACATCTAAAAGACAGAAACAAC
This sequence comes from Apogon talboti, assembly GCA_037367365.1. Classification (NCBI taxonomy): domain Eukaryota; kingdom Metazoa; phylum Chordata; class Actinopteri; order Kurtiformes; family Apogonidae; genus Apogon; species Apogon talboti. The sequence goes on along the minus strand of JAPQRQ010000015.1, from coordinate 15,992,335 downwards.
TACAAAAGGTGACACTGACAAAATTAATTCAGTGTTCATTTCGATCAAGTACAATGATAAACCAGGCTACAGCCAGGCAGACGGTTTGCCTTGTCGATGTTATATGGTGTAATCAAACATGGAGGCATTTCTAACAAGAGCAAATGTATATGAAACCAAACACTGACCAAGGCTCGCTGATCTGAGTCTTAGATCAAGATCAGACTTAATCTGGCATATAAACAACTTTTTGGAAGTACTGAACAGATTTGTGTCATTTTAAAAAATAACACTAGCAAAAGTTTCCTCCTAAGCCAACTTTCACCTTAAATGGTTCAGGTACTAGTGTACAGTAAGTATGGTATTTTACAGCGTTACACTATAGGTTTGTATCACTAATCTGAATAGGATCCATTTACACAGTCCGTTTGTTTATGTAAAAATCTATCTCCTAGTTAGATAAACAACAAAAAGCAATCACACTTGACCCCGAGTCTCCAAAAACCAGACACAACCAGAGACTTCATATAATTTGGTTGTAACTGACCCACATTTTAAAAGAGGCGAGAAAATTGTGATTTCTATCACGAGTTGTAATTCTCCCTCAAAAGATCATAGAGAAATCACACCGACTACTTCAAATGTCAAAGGTTTTGGAGAATAGTGGAATATTGAAGAACTGATATAATAGTTCGGCACAGGAAGACACTGATAGCTCAATAAATAAAAGTAAATACCAAGTTTTCCCTACAACTATAGTACTTTTGCACATTTTGTTGTTGCTTAGGGTCATGACAGATCACGACGATCATCTTGGCACATTAAGTATATTTATTTCACTTTTTGTAATGTCTGAGTGTAACATGAATATCTACAACCTGTGTGTTTTTTTTAATATAAAGGTCAAATATTATGTGAAAATGTGACACCTAAGAATAAGCCATGTAATTGGCCAACATAAATAAATTAATACATCTGAATTAGTAAGCATCAAACACAGTAATGAATCCTATACATTTGGGAGTGACCAGCAAAAAAAAAAAAAAAAAGATCAGATTGGAGTGATTATTTTTTTCCAAGGACTTATTTTCCAGTTGAGAAATGTAATGTTAGTTAATGGACACTATTGTAATCAGGTTTGGTTAACACTAATAGCTTGTAAAACAACCTGTCAATGGCGATTAATCGGCCAACCTGATTAACTAGTCTATCTGTAGTCACAGGTACCAAAACAAAAATGTACCTTATGGACTTAGATGCATAGGTTGGTTGGAGGTCAGGCGAAAAAGGTTTGGGAACACACCTGTGTGCGCAAATACATTCAATACTCTTACGGATTAATTATGTCAAATAATGGAAATCTGATGCTACATGTAACAAGAGGTTTATTTTCATCTGACTGCATTCAATGTCACACGGTAGAGCAAACTGCACCAAGGACATGAGTCTAAAATGAAGAATGGGTTATGAGCGAACACACCGAATGTTATTTAGTCACTTTTGCTTTTTCTGTCCTATTGTGATTGATTTCGTTACTGTAGTAGGGCAGTCTGATCACGCACTGCTCTTTAGAAACCACAATGTCTCCCATGTCTTTGCCTTACCTGTGTCGGAGACTGGCGCAAACACAAATGAATCGCAGGCGCACGTACAGAAACCCATACACACAAACACAAAAAGAGGGGCCCTGCTGTGAGAAAAAGAGCTACAGTACTCCCTACATCAACAGTGGCCTAGATAAACACAATACACACAAAAGAGTCACCCCATGAAAATAACCCTCCATCTAAGCATCACTGCACTTATCTACTCATAAACATAGGGATAAATCAATTCAGTGAGAAACACATTTTTTTTTCATCTCATTTGAAATTACAGCTGCGGGACCAAAACTAGCATGATAGCATAGGTCAAATTCACTAACCTCTTCTCTCCATGGCAACAGTCTACCTTTTACTAAAAAAAAAAAAAAAGCTTGTTGTTGAAGTCATTGTGAGATTTTTTTTTTTCCATGACCTGTGAAAGTGTGTGTCAGGAGTGTGTTACCGTGTCTGTGCATGCGCCTCACAAGGGAAAAAGTACTCATATATGTACTGTATATGTGTACATGCAGGTGTATCTGCCTATCTCTGTGTTAAAAGAGTGTTTATATATGTGTGTGTATGTGATGACAACCCTGTTATCACGGCGTCTGTATTAGCATTGCAGCGTCTCACTGCTTTGTTTTACTCTGACCTGTATAATCAGTGTCACATTAGCAACACAACAAATCAAACGCCGCGAGTTTCCCCCCTGCAACCTCACACGCACAAACACACACACACAGACACACACACTGCACGTCCTCTTTCATACTTCCAGCTGGCCACCATACCGAGTCAAACAGATGCTAATTAATATGATAACTAATACCTGTTACACAACATACAAAACCATACACCAGTAATTTAATTTCATCTGTGTTCTTTTTCTAAAACCCAGAGATGACATGAATGTGCCTCCTTTTAAATGCAATCAGGTGGGTAGAATTAAGTTTGCTAATAGCAATGTTTTTCCTCCAATTTATTAAATCTTGTCCCAAATTTTTAAACCTGAATGTTAGATCAATAAATGTAATAAAGCTAAGCAGCAAGAGTCTGAAATTCTGAAAGTTTTGCAACCATCCTCTTACAAAAATGAATGGAAAATGAATTAAGTAAAATTTCTACTACCATTTAAGATATTGTTTTGTATCATTTGAAGTGAGTGTCAAGTGCAAATGTACTTAGATTTAAGATGTACTACTTCTGGGTGCAAGAAAAGCACAGTGGGAAAAAAAAAAAACACACATCAGTAAATCATTAAAAGTACTTATTGGCGTGCCAGTGAAGGCTAAAAATATGAAGAACACTCCAACTAAACTCTTGTTCTCTTTTCCTAATGTGTAAGGAGGAAAGTCAGCATCCGCTCAGCTCCTTACTGTAAACCCTCCAGTGTTGGGAAGAAAAAAAAAAGGAGAAGAAAGCAGGAGAGAGGAAGGAAGAAAATTGAGTAGAGGGAAGAAAAACAGAGGAAGGAAGGGATAGAAGACAGACGGAGACAGATGGGCAAAAAGACAAGTGCGGAAAGACAGACGGGAAGAGGGAGCTGAAAGGAGAAGGAGAGGAGATAGGGGGAAAGATTGAACGAGCAGAAGGAGGCGTACTGTAGGAGATCCAGCTGACATTAGCGGGTGAGTTTATGAGATGTGATGATTAGCCAAATCCTGCTAATCAATGACACATTCACATGGGTTCCTGCTCTGTTGCTAAACACTAATTGGTCTATTCTGCAGCAAATAGGGAGATGCTGTTTCCCACTTCACAGCAAGCAATGCAAGCTGACACGGGGGGCACATATGGGCGCACACCAACACACACGTGTCAATCGCACTCGCATGCACATACTGTACATCTGTAGCGCTGGAGTATGGAGCAGATTCTGGTACATAAAAGGTCAAATTGAGGCTGATTCAATTTGAGAGTGGATGAGGGGCACAGGATCCTGCTCAACTCGCTCTAACAATAAGGAGAGAATGGGATCCTAAAGCGGACCGGTTCACAGGGAAGGGAGGTGGGGGGGTGGATGGAGACGGAGCCCTAAATTCAATTTCACTTTGTTGAGTATTTAGATAATGTCTCCTAATGTAATGCTGGACTGTGAGTGGATCCACTGTATAGCCGCAGCAGTCATTAACCACAATGCAGCAGCAGCGCCACCAATGTCCAGGCACGAGCACTGCGCCACTGAGCTGCAGGGAATCATTACACCTGACGACTCCATCCACACAGACCTGGGTTATGGGCGTTTTATAAGTGGTAGGTATGCGTTCTCTGTTATAATGGAGCAAATGGAAGCTTCATAAATGTTGTACTGAACACAAGCAGATTCTTCCCATTATCATGACTGTGCTGCTAAATTTTACACCAATAATAATTCTTAAAAGGGTCAAAAATAACAATCAGGATATGGTGATGTTGATAATTATCATGATAAATGTCAAAACCTTATTTTTTTCCAGGTTCATTTCTTATTTTTGGTTTAGTGGAGAAACCAGATGGTTATTCTGTTCTAAACTATTCCTCATAGTCAGAGCAGCCGAACATTTCAGAAATCTAGAGGTAGAACACACACACAAAAAAACCTGTTCTAGTAATGCAATTTTCAACAGTAAAATATATACAAGCAAAATGAAATGAAACAATAAAACACTGAAACATTATAAGTGTTTCAGCTAACTGAACAAAATAAGCTTAAGGTCATAGCAATTATTAATAACTGTTATTACCTTATTAAACCCATTCTATGCAGTATAATACTACATATTACAATTAATTGAATTAGTTATACAACAGAGAAAAGCTTAGTGGTGTCATTAAGTGTTAAAGTAATTCTTACAGGAAATATATAAAATAGTTGAAGTATGTTCAAGTTCCTCCCTCTCTTATGTAGCTTTTCTCCATTTCATGTCATTGTAAAGAGAATATTTGTGGAATGCGGACCATAAATCACACAAATCAGTCTAAGACATCGGACTTCTGTAAGTTGTAGTGGCATTTGTCTCTCTTTTCTGTGATTTTGTGCATTTAATGATTAACTGAGTGTTGCCAAAATAATGAAATAGAGACATTAAGCGACAATAGAGAAAAAAAAAATACAAATTCTTTTAAGGCTCTTATATACTTTCAGAAAATAATAATAAGCCCTTGCTATAGAAACCATCACCTTGGAGGAGGGCGTTGTCATAATATTTCTACATCTCTCAATCTCTGGCTCTCATATAGTGTACACACATGCACACAGAAAGCACATTCACACCCACAACGCGATGAGTACGGTCAATGCGGGGTGTATTCCTCTCTCAGTGAGTGCCGGTGGTTAACAGTGCTTTGCGTTGAAGAGGAGCACAAGAGGAGGGTTCACTCAAACACATGACTGTTACTACCTAAATATTAGTGCAGGGTCTCTCCCTCTCTCAGAGCGTGCCTCAGTATGCGATGGTGTGTCTATGTATGTATGCGTGAGTGTGTGATTGTGAGCGTGGGGACGTAATTATGTGCAGAGGAGAGGCTGTTTGGGGTAAATAGAGTTGCAATTATTCTTTTAACCTGTTAGACTGTCAGCCTCGCGAACACACAGCGACACAGCTGAGGGAAAAAACACAGACGGACAGACTGAAGCAGTTATCTCAAACACGTATTATGAGACATTTGTTTTTTAGGCAGAATGAATGAGTTTCAATGACCACATTTCTACAACAGTTAAGTGTTTTCTCTTGATTTTTACTTTAGATTCAAAATTACAATAATAGAAGTGTCTGTGTAAAAGTGAAGGAATGGATCGGAGCAGCAACTAATGATTATTTTCTTTATTGATCAATGAGTTGTTTAGTCAATAAAATGTCAGAAAATGACCCAAGGCAACAAGACGACATCCTCATATGTCTTGTTGTTTCTAAAACCCAAAGATTTGTGGTTTAATGTCATGGAAAAGTAAAGGAATCAGAAAATATTCACATTTGAGAAGGTGGAAAGAAAGGATTTTTACTTTTTCACTTATAGAAATACTCAAAATCATTATTAAATTATCAAAATTAGGGATGTGCAGGAATAATTAATTAGCTAATTGGTGAAAATGGTAAGCATAGACGACTAAACTGTTAAAGTATGAAAAAACATAAACTTGCGGTTCACTCACTCTTTGGTTGGCCACTTTATTATTATTATTATTATTATTATTAGTGGAAAGCGTGCATGTGTTACTAATTGACTTATCAACTTGAACATATAAAACTAATTAAAATGCCCATCCCCAACCTAAATTTCTAATTTATCAACTAATCCATTAATCGCTGCAGTTCTAGAACAAATGTGAAAATATATTTTGTTGTTGACGCTTCCTCTTCCTGATTCACAACCGTACAGTGGGTTTTAAACAGGTGCTAATATTCCTGCCAGGAAATGATTTGACTGCTGCGTGTCAAGACATCATATCATTGAATTGATTTAATTTGCTATACAGACAGCTGTTTTTCTTTGACAGCTGAAGTGTAATGCTCCATCAGCAGCAAGTGGAGTTAACCATTCAACAGCAACATTGCTGCATGAAAGACAAGAAGGAGCTACACTTTTTCTCTAAATGCTTTCTAAATGGCCTCATAGCAAAACTGATGACTACCTTTTGAATTATTACTTTTCCTGCAAAGATTTTCAGTGGGAGGAGAGTGTAATTTCTGAATACACTTTGCATTTGATTCAGGTTGCATTCAATAAATAAACAGAACAAATAAATCTAAAGTGTTAACCACTATATGTACAATTGAAATATGAAAAAACTGTGGTGGCTTATTAAAAATCTAGGTAACACCGCATTATATCAGATATGATTTAGAAAAATACAGCATTTAATTTTTCCTTCCTTTTTTCTCACTTTCTCTGCTCTATTTTATACACACACACACACACACACACACACAACATGCTAATAATGTTATCAGTTCAGATCACCAACTCAGCAGATCTCAACCACATGTCACCTACGATAACTCAAAGCCTGCACACACACACACACACACACACACACACACACACACACACACACACACACACAGATGCAGAGTTTTTTGCCCCTTGTCAATAGGACGTTAAGGGTTTTGGCACTAATGACCAGTACAGCGATAAGAGAGGAGAGGTTAATGTGTTGCTGTGGGTGATCAAGATAACACCGATCCCTTCAAGCCTGTGGACAATGAGACAGTGAGAAAAGGAAAGAGAGAGAGAGAGGATACAAAACCCAGAGGTAGAAGCAGGAATAAATAACACAGAAGTAAGCAAAAAGAGTCCTCCACTCCTGCTGACGTCAGACGACATGAAACGGTTTGTGTGAGAATGGCCCAACTACTGTTTATCACAGCTAATGCATGAATACGGAGATTCATGCAGATTTAGTCACTGCTGTGCACATAAATATGCACAGAGCACAGGAAAAACAGTAAAACTCAATAGCCGTCGCCTACCAGTCCAGTCTTTTACTGAATAGGTTATCAGTCCGGCTCAAAGACAACTAAAATATATGACTGTCTGAAATACAAAAGGCCTTTATTGTAAGCTCTCTTTGTGCAGGTCTGAATGTGTGCTAGTGTATCTGAATTTAGCATCTACAGTATGTATGCATGTCTCATCCCATTGGTCTTATGTTTCAGTCACAACAATTACTTTCATTGTTAATTAAGCTGTCGGCCATTCCCACGATTGATCAGTTCATAGTTTAATTTATAAGATGGCAAAAAAGGTGAAGAATGTGTCCAAGTTAAATGTCAAGGCTTGGAACCATTTAAATTCTAAACACAGCAAGTACATTTTGTCTCCTTAGATCTACTTTATTCTACTGTCCTCTCTCCTTTCACACAATGAGAACTGACTTTTAAAAAATGTGATTAAAAATCTACACAATTATTTTTTCAAAATTACCAAAACTTAATATGATCACCAGGTAAAATAATAGAATTGTGAAAAATAGGCACTAAATCAAAATGAACAAAATAAGTAGCTGATCTGAACTTCCTGCTAAAAAAGTAACCAGAAATTATTCAAACCGATTAATCGATCATTAATTTAATAGCCGAAAATCATTTAAGCATATAATCACTGCAGCTCTACTAGCATCAGAGCGCAGTTCGATGTATTGCGCTATTTATGTACTTATTCAGCCTTAGGTACTTAAGGCATGCATATGTCTGTATAGGCAGAACCAACAATCACACTCAGGCACACACTCCTTCTCACACACACACACACACACACACACACACACACACACCCCTTTCTCCATGTGAGTGAAAGTAACATAAAATGGCTGCCCCCCTATCTGTGTGGCCGGCTGGGGCGGCTGACATTTGGACACTTGTCAATCATCTCTTTCAATAGCAAAGCGGCAGGAAAAATGGAGTCGGGGGGTCAGCAACTCAGTGTATCGCCATGGCAACAACTGCACTGAAGTTCATAGCCTGCTGGGACTGTAGTCCTAAGTGTGTGTGTTTGTGTGTCTGGATGTGTGTGTGCGAGGGAATGTCCATTTTTGTTCCGGGTTTGAGTGTGTGTGCCGGACTCCTTGTGTGCCCAATTGTTCCCCATCAGTCAGAGGCAAATACTCCTCCCATTTTAGCTCTTCCACCTCTCACCTTGCAACCTCACATGCAGCTTTAGCCTTTTCTCCCTCTCTACTGTTTCTCCCCAATTTTTTTTCTTTTTTTTTTTTTTTTTTTTACTTCTCACTTCTAAGCAGTGGGTCAAGGAACAAGGCCCTGCAGGAAGTACAGCATCCAAAACCCCCTCCCTCCCCGAAAAAACAGTACTTAACCTTTCAACACCTCGGCCTCTCCCTCTTTTAGCCTCTCACCATTTTCTTCTTTTTTGTGTGTTTCACTGTGATCCTCCACTCGCACCGCCTTTCCATCTATTATTTTTTCCATCTTCAGTAGTTGTACTGAGCATCTGCATTTGGACTTTCTTGCTCGTGTACGGCCTAAAAGCAAGCATGCATGTGTTTTCCAAGATATGGAAAAACATGCATACGTTTTTTTTTTTGTTTTTTTTTTTTCCAAAGACGCAAGCAATCTCCAGTTCAGTTAGGTACAAGAAAACACAGCGTCTGAGCAAACAAACGCTGCTGCAACAAAGTATCTGGAGTCTGCGCCACTGGTGGTCTGTTTTTGGGATGAATACGGAGGATAATTTGTGTTCTCAGTCAGGGAAAATAGCTCAGATTGAGCTTCAGAGGACAATCCACTGACCTGTTTACCAATCACTTATCACAGAGAGGTTCACCAGCACTATTTTTCCTCCTGGAGCTCCAGCAGCCACACACAAGCATGCAACTAGTCCCTCCTATCAATCCAGACTTAATGACAGTACCATGTGCAATAACAGCAGCTTGAGAAAATTAATTCGAAACAATGCACAAACAGGCATAACATGACGCAGTTCTTGGAAATGCACACAACAAATAATTTAGTTGTATTAAATTGAGCATTATCGTGGAAATGTTTTTTTTTTTTGCCATAATTAAAAGTGTGACACTGATAAGTAAAACACCGTCTTAAAGAGCTAAAGAAAAATGTACAGCAGTTATTGTGTACGCTACCTCTCGTGATTTTTAAGAGTAAATTCTGCAGTAAATAGCTGTTTGATGTGGATTAACATGCTCCATTACCCCAATGTGACAACACTGCCAGAATCATTGCAGAGCGCACACACAGAAAATACGTGCTCCGTGACACAAACACCAACGCTGCTCCGTCCAAATCTCCCCCTGACAACGTACACACACACACACACACACACTTGCTTCTTCCAACACTCCCTCTTCCTAGTCCCATCAATGGACAAGGCCTGACTGGAATGGCGTAATTCTGAGGGATAATTCATGGATAATTTTGGGATAATCTCCAGAAAACCATTCGGAGCACAGCCACCCAGTTTGCCCGCAGCCTGATTACCAGGCTCAGAATGCCAGCCACTTGTAGTGACCAGCATCGCCAGCAACCACTTTGCTGCATGCAAATAAACAAAACAAACAAGGACCTCCAGCAGGGAAAAATCCAGTTCTGCTCACACAGATATTCAGTAAATAATGCAGATTAATGAAATAACAGACTCACACTCACACAGGATAGACACAAACCTACAAGACACACCGATGTAAAGACATCTTGTTAATTGCAAAAGCATGTGGAGAGCATAAACACTCAGCTTTTTTCATGCCTGTCCAACACACATACACACACACAGACAACTGAGAGGATTTTCATTATGTGTGATTGCCATCTCGTGGTAGGAGCAGCCATATGAAGAAGAATATACTTAGAACTTTTACACTGATGTGCAATTAAACATACTTAGGTGTTTCACGACTGAAGGCCAGGATTAAAACATTAAAGAAATTATATTTTTATTCATTTACGGCCCAATCAATATGTCAGGACCTAAACTTTACATAGATCAAAACACACTTCATGTATGTCTGTTACCACTTCTACTTCATCTTAATATTTTTAACATATATTATAATGTGTATTAAACCAAACTGTGAACACAATATAAAAGAATTTCAGGCCATGTCTGTTTTATGCTGAATTTGATCACGTTATCTTGGAAGCAGTAAATCTGTTCCATATATAAATAAATACTGACCTCTAGTGGCTAAACATGAACATTCATTCTGTCAGGTGTCTGAGGATCAGGTTTGTTTGGATCTTGATACCGCTGCCTCTTGGACAACACACAAACAACACAGCAAGAAAACAGGAAGCTTAATACCATCCATAGAACTCAGAAATCGCATGGTGCTCTAACTTTTCAACAGAGCCTATACACTATGGATTCATTATTATGGAATACTTTTGCTCACTAAAAATGCACAAAAATCCCTCTCCACTGACTAAGTATCCACATTTTGTTATTTAACCCTGAACTTTGTATTTACAGCATTTAAAGCATCAAACACACAGAAAGCTCTGAGCAGTTTTTTACCAACTGACAACATAAGTGTGTGAAATGTAAAGAAGACGTAAAGATGCGTTTTTATTATGTAATGTACAGCATTTTCACTTCTCAGTCTTGCTCCGTTTCATGATTCCAGCTACGTAGAGACATTGACAACACAACTTAAACTGTTTAAATAATGAAATGATGGCAACTGTAGAACTTGTCACTTGATAGAACTCCTGGGTTTTATTTTTTAATCTTCATACTGTGTACAAAAGCAGATTGAATCAGTCCCGTCTTTGCAAGCGCAGACATACACCATTAGACAGACAATCTCACAAGTTCAATCTCCCCAAAAAGTGCCCTTTCAGGATTACTCACCATTAGTTAAGACCTGTACCTTTGAGGCAGTAACACTTAATGTTTGCAGTTTAACCAGTTCTTCAGTCCAGTCCTCTTATCCCTTCCAGCGTATAGTCAGTCAGAACATTAGTGAAAAAAAAACAAAAACATTAAAATCCAAAGCCTCCATTATCCTCAAGTGTCCAGATGTGTGTTTAATCCTACAGTTTGGGAGCTCACCGTTCAATAAAATGGCAAAAAGGCTGTAGCATGAGGTGTCACAGCTGCTCAGAGGAGATACAGGAAGCGGCGTCCACTCAGTCGACCAGTCATGCCACAGAGCAGTTACGTCCAGCACTTTTTTTTTTTTTGGTTCCTCCAGTTTAAAAATGTCGAAGCGAAGAAGTCACCTGCGCGAGTGTGTAGTCTCGAGTGAAGATCACCACACAGCAGCAGCTTTGAACTCTACAATTACAGATAACAGTAAGAGATAGCCCAGACAGACGGACGCATCAAAGTGACATTAAAGCTCACCTGTTTTCTGAGCCACCCATCACGTCTCCAGGCGCTGAAAGCCTTTCTGTCAGTTACACACAACTCTTCCTCTCTCCTCTCTCGCCTGTTAGACATTGACTGCCTTGCTCTGCTCCATCTCTGCACTTGACCAATCCACTCTATCAGCTCCACCACTCTAAACTCCACTGAGATCTGCACTGTACAACCTATTCCATTTTTATGATACTCTTACTCACTTGCCATCTCCCCCCGCTGCTGCTAAACCAAACACCTGAAGGCTTAGTGGTACTTAAAACCATTTCTCAATCTCCCGCCCTCCTTGCCTCATTCTTATCTTGCCTATCTCTCCTATTCCCATCATTTTCACCTCTCTCACTCCCACTCAGTTTTCACCCCTTCCCACTTTCAGTCCTTTCACTTCCTCTAATAAGTCCTCTGCCTCTACCTAACCATTACCAATTTTCACTGACCCACTATTTGCTATTAGCCCCTGGTCTTCCTCCTCCTCCTCCCCTTCTTCTTATGCCTCCACTCACCATCCCTGTCTCTGCCTATCCTCCTTATATATCCTCAGCCTTCGCTTTGCCTTCTCCCCATCTCCAGCGGCATGAATATATTATTATCTACACAATGGGGCCCTGCTTATTGTTTATGAATTACCAGCCTTGCGGCCAAACAAAGCCTATTTTCATAAGAAACCTCCATTTCATTTCAGCTCCAATTAGATTGGGGGCTAAAGAATAGGAGTCCTCAGGCCTCAGCCCCTAAGGATGGCAGGTCCATTCAGCTTCATTCAATGGGGCCTTATTGCTTTCCCATACAAAAGAGCACGTGGACGGGCTTTCAGACTGAAACACCAACCAAAAATGACTGGGAGACAGTACTGTACAATAACAAATCTTTAAAGAAAGGACACTGAGTGCTTATCCTCCCATCCATCAATTCATCCCTCACTCTTCGCTTTCTTCTTCTCCTCTGTTCGTATATTGTAAGACCTGGACATTAATGACAGACAGTTGAAAGAGAAAGGGAGTGAAAGAAAGAGAAGAAGAAAGAGGCAGAGCAGCTCAGTTTTTCACAATACATGTCAAGTCTAAATGATCACTGGCTGCTGAATAGACAGAGGGAAGGGAAAAGAAGTGAGTCGTGTGTATGTATGTGTGTGTGTACAGCTGATTGATTCTCTGCTTTGAAAAGAGAGAAAAAAAATTGTGAACGAAAGAGAGAGGAAGACCTTGATGCTTTTTCTGAGCTTCACAATAGTCAGTGGGTCTGAGCCTTATTGTGGCGCACCCGCAGTGACAAGCTGTCACTCCATCCTGGTTGGAAGAAAAAAGCAGAGAGAGCGAAGAGGGGCTGGAGCAGGTCAGAACCCAGATAATACATCTGCCTTTTCAATTCACAAGTTTCTCACCTATCAGACACTTGACAGAAAGGAAAGCTCTGAGGTTCATCACAGAAATAATGTAAAATATTAAAACTCTGCATGGACCCCCACCCAGAATTTATCAGTAAAGAGAATAAAGCTGGGTTTTGTTCAAAATACTCAATACAAGTACAAGTACGAACACCCCGGTTCCTGAATAATACTTTTTTCAATAGCAAAATTCTATCTTAACAAAAAGAAAAACATAGGGAATAACAATAAAAAATGCAAACCTACTTACTACCCTGTGGAAAGTTGTTCAACTTTAGTTTTATGTTCAGCTCCCTGGCGTTTTTCCAGTCAAAGTAGTTTTTACAACATGAAAAACTGCCACATTTACTGCAAGTGTGTGAGTGTACTGTATGCACTGATGCAGATGAGATTTACTCCTTGCGGGATGAAATCTGATACCAAACAAGGAATTTCTCAATACTTTTTCCTATAATTACAAGGCTTTGAAGCAACACCAAAGCCATTTTCAGCAGCAATGAAGACAAATTAATGTAATTTCACTGTGGGGAGAGTCAAGACCAACTAAAATGCCTTCTCCCTCATCTAATTGACTTTCCTTTTCAAAGCTCTTTGGATGTGCTTTTCTTAGCTTTTCCAAGTTTTTGCTCACAAGTATGGTAATAATGGTCCAAAATGATGACTTTTTCCTGTAGGAGGACCTCTAAGGACTTCATCTGTTACCTAACTTTCCCCAGATATTTAGAGAAACAATTAAATCCAGATAATCAGATAAACAATCCAGTCATTAAAAAAAAAAAAAACTGGCAAAACCTTAGTATCTATGCATTTTGTATACAGTATTTGCAAGTTCGATACCCAACCCTATGAGATTACCATGAGCTTCCCCTCAGAAAACCACTGTCTTGCTTCACGTTTTGGTTTTTTTTTTTAATGGGGACTGAGTGGCAGTCAGGCAGTACAATGTAGAGAAAAAGTCAGGCCAACAAGGTCAGAGCCGGCAGGACAGTGTTGGCCAAGCTTTATCTGCACAGATCTGCTTCACGTGATGAATGAGATTTGAGCCTTTGTTCCAATGAAGGAATATTCACAACAGCGACAAAGGCAACCGTTTCCATTACTAATGAGTGGACAAGGTGAGAGTCACAGTGAAAAGGTTGACATCTGCGCTTATTCATCCAACGGCAGCAAAATAGGATCATCTACCTCCTCAAAGCTTGTCGTGATTATCAGACAACACAATAGATTTCAATAGAGTTGTCGTTTCAAAAAGAGGGGGCACGAGCACACAAATGCACACACTGATAAACATGAGTGATATTTTTGTTAGGCAGAAGACAAGATGCAATCAATATCACTGCCAGCCAGTCTATTTTCAGGACCTAGGAGGCTGTTATTTCCTTTAAACCAGTATTATGTGTCAGCTTTTTCAGTCAGTTCCTCTGGTCCAACACAACACAGCATACAACACACATAGAGGAAATTTAAGAGTGGTCAGATTAAGAAAACCTGGTGCATCCCAAGGAAATTCATCAACACTGAGAATGAAGACAGGAAATGTGTTGACAAACAAAAACAAAACAAAACAAAACACTTAGACCACTGGTTATGGTGAAGAAAATGACTTGATTTCTCTATAACATACAGTATAGGTTGAAAAGGGAGAAGTTTACCAGACATAATGATGTCCTTTAGAGTCCTGAGGTGAGAGTTTGTTTGCCAAATACTTCAATAAACTTACAGACACATCCAACCTTTTCAGACTCAGTTTTTTTTCCACATTACACTCCTCATAAACGTCCAAACAGTAGGTTACTGATCACACCTGTGTATTATCTGTTATCAGACATCCGCCAAAATGTAAATAAAACAGTGTTTTTGAGGAATAATGTCAATATGTTCCTATCAGTGTAAACTACAAGAGCTCAACACAAGCTTTTTCAACCACCCCCCAAAAAAAAAAAAAATCACACATTAGCACATACCTTAACGTGGTGATGGTGGCTTGGATCCTCTCCACCTGGACAGCAAGGACGAACTGATAACAAAACTTCCTGGCTAAATTAACCATATGGACTTACTTCACGGTCAAATGAGGTGTTTAGAACATATAAAGTCCGCAGCAGTGTTTACGCGGCCTGTGCGTAAAAGCGCGCGCGTAAACAAACGCCAAGAGCAGGTGTTCCTTAAGTGAACAATTAGCAGAAACTAACATCCGGTCCACCACGGTCCGTGTATATTTTGGTCATTGGATTTTCTTTTCAAGTGCAGGTATTGACCAAAAGATACACGGACCCACCACCATCATCATCATCATCATCATCATCATCATCACTGCAGGGTAATGGGGTGCAGTTTGTAGCCTATTTCTTCACATTCAAGAGCCCAGAGTTAAACTTGGTCATGACACAGGTGCTTAATTCTACCGTTTCTGGTTTTTTTTTTTGTAATGGCAGTGTCAATCATTTTGTTCCTCTAAAACCAGTGAAGAATATAAAGGAACCAAAAGACAAATTAGGTGTTTCCAGGGTACACACATTTAATAAATGTGCAGGTGTGTCTATGGTAATAGGTCAACATTTCTACTGAGTCTTCCTGGCTGTCTCTCAAGTCTCTTTTTATTCTATTTATTGATTTGTTTAGTCTTTTTGTAACTTTATTTTACATGTAATTTTCACAGCTGACGCCTCCACTTTGTATTTCATAAGGCTTTATTAAAGTCAGTATTTATAAACTCTTCCAGACAGCTCTTTTCTTCAGTTTCAGTCGGAAAAACCAGTTCATACATAATTGTTGCTCTATTTTGACAAACAGCACGAATAAAAACAGCTCCACAACCTATTTAAGGTCCTGACACTAAGTTTGAGAAACATTGTTCTATATTGTATCATAAATGAGTGTTTTAATACCAATATTCTGAGGTCCTGGGAGAACTCTGGGACACTGTGTCAGTCATTTAAAATGAGAAAAAAATGCAGCAGAGACTTCCTCATGTGATCTGTATCATTAGGCTCTTTTATAAAGGCAAGTACAGATTTCATTTCCTAGATTTCCTCAATTTCCAGTTATTTGTATGTCAGGCTTTTTAAGGACTGGCAGAGACACTTTAACAAAGTCTGACACTGACTTTCACACATCCAACTGAATCAACTTAAATCCCATTTTTGAGTTGAAAATGTAGTTTTAAGGATCCTTACTCCAACATGTGTGGTATAACTGCAAATAGCCTATTTAAAACTGTTTATATAATTTCACCAAAACTTATGACTTCTTTACAATATCAATCTATATTTTATACTAAGTTTTCCAGGTCTGAAAAATGTGATTTTAAAATTCCATGAGCATTACAGGTTTTCCAACATGGGAACCCTGGATATTTCGGTAGGACAAAAATTAAACTTACCTGAAGGCATGTTTTCCAACCTTTTTCCATCCAAGCCCCAGTGCAGTCTATTTCTTTATTTTTTTTGAGCTGATAGAGCAACAATACAAAATATCTTCTAAAAACACATTTATTTCTCCCAAAACACAAAGACGGCTCATCTTTTTGCAGTATTTACATTATACAGTTAAAGTTCAGCATCTCTGTACAGTTCCCTTGATGCTAAAACAGAATGTCAATCCGCAAAGTTCTCAAAAAAGAAAAACAAAAACAGGACAAAACTTAAGTTTCCCTGACACAAGCTTTGCAACAGCCTAAGGAACACGCTAAACCTGTGTCAGGGAAAAGAATCAATTCATATAAATTTAAATAAGATAAAGTTATGAAACGCCTTGAGTTTACACTCCTCTAAGCCCCTTGTGAGCAGTAACACCATTAAAGTACTGCTTATGTACCAATGGAGAGCATATGTAAACAAAGAGAGTCTTCCAGTCATCCTGAACACAGCCAAAGACACTTTAAAAAGCAACAGAAATGTCTATGAGGAAGGACTGTAATCTCCCCACATTTTTGATACTTAAGGAATGTAATGTTGAAATAGATGTGGTCTGTTCAGGTTCACACTCCAGTGATTTTACTGTGAAGGCAGCAGTGACACGCCTCAGATCGCACACCAGCACATAATCACCTGTTTACAGACGCAATTAGGTGTGTTAGTGTGTTTTTTAAGTACACACGGTACAAGCAAGACCCCCCCCCACACACACACACAGACTGTATACATGCATTTGTCTGTCAAGCTTTATCTGAGGGCACACAGGAGGAGCTTCACAGGTTCGTCTCATCCCACGTTGGATCGTTCATGCTCTTTAAAACCCTCTTCACAACCTTCTCTAGGTCCCTCCGAGCTCTCTGCTCCTCTTCCAGCGACCTCTTCATCTTCTTATTATCCTGTGGTCAAAATAATTATCAGTTTGAATTTCTTTTTAAAAACAACCAGTACGCTTATTTAATAAAATAAATAAATAAATAAAAACAGCTCCAGTGTTGGGTAGTGGTAACCTTGGTGCACTTAAACTATCAATTATAGCTACATTCTGCAAATTTTCATGATGATTCAAGCTGTTAAATTCGTTAGTTTTTTTTTTTGCAGGAGCTACTCATACCATCTCTTCAGGACTATAAATGGAAGGATTGAATATTTTTCAGTTTTATTATTTTACTGCAATTCAACCCCCTTTAACAACCCATTCCCCTCATTCTGAATCTATACTTGAAATTCTGCAACAGACTAAACCATGTGCCACTTTTTGCCAATATGTGACAGTTAGTATATTATGAGAATGACGTATGTCACGTTAACTTTTCTAGCGGCTGCATTAGAGACACTGGCCTGAAAGATAAGAATATATTATGGTGAACAGTCACTGATTTGTTTTGTACATAAAAATCTGCCATTATACAAAACAAAGACTGTTGTGTTGTGTGAAAACAGTGGTACCCTCATAGCACAGTCACTTAGAATCTGTACTGATGTCTATTTTCTTTTTGATTCCCTGTTTTTCAGTTTTTGTTCTTCTGCTCTTGTGTTGTGACCTCTTTGAGCTGCTTGATGGTGGACACATGACATTCCTCCACCTTGTGTTTCAGGTCCCACATGTACTGGATTGGGTTCAGAAGAGGAAACATGCATACAGGGTCACAGCTGCAGAGAGGGACCCATCTTCTCCTTCAAAGTATACATAGTACAATCCATAATCCATGTGAATGTGAGCGCTCCAGCAGCAGCAGTACTCATGCAGCTCCAAACCAAGGCGCCAACACCACTGTGGTCGACTTCAGGGACCAGAAACCAGGTCCAAACCAGGTGAAGTGTGTGTTTCATTGCAGTGACAGCTGAGTCACAGAGCTGCATTTCAGCACAACAATGACCTGTGGCACTGTTATATCCAGTCTGATGCCTTTCTGTAGGAGCGTTTTAGCGTTTCTCCTCTTCATTGAATTTCAGACCTGAGCAACTCTGAACACTGTGTCCAGTAGGATCAATGATGAAAAAATAAAGAATACTGATAGTGGTGCAGTTTCTAAGTGACTGTGCTAAAAGGATGAACTCACTTTTGTCACCACTTTTTTCAAAACAAATTTGTGCTATGACCTTATAACATTTGATAATCAAAGCAGGTCTCTACAAATGAATACCATTAAAACAGATAAAACACACATATTCAACCTTTACCTGTTTCAGCTCTTGGACCTCATCCCTCAGGGCGTAGACCACGTCCACCAGGCTCCTTTGAGACCAGATGTTTAGTATAGTTAAATATCATTAATGCCACAGACTGGATGATATGCATAGAGCAGACTTATTATGAAACAACAAACGGCTGGTTTCACTAATAAATCACATTTAGTTCCTTTTTATGAGAATAATTTTTTTAACAGCGTGACTTTTTACATCCCATCAGTGATACTGCTGTTGTGACATTATAATACACACTTTACTTTGAATATCCTACATACATCAGCCTGCTGAAAACAGTTTCCAACAAAAAGCACATTTTACAGCTGCTTTAAGGAATAACCAAGACTTGAAAAACTACTGTATAAAAAGAGTTGTGTTTGACAGAAAAGAATGGGTGTAAAGGGAACCTTAGAAAATACGTCACATTTTGCAGGATTTGTTGACAATAAGATCAATTTAGAAAAATGAATCCAAACCTTTTTGTTTTTTTAAATGTCAGAAGGAATATTTCAGGGCAAAGGAAAACTATACGAGTGACATTTATCATCTTACTTCTCTTCCGCCGTACTCTGCCCGTTGCGACTTGGATCCTCAACCAGGACTTTATCCTCACGGGGGATGATCACATGCAGCCCTGTATCCCTTTGAGGCCCTGTTTCAAGACACAAGAGCACTCAGCGATCGTCATGTCTCACCTTGTACTTAGTGGACTGTGAACTTCTTGATTGTAAGGACTTGCAACACCAAAGAGAACCAAGCATAGCCACGTTCGGTAGTAGCGGCGTGTTAGTCATGCGGAGAATAAACATCCAAAAACACAAGAGGCAGAAGGAAGCGACAGGAAATGAGAGGCTGCGGTAGAAAAACAAATCCATTCATCCATTCTGAGTACAATTCTGTCAAAATGAAATTAATGACAAAACACCTCACGACGCAATCAGATCTTCTGTTCTAACAAATCACCAGAATGCCAGCGTCTACCAAATGACAGATTTATTCAAAACTCATAATACAGCGGTTTGGGACTTGAACAGCAGTGTAGAACAAATACACTGAAGGCGCTGTCTGCAGATAAGACATGGTCACATGTGTGAATTGAATACAGCATCAGAGCACACAGAGGACAACGGTAGTCTCTTCACCCTGCCTGTCCCAAAGTTTGACTTAGTTTCTTAAATCACAGAATACACCTGCCACAAAGTATAGCACATGATATAAGGACAGTGATATTCTTAGCTCAAATACTCATATAAGGAATGTTTTTTTTTTTTGTTTCATGACAACTATTATTTACAGAAAGGGACACTATGTGCTCTTTATATTTCAAGTCCACTCTGACAGTATTCTGAGGTTGAATGAGAAGTTCACATAGAAATGTATCCGTATAATCACGGTCTCTTGTTTCTTTTTTTTTTCTTTTTTTTTAACCTCCAATGCTTTAAAACATCAAAGGTGAGCATTTACACTACGAATGAGCATTTACTTTACAGTAACACTAAATACTTATGTCTACCTTTAGGACTATATCATACACACTCTATAGGCAGACGACAGAAAGTACTGAATTTAACAGATTCTACCCCACCCACCCGCTGGCCCGTTACATGATTGTGCAAAATAATTCAAACACTTTATGTTCATTTCAGTGTAAACTTTGAAACAGACAATAAAATGTAAAACAAAAAAAAGAGATTTTTCCAGGGATCGTTTTGTAAACATTGACATACAGATTAACATATTAAATTAAAAAAAAAAAAAAACTTTTACAAAATTATGAATACAATACAGAAATCATTTCAGAAACAGTAAATTCTGTAACATGGACCAATATATTCCATTTGTCACTCACATTTCTTGCAGTAAAATGATATACTCTAAGTGGATGCCAACCTGTACTTTTAATACCAATACTGGAAAAATACTTCTTCATAAAAATAGTCATTGATGCAAGAGTTAGTTAAGGGAATCATTACAAGCCAGACAAAACAAAGACATGTCTGGCTTATGATGACTTGGCGTAGGTGCTAGTTTACTGTGACATGAGAAATGGTTGTTTTTGATGCTAATTGAATTAATTTATCAGAGTGACCCTCAAAGAATAGTTCAATGTTTTGGGAATTAAAGAGTTGAAGACTGACACTATTTTTTTTTATATATATATATATCTGTCCACTTATTCTAGTCTCTTCTCAAAAGGTTACCTGCACCTCTAATGTTCATTTAATACAATAATTTAACTAAGAACATATAAGATGTTAGTTGTTAAGCCTTAGAGGAACTCACAGGTAGCTTTTGTTGCCTTCAGGGAATCTGATTCTCGTCTATTCTAAAGTAAACACAGACAGTCCTGTAACTCATGATCAATAATAATTCCTAGAATTTTAATAACTCCCAAAATGTTGGACTATTTTCTTTAGGTAGCAGGAGACATCCTCTCAAACAAAAAGGCATTCAGTTGGTATTATAAGACTGGAACTGTGTCAGGCTGTAGATTACGGTTAGTGGCTGGTATGTTACGCCCGGTTTTACATGAATTCTTTTTATTGTGTCCATGCGCTGACTGGAGAAGTATAAATGCAACCCTGTAGGACCAGTGACGGACAGCAACATTACTAGATACAGATTGACGATGCTTAGAAAACAACACAATACACCAGGTTATTTCAATGAAAAACAGTCAGTTCACCCCGAAATATACTCTGTATCTAGTCATGCAGATTTGGTTTTGTCTATCCAGGTTAACGCCGCTGAGATTTCTCCGTCTGTACCATTACAACAGTCTTGTTTGCGTTGCTCACGGCACAAGAAAAAAAAAAACAAATCCTGAAACATGTCCTCACTGAGTACACTGTGAACAGCTTTCATACAGACTATTTCCTCAGTAAATAGGTAGTTCTAATGAAAATTGCTGACGGTGAAGTCTGCAGATTATCCAGAGTGTTGGGGGCATTGTTACTGGAAAGACATATTAATGTTTTAAAAAGTCATTTTTCTGTGCTGCGACGTCCACAAATTAAACTTCCTTCACCTCAACTGCAATGTGGTGAAATTAGAAATGTTTGAGACATTTGGGTGAACCTTCCCTTTAAATTTAGAATCCATTTTTTTTTTTTTTTAATCCAGTCGGTACGTTTGACGAGGGGAATGTAATGTATTTCTGTAGATCAAAGTACAGACAGTATTTTGGCTAACTATTTAACTTTGGATTTTTATTAGTGGCTAAACTTGTGGTCACATGGTTTGTTGAATTAAATGCTGCCGCGGGCTGGCACCATGAATACAGATCTGAATAATAGAAAAGCAATTAGAAAATGGCAAGAATTTGGATATTACCTTTGCATGCTGCTTTGTTATCTGGCAACAGACGTGTATGTGCCTGGACCTGTGTGCGCGCATGTGTGTGGCATCTGTGCTATGTTTGAGCTTACATACTCTAAAAATACATACCGGAGAGAAGTAGTACATGGTAAATAGAATACACTCATTCCTGAATTTCATCTGAATATCAGACAGGAAAAGCTCAGTCCCTATCTCTCCCTCCCCAAGGTCTCCCTCCCCTTTATTCCACTCCAGTATCCATGTACTCTCCGCTAAGAGAGTCCCACATCTATGGTCAAGCAAGGGGAGTGGTCACATTCAGTATAAATTAAAGAGAATTACCAAACACTTACTGCATGACAACTACAGAAAGAGAGGAGGCACATAAAAGGGAAAGTGGCAAAGGCAACAGGGAGATGCTTAAAACATCTTCAAAGAAACTGTCAAAAAAATAAATAAACCAAATAAGTTAACAAAAAAAATGAACAAATATATAATAGAAAATAAATAGATAAATTAAAAAAATCTACTTTCTTTCAATACATTGAAGGTAAAAGAGGTAAGCGCGCTGTACGTTACATTACAGTACAGCGTGGCAGCACTGTACGTTCTTTAGTTCTGGTGAGAGATGCAGCTCTTGCGCGGCACCGAACCCATCCTGTAACTGTGAGTGGTCCAGATGGAGTCATAGTCAGAGTCCTCCGAAAGGTCAGAGGTCAACTCTGGCCGTGACACGCTGCTACGACGACCCGGCGAGTCCACGCAGGACCGGTCCACATCAGCCAGCACGTGGTTGTGCATCAGGTCAGTGCCCTGCCAGGCTGGTCGCGGCAAGGCCACAGTGTCAGTGATGAAGGATGAAGGAGGAGGAGGAGGAGGAGGAGGAGTAGTGATGGTTCAAGGGGAGGAGGTAGCGTACGCAACATTGAACAAATGGTAAATCATAAAAACAATGAGATGCACGATGTGTTAATGGAGAAAATTATAGCAAATGAAGAAAATTAGAATAAACATACAATAAGGATAAAACAAATAAAAATGATTAAAAAAAAACAAGGAGGAGGAACTCAAAGTAAATGCCAAAGAGTGAGGAGACAGAAAGAAGAGAAGATACTGTTAGAAGGATCAGTCCAGAATACCAGTGTTAAAAGAAAAGCACTGAGAATAAAGATACAACACTAACAAAGACAGAAAGCTCCAGCATGAACATGGGTTCTTTTATGTGTGCACATTTATAAAAATAAAAAAAAAAAGGATTTTGTAAATTCTTACTGGAGTTCAGAGTCTGCCTAGTTTTGGCACTGGTGCAGTACGCCTCAATCACTTTCAGGATCTGGGCGTCTTCTTCCAGAGCGGCTGTACCTGAAAAAAGACGATGGAAAGGAAAAAAAATGACTCATTCTAATGGACAGAATGTTTATATAATATATTATATTCCTAATGGTAGGAATTACAGAGTACATGGAAATAATTTTTAAAAGCAATGACAGCAATTCTTTCTGTATCTAGTTTGTGATTAAAATCGTAACCATTGTTTCATTTCAAGGCTAAACTCTTCAAAAAACTTCTGTGGTTTTATGTGCTATTATATAAGTATGCTAGCCTTTTCCTCATGAAACCAGTCTTTACACTAAGCCAGCGTTTCTCAAACTGTGTTTTCAGGCCCCTTAGTGGAGCAGAAGCCTGCAGGGGGGGTCCCAGGTCACTCCTGGGTGTGTTTTTTTGTCTGTTTGTTTGTTTTTCCCCTTCAGGTCAGAACATCTTAGTAGGTAAAACTGATGTTTTAGCATTGGAGCACCCCAAATTCATTTTAGGGGCGTACAATAAACAAATCCACTGCCACAGTGATCTCTGACTTGATTAGACAAAGAGTGTAAGTTGGAGAATGGACAAATATTTTACTGAGGTGAAAAGAAAAATGTACGTTTCTGTTTTTACACAACTTGTCCAGTTTGTACTTTATTCTGAGAATATGTGGAATGTAAAATGGGCTCATTGTAGCCACTGATACTGTTACAATAGTCATTGATGTTACAGAAAAAAATAGTTTGTTTTAATTTACTTTTATGTTATAGGAAGATAATTGCACATTTCATTAAATTATTCGGAAAAATATTGTCTCAAATAGTGTTCGAATCGTTCCAGTAAAAATTGAAGTCGTAAATTTAGCTGTAAACACCACATTATTCATAGAAAAGCAAAAAGAATGGTTATAATACTGATGTTTCTTTCAATACAAGTTATATTTGAAGCATTGCTACATTCTTGTTGGGTTTGAGGGAGGCCTGGAGTTTAATCTTCTTCCAAAGGGGGGCCCGACAGAAAAACTTTGAGAACCACTGCACAAAGCTCAGTTAAACGATCATAAATAAGAAAATCCTTCAAACGTACTCTTCCTCAGGGCAAATTCCTCCTCAGATTGTTTCCTCTCAGGCTTGCGTTTGGGAAGGAGTTTCTTCACACTCTTAGGGCTCTTACTTAGATCCTGTGCATGGAAAGGATTCAATAAAGATTAGACTCTAGATGTAAGCAGGAGACATCTACAGTCGTCCGAGTGTTGTATGAACTCAGACCCTCACCTCCTTGTAGCAGAGAGCGGCAGAGGGCCGTAGTGGGGGCGCGGGCCGCAGGCAGCTCAGGCTCCAGGGTTTAGGGGTGTTGGGGGGTTCGAGTGGGCCCCACATCATGGTGCTGTGGGACGTTCCATGGGAGGAGGGGTGAGGCAGGGTGTGGTAGGTGGGGGCCACTGTCATGGCCCTCCCCTCAGCATGCCGGGATGGAGTGAGGGGGTGAGACGGGAGCTGAGAAAGGAAACAACAGCAGATTTATTACAAAATGGAAGCAAAAATGCAAACAAAATGCACTCCCACATGCACTGTTTAAGAAAAAAAAATCTGTTGTTTACCCTCTGTTTAAGACCTACACTGTAGAGACTGGGTGCATTTAAGACCCGCCCATCCCAGAGGGAACAACTATTCACTGCTCTCCATTACATGTACTTTGCATGAAAAAGCCCTCTGTCAATTCTGTTTGCTAGAAAAAAACTGAAAATGAGCAAAGGAGTGTAATGGCAATTTTAGAGTACTGTTTGAACAGTTGCTGTGCCGTTGTTTAAATTCCACCCTGTGGTAGGTCAACAGGACATGGGATCTTCTCACCTGGGGTTATCTCTTCCTGACCGCCACATATGCCAATCTATCACATGTAAATTCTCTGGTACTATGATATCAAAGCAGCACAGTAAGAGGGAAAAAGGGAGGTTACACCTCCTTTCTGTATAAGAGGGACAAGTAAATTCCCTTTCTTTGTCCTCCTCCTGCAGACTGCTCTACACTCTGTATGACGGGTACCTTTGAAGCTTCAAATAAATACACTGAAAGGCACTGATCGTTTGGGAAATCATCTTATTCGCCTCCAATAGCCAAAATTCCACAACAGAGCCCAGAACTAATTTTTCAATAAGTTGTCGAGTTGAAAAACGGATGATTTAATGAAAAAATCGAATGATTGAATGTGATCTTTACACGCAATAAGCTACTGTCATACGCAAACACAGAAAGGCCCACTAACACATAGCTACTATAACATTATCTTTCATGATCACTTTAAGTCAACATCTCTCTACACTGTTTATGTCTCTATAGTCGAACGTTTTGAAAGTGACAGAAATGTTGTGACAACTTTGCTGCCTCAGGTTGTATTACATTTTATTCAACACATTTCTGAGGCAAGCTGAAGAACAAATGAAAGCTTCTAATAGACTCTTCTTGGCAAATAAATCACAGCGTCAATTGACTTCACAGCTAAAACTTTAGGTCACAAATATCTGTGACCTTTATGACCTTTGTGCATGTGGTGTGCCTACTCAGAAAAATCATACAAATATCATTTTATGCAGATTCCAAAAAAAAAAATCCACTGATATTATCCTTTATCTCACTGTGTACGATTGTGATGGAGAGAGAGGACTGATGAATCACCTGTATTCAGTACAAGCATAAGGTGCTAAAATAACTCTTTGCCTTAACTAAAATCTAATGTTTCTAGTTAGTTATGGGTATTTTATTGGTGTTTCAGCCAGCAGCCTCTAAGATGTGATGATGCATTTGATCTAAGTAGGTTGTAATAGCAGCAATTGGATAAATTACTTTTTTATTACATTTTCCACCACCTCTCTGGTTTTCTCTTACATTCGCAACCAGTATTGAAGACTGTCGTCCTTACTCTGTTGCTCAACAACCCACTTCAAGTGCAATTAAACATTCCTAGCATGGTATTCACTTCGCTACAGTGATTAACCAGCTGTCAAAGTGTTTTCAGATGGAGAATATCAGCCACATGTGGGCACATAAAGGCTGGTTGCTCACCGTGTGACAGGGAACAGTGAGTGGTTTGTGGCTGGGTGCCGTAGCTGCAGTGTGTTTGATCTGTCTGGTCAGGTGTTCTACCCAGTCCTGCAGATCCTGCTGGTGAGTACACACCACCTGGAGACGCTCAAACATTGTGCCTGCAGGGACAGAACCAATGTTAACCAGGAAATACATGTAATTGAATCAAGAGCTCTGCGCAAGGTTGTCGTAGATCTGCTTACCACTGAGCTCAAATGCATTCTTAAAGGCTTCACAGTCTTCTAGTTTGGTCACCGTCATGCTCGCCAGAGGCAGCTTCCCCTGAAAAAAAGGGAGTCGTCATATTCAGAATCAAGAAATGTGACCTTGTTTTCACTGTATGTCAAGATGTCAGGTGTTTAAGTATTGACGCATTATAAAAAAAGAAACCTTGATCCAGACTGATCAGGTGTAGTTTTTTTTCTGACCTGGAATATGAAGCCGCTCATCCTGGGGCTAGCAGACAACATGAGGAGGACGTGGGGGAAGAGCATGAGGTAGCGCTCATTCTTCTCCTGGTGAGTGTGGAAAAGAAAGGGAAAAAAAAGGTTAATAAAAATTAAAAAAAAAAACAAAAAACACTTTTTATCTCATCACAACTTATGAGAAGCTTACTCTCAGTTAAATGCTTGGGGTTATTTTGCAAGTTCAAGGTAATAACTATATCCCCATTAGGGATCATATAATTTCCCCCTCTGCGGGAAACACTGTTGGGCTGGTGCAGGTTCATTACCCATAGATAGAGAATTACTATATAGAACTGCAGTGTTTCAAGCTGTGTAAATGAGGAGACCATTAACAAGGCTGCATAATCATGTCAAGCACAGAGATTTACAGCCTTTAAGTGAAATAAGTAAATTTCAGAAAAAAAAAATAAGAACACCTTCATTTTCAGAAAGTGAGTCCATATGACCAGCTTCTAACAATACACGTAGAGGCTCTAGTGTCTGTCAACTTCTATGCAATTACAATATTAACTGTGAAGAGCGAGTGAGGTGCTATTTAGTCATAATGGAGAAAATGTCAGAAGAAGTAGTCACTTTTGATAGTTCTTTTAAAGAGAAGAGCTCTCCAGTCAGGATATGAGGGTTTATTCACAATGTGTTCTTATCATCATTATTATACAATACATTCATTTGGCAGACACTTTTGTACAAAGCAACACTCAATTATTGCATTCACACTCAATAGTGCTTTTTTACTACTTAAGATGCTACAATCAAGTGATGTGCCTGAGGAAAAGCTGTGCCGTGTTATAAAAGCCTCTAACTGGGAGTTAAGTCATTACAGAGAAATAATCACTGTGGGTGTAAAATTGCAGCTGGAAGATAATGATAATTCAGGCTTTCCTGTCAAAGGGCTAAGTATGATTTCTCACACATGATTTCTGTGTTGATAAGTGGCCTCTAAAATAGTACTTTTACTATGCTGATTTTGAGCCAGTTTTCCACAATAAGTCAAATTTTCTCACTGGTCAGTATTTTATTACATCCATAAAATTCCCCTGTGAACAGTAATTTGTCAAAAAGCATTAATTTTGACAAGTAAAAATGCAACGACATTAAAAACCTTGTGATATTACATCCTTGGCAAGGCTCAACATTGTGTATGCAGTGACTGCAGCAGAGTAAAGTGCAAGGCAGAGCAAAATTTGTTCCAGTATTATGCAAGGTGTAATGCAGAGGAAGGAGGCAGATGCTGCTGGTACCTCTGATCCAGGACTCTGCACTAAGACTTGGCTCATGTAGAGTACAGATCCCAGGGTCTTAATGTCATCCCCCTCCCACAGCCGGATCGACTCTGTAAGAATCTGCAGCTCCAGCTCCTTGCGCTTCCGCACCTCCTGGCACTGGGACTGAAACAGAAACAAATGCTTTTAATTCATTTGATCTCATATTAAATCAGGTCAAATGCTTTCACCAAAGAGGACACATGTTGATCTTACAGACAAGCTTTTGAAAGAGACCATGCACTTCTGAATGTCCGGCCTGTCGGGGTGACTCTCCTGAAAGGGGGGGGGGGGGACGGGACATTGTGGTTACAGCACATCAGAACGTAAGATTTCCAGAGGTGTATATTTACAGAGACACACACACACACCTCCATGTGCCTTTCCAGTTCTTTGAGTAAAGTGGGGTATTTGTCCAGTCTCATAAAAGGTTTGCTGAGGCCTGTGGTCAAGGTGAGGTTTCCAGGATTAACTGCACCGCGGCCCTCCATGAACTCCCCCAAAACCTCACTGTAGAGGACAGAGCAAAAATATTCAGGTCTTTTACTCAGTATCCATACAATACAATGACTTTGAGGGTTCAATATACACTGTTGCCCACAGAGTTGGAATTTTTTTTCCCCCAGACACATTCCTCTTTTTATTCGGATTTATACACATCAGTTGTCACCTTTAATCACGTACAGTGATTACATACTGAGTCCCAGTTACAATTTATCTATCAAGAATAAATCACATTGTCACAATCATTTCATGAGAAGAAGTAAAAATATTTTATTCAAACTTTATGGACAACAGTGTGGCAGCTGACTCACCTCTGTTTTCTCACAGAAATAAGTAAATCACGCACAATGATGTTTATCTGATAATTTATCCCATGTGCATCCCTCTAATTTACTACCCTCTGGAGCCAAAACTTTACATCCACAAAAAATACATTAATATATTTTCTGTTTCTTTCTGCATTCATCTCTCAAACCACTTCAGCTCTGCTCAAAACTACCAAAAGCAAAGCCAACTTTTATCCCTTAAGTTGGGCATTGGTCAATGGAGCATTTTTTGCTATGTACAAAAACTACTAATGCAATGAAATCAATGTTATTGTTAATCTCTGACATGTCCAAGACTATGAAAGTAGAACTCACGCCACATTCCTTCACCGTGTTCACCATGAATTATATGGAAAACATCTCATATTTTCTGGTTGTTTTTAATAAAACAAGTAGCATTACATATTAAAACTGGCATTTAAAGGGTTAAATTATTTAATTTTTAGTAGTTCTTAGAATAATGGAAATTGTTTATGAGATTTATGCAGAAAAGAGTTGAAAAATATTGATATATATGATGAGTTTATATCAGTTTTTTGCATGTACGTTTTTGGCCTGATGGTCCAAAAACAGTCAATAGTGTAAAATAAAAGAAAAAAAAGAAAAAGTAAAATGAAAAGTAACAATAATCAACGCTTTCTATCCCTTTTATTTTAATACATCCACTGACTCAAATTCTCACTGTGCTGCCTTTGTTAATGTTGGGTCTGTATCTGGGTCTGCTGTAGATCTGACACTCTGGTCTATTTCAGACTTATTCCAACTGTCTTCGGCTCTGTGCCACATTTAGCCTCTGTTTCTATTAATCAGTAAATTAATGAATGTCAGCTTCAATTCCATTTTTAACTAATGGGGCTGGCCAAGGGAAGGTTAACATCCAGATCAAAAAATAAATTTAAAATCACCTTTTGAAGACTTATATATTTAGAAAGTACATTACTTCTAGTGTCTAGCACAAGTTTTATTTGTTAGAAAAATGTTTAAAAAAATACTTCGATGGCATTATATTCAGCAAAAATTTATGTTTGCATTATTTGTCCGTCAGTGTAATTCAAAGCATATCTTTGATCCTCTTCTATTGGACCTGTATTATACTTTTGACAAGTTGTAAGGTCAATTTAAAAACCTTTTGCTACTCTTTCTACAGTGGTTACAAACATCTAATAAACTGAGATAAATATATGTTAAAATGTATTAAATTAGTTTATTAAGGTATTTGACTTTGTAGATATTATATATGACTGAACGTCAAAAGTCAAAGCAATAAATACCAAAATAAAAATTAAATCAGGAACTGAACATTAAACTAACCATTAGCCAATACAACTTGTGAATTTTATTTTTTGAGCCACTATTTTCCAGCAACAGCTTTAAGCCACTATTTGTGTCAAGTTCTGTCGATACCAATAGATAATAAAACACTGTATTAGCCCCAAACCACTGAGCTGTTTATCTCAGATATTCTACAACATATTTGTCTTGATAAGACAGAAGAAACATCTGTTGTTTCATATAAAGCCCCTTTGTTTATTTTGTCAGAGAGCAAATTTTTATGCCAATTTTTTAATTACTGTATGTGGAGGCTTTGTGCTCTTCCACACAAAACAGCTGCAGACAGGAAATGTGCATGGAGGCAACATGGACAAACAGAGGAAAAATTAACATGAAAATGAGTTAATTCTGAACAGGAGGAAGATTCAGACCAGCCCAGGAAAAAACATGGTGCTCATACTTAAATGAGAAGCTACGTCTGTCAGAAGGAAGGGTTTGAGGATGAAAAAGTCTGACAGGGACCAGAAAACTGGCCCAGACCAGTTTGCACAACAGAGTCAAATACCTGTACCCTGTGTTTTTTTTTAGTATTTCTATGCTTAACTGAAAATGTGCACAACGGTTCTTAAAAAAAGGAGAGATGATCAATAACAATAACAATCAGAAATTAAATAAGTGTGAGTACCTTTTATATGTTGAGGAAATAATTACAAATGTAATAAGAGATAGGCCTATCGACCTAATTTATTTTTAATAAATGAGTTTCCCAACCGCTATTACATATTGCATGTTTTGTTGATAATTGTAAGAAAACTGATTACTGTTAACTGGTTGAAGCCTGGCCTTCCCATGACTGCTCAGTCGTTGCAGAAAATAAAGCATGTATACATGATGAATTGAAGCTAAAAGTGCCAAGGTTTTTAAAAGGGACCAACTACTGACTACCTTAGTGAGGACTCTTGCACCTTGACCATTTACATTTCATAAAAATGATTAACATTAGTTTATTTAATGTCAATTTCTTTATGTTTCATTTCATTTATTATGTAAGCTCATAGTAGCTGCAGGCTAATTGTGTAGTAATATAGGTAGTTTACCTCTATACTGTGTTACTTAAATGTGACAAGTGAAGCCCAATCTCAAGATAGTTGCC
This sequence comes from Apogon talboti, assembly GCA_037367365.1. NCBI lineage: Eukaryota > Metazoa > Chordata > Actinopteri > Kurtiformes > Apogonidae > Apogon > Apogon talboti. Next base: position 15,961,286 of record JAPQRQ010000015.1, on the reverse strand, counting down.
TTTTCTTGTAATAAAGCAAAAACAGCCTTTCCATTTTACATGAACTATAAAGCAAACCTACAGAAAATATGTAGGTTCACAATATGTATCATTATGTGATATGAAATCCCCTGCTGCATTTTGGGATATAATTAGAATATTCACAGCTGTATAAAGACAAATTTGCAGAAAAATAAGTCAAACGGTATTTTGTCTCATTTAGTTATTGTCACCAGTTGTGTGACATGAACAGTGTGTAAACATACCTGTGCTGGGTGAGCACATTGACAGCAGAGGGGTGGTTGGCGCAGTATCCAACATAGAGGGCCTTCATCTGTGGCATGAGGTTGAGGAAGAAGCCCCCCACCCTTTGCTGACTCTCTGGAAGTCTAAGAAGCAAAACAAAAGCATGATTCACCAACAATAGACTGATCTATAAAATCAAATAAGATGAATCTGGAAGAGAAAGTGCATGTAAGTCAGTGTTAACCATTCACTTGCAGTTGCACAGTTATTAGTTGAATCCAGAATGCCTGTAGTACAGTCTACCCAACATTAGATGTCCCTATTTTTATTATGAAACAGGGATGATAGTGCTGCAGTGGGGGTGTGTAGCTGGGAGGGACTAACTTAGTGCTCTCCTCCAATGATTGGACGAGCATCTGCTGGAAGGTGCTAATCTCCTCGAGGTTACCCAGTATTAGAGCCACATCTGAGCTGCTTAGTCTGCAGCAAAAAAGAGGGAAAAAAGGAAAAGCAAAATGGTGAGCAGTGATGACAGATACAACCTGGAATCGAATGAATCCAGGTTTGTATCACAAAATAATGATGCAAAAATAAACTACATTAATCGGTGTTATGATTCCTACTTGTCATGGTTCTGAAGTGGTCGCAGGTAGTTTGTAAGGAGGCTCTGAAGGTCCTTGGAATATTCTGTCTCTGTTTCTAAAATGTTTTGCAACACCTGCAATAAAAAGGAAAAATGGTGTCAGCTTATACCGTCAAGAGCCACGCCTTCAGTTCAGTTGTATATTACTGTACAGATTCCCAACTGTAGTTCTGTTAATGTATGTCATGTAGTAGAAATTAACATTAAAATATTAGCATTAATAACAGAGAGTGAGCCAGATATTGCAATCTGAACCAAAAGTTATCATTTCAAGCAGTTGCTCATGGTTATCCAATTAGAATATTGCAAAATTAAAGTTTGTGACTGATCATTAACACTCAACACTTATTAACCTTAAAATGCCCTAAAAAAAAAGCATGTTGCCTCATATTAAATGCACCAGAATGGCTAAGTTGCAGGCCAACTGAAAGTGTTTTAATGTAAAAAGCAGATATAAATGGAAAAATACTGGTCTGGTCTTACTTTGAAAACAAGCTAAAACAGACACAGAAAGAGGAAACCATCAATAATAACATTAGAGAGCAGAGAAATTAGAGAAAAAATTCAAAAATTGAACCGTATTGGAATATTACCAAGTTGTAGTACGTCTTGCTGATGGCAGACGTGTCGAAGCCTTTAGGTGGACTCTTCAGTGTGCCGGACTTTGGGGACACTTGTTTGTCTGTGACCAGAGAGAAAAGATATAAAACAATCTTGCTGGTTCTTTTACATTATAAAACAATTTGAAATCACATTGTATCCAGTTTTAAAGGTGAAAAAAGGGCAGATCACAGCCAACTTCGAGAAGCACGAGGGCTGCGTTACTGTCACAAGGCCTGTGACTACAAACTGCTGTTCACTCTGACAACAATAAGGATAACTATGGACTTTCTAAAATCATTCTAACCCGTGGATAAACTCAGCAGTGAAAGAAATTATTAGGATCCTTCTGTTGAAAACAGCTGGATTATTTTGTTGAATGTATTATATCAGACTCATAGATACAAACAAATTATTTAACTGGCAGCACAATAAACTGTATGACAGATACCAGATGTTTTTATCTGTATTATTTTTTTAACCAGCCTGTTTGTTTGTGTTTACACTGTTTTACTTACCAGCATTGTTTTTGAAAGAATGAATGAATATTTTTATTTTGGTTACATTAAAAAAACACACACACTTAAAAAAAACCCCAAAACATTCAGTTTGTTCCATTTTTAACCAAAAAAGGAAGAAGCTGAAGCCAGAGGCTTATTTATGCTTATTTATGCTCCCCTCCTTTAAGTTTCTTTATACTAGCGGCAAAAACAAAAGACAAAGAAAAAAACATTCACACGAAATCATAACCATGAAATCATCTACCTTTACTACTGAGGTAATTTAGAACATCATATTACTTTTATACCCCTGGTGAATTTGACAGATTAAGGCTTTTTTGAAACTCACCAGCGAGCTACGCTGTTTCAGTTCATAGAAGAAGAAGGTAAATTGTAAACAGAATGAAAACTCATTTTTTGTAAATGTAGGTCATGAGGAGACCCATAGGTGAGTATTAGATCTGCTACAGCCCATTATGCTGAATGTCCCAGGGGTAGAACCTACCGGAGCCTTTGACCTCCCGGACATAGTTGCTAGGAAACCACCCGGCCTTGCCGTTGAGCAACCCCTCCCACCAGCCGCCCTCCTCCTGGCGAGTCACGCTGATGATATCACCCTTCGTAAACGTGAGCTCATCCTCGTTGGTTTGCTGGAAGTTGAAACGCGCCTTAACCAGCAGCTGCTGTCCGCTGTTTTCTGACATGTCCTGACAAACGACAGATACAACGTCAGAAAGGAGGGAAGGACGCACAAGGGAACGTGGGCAGTGAGACACAAACACTGTGAGGTCAAAAGCAACTGAAAACCTGTGAGTGCAGAGAAGAACGAAGACAAGTGTCAACAAGAGCAGCATGTTCAAACACATTAGGCTTCATCCATTTGGTAACATTTATTATTCATCATACATCGTCAGTCTCCAAGCTGGGATGTTGCAAGAAACGGCATAAGGTACAATTTCATCATGATTGCAGTTGCTGATTTTTTTTTTTTTTTGGTACTTCCATGCCAATTGTTTACTGACAAAACATGACTGATTACTGGCTCGAATCGATTGTGTTAGTCAGCAGGTGGGACTATAGGCCACATTCAGCAGCTCACAGTTTGTGTAATGTGTTGTTGTTACACCACATCAGGCGAGAGAAGTATTTATTTTACAAAAACAGGGTGAAAAGAAGGCCGTGCTAGAGATGCATAACACACATTTATCATCTCAATTGTGGGATAACAGTCCACACTTAGTCTTTCCTCAAAGACATTTATAATGCTGTGAACAGAAGTGACAGCAGTAGCCGTTCAGCACTTAAGAGAGAAAAAAACCTCTGCTTACTGGGTTATGTTGTGTTATGTAAAGAGAGAAACCATAAGGCTTTGGTAGACTGCTGAATGGTCATTTTATTCTGTTTCAGGGAGCAGAATCCAATGTTTTTCTCAAATAAACCTATATAATATAAAAATATGGTTGTATTGGCGAAAGTGTGTGTTTCTCTCTGAGGCTCTGCATGGTAATATGGACAGACAAAAATGGTGACAATGATGCAGACGCGTAAATTTTCCGTCGAATTTGGTTTTATCAGTAATTACACATCGTTCTCTAATTTGCTGCACCCATATTACATGGAAGAAAAATGGATACGGAAATACTTTTGTTCATCTTCTGCATTTAATGAGGTTACTACTGACCACATTTACAGCAGGGCTGTGTACAATGGGCTACAATTTGTAAAAATGATAATGTATTAGTGTGGATGTAGCCTTAGTTTGGAAACTTTAACCATCAGGAACTGAAACTAAAGTCTCTGAAAGTTAATTTAGACCGTGTGAATTCCTGCAAAGGTTCTAGTTCCTGCAGTGAGAATTCGGCTCTAGACAGATACTAATACAATAGTATCTTTGAGTAAATAAACTGAATAATCTATTTGTTAATCTTTGGTGTCATTTACTGTGTCTGGGTTCACGTGTTCATTCCTCTGTGTTCACTATGTTACAGTTTAGTTGTTATTCACCATTTTGCATGTGATCATAACAAGCAGATGGAGTGGATGAAGTTGATAAGTAAAGTTACAATTCTTAAATGAATGAGAAAACTGAAGTCTAGGCAGCTAACATTAGAGTATTAATGGACATTAGTGAGTTAACTAGTTAATGTTAGCTCCCACTGCATCTGTCAGAGTACATTTTTATTTATTCCCTTCATATACAGTAAGGCTTTTATGAGGCCTTTCACATCCTCATGCTTCGTGTTTCGCCCACCAGCAATTTCTCTACACTATCCAATTCAGTCGAAGGTAAATAAATGATTTATGTCAACACAGTCCTATTTAGGGGATGAACGCAGCGTTGCACAAAGATGATAGAGATGCACTGATACGAACACACCAGGAGCTTAAGCAGTATTTAAGACACTACTGATCTACTGCAGGTAAAACACTGCAAAGGCAAAATGATACTAGTCACTGTATTTGAGTCAAATAAATGAAATAAGGCCTTTGAACCCAAACTGATGCCTCACTAAAGAAAACAGTTATGTTAAAACCAGCATACAGGTTCTGTTAATGCTGACTCAGGTTTACAGCTCCTTAATGTCAGGCTTAACAAGGAAATAAACCTAATCTCAACTAAGTTACTGCATGAAATGTAACCTTAAGTAATTAAAGTACATCTAAGAACAGCTTCACATCATATGATATCAATCCTTCTGCATAAACTCCACACTAGAGGCTTTAATATACCTGTGTCCATGTGTTTCAGATGTGTGTGATCTGGTCTAGGGATGAGTGTTGCTCTTACCAGACTGCGAAACTGGTTTTGTAGCAGCTTGGAGGATCGGCCCAGTGAGGCCTGGGAGGACAGCGACTCAAATGATTTAATGCGATGTGCTGAGGAGTGACGGGCGCACACTGAATCACTGCCTACGCCAATATCTGGACAGAAAGGGCACAAATATAAATACACCAGACCTAATATGTGCAGTCAGTGCCCACACACATTCAACTATGTGCCTGTCTTTCATAAAAACACTCCCACGTAAACACACACACCATGAAATTCGTGCAACGTGTATGCATTCGGACCAACCTGCAGTCACTTTATTCAGGGACACCAGACTGCTCAGCACCTTGGAGAAGTTTAGCCCCAGCAGCAGGTCACTGGCCTCGAACGGCTGTCAGGCAGAGACAACAGAAGGAGGGGGGGAGACGTTAGAACAATAAAATAATTAGCGGGTGAATTTTTTGCATTAAAAGCTAATCACAAAATCCAGAACAACAGGGCTGTGTCATCGCTCGGCCACGTTGCCAGGCTGCCAATCGATAACTCTCATTATCTTTGACAGTAGAAGAGGCTGAAACACACCAGCGCAGCAGGCGCACGGTAGCTACAAATAGACACTATTAACAGTGTTCTTCCACAGCTGCTGAATTATGTGTGTTACAAGAGTAAGAGCCAGAGGCAGAGGCTGAACACCCTGGTGTATTCACAAAAAAACGCACAAGCATAAAAAAGAAAATAAGACAATATTCTGGAAATATTGTATTTTCAAAACTGAATCAGCCATTCCTGTGCTGCTGGATGTTCCAGTCAGGGTTTCTACAAGTTACAAATAGTTAAATTCAAGACTTTTTAAGGCCGTTAAAATGCAATTTAAGACCTATTTCACTGGTATGACAGTTGATGTTTTGTGAATACAGAAAAGCTCTAGATGAAGGCCCGAACTTACAGATTTCTTTTTCATAATGACTATATTTTTCTGATTTCCCATGTGAGTATTTTCTTGCGCAATGTACAGCAGACTTCAAATATAACTTCATTCATTCATGTGAGTGGATTTTAGACTTTTTGAGGATCTGCATAGCGTTTTCATTTTCTTTTATTTCTTTTTTGGGCTGAAAGACAAATGAATTTTCCCCAAGCATGAGTTAAGTTCATATGAATCTGGAAAAAAGGAAATCAGTTCTTTCATTAGTAAGTGACTAAATGACTCAGTGGAGAAATCATTACTGTTCTGGCGACTGAAAACTATTTTCATTAAAGACAAACATTCCCAGATGAAGATTATGTAATTGAAATGCATTGGATTGCATTTGTACCTCTATGTAATAAATGACTGTGACCTATCTTTGGCTGTTATAGTTTTTCACTTCGTTCTTTCGGAAAATTGATGAGTAATTATTTTGCAACAGTACTTTTTTCTCTATGGTTTTTTGCATTATAGATTCATCTTTAATTACATTTTTTGTTTAACCCAAAAAGACCCAAACCTTCACCGGCAACGAAAAGCATCTACTGAACTAAACTGTTTAATGCCTGTTGATCCACTAATCCTGTCAATACATGTAAATAACTGGTGTAAAATACAGTTTGTCATCTATTCGTGGTCATCAGATATGACCCATTTGGACGTTCAGAGGCTCCGTAGTGAACGTGGAAACACTATCATCTTCTACAACGTTGATTCACCAGTAAAACCCATGGAGTTGTTTCAATGACAGTGGATGGAGATGCTTGGTTTATGTTCAGTTAATGATATCTTTGCTGAAAAAGTCACTTTTTCTTCAGTCTTCTCTGTTTTGATATAATTACCTTCTAATTAACTCTAAATTTTCATGAACATCTAAATCAAACATAGGAAATTAAATAAAGGAAAATACACAATTTACAGTGAAAATGCAAAATATAGAGGATAATATTATAATAAATAGTGATAAATCACTTAAGAAAGGTTAACTACAGAGAAAAATTCATTTGTGAACGTCCACAAAAGTAGCACTGGGTCTTTATGGGTTAATCCTTTAGTTTATAACAAAGTTTAGAAAGAAATCTTTAGTAGTTTCCCAAAGTGACATCCTTAAAATTGCTTAAATACATCAAACTTTGTCATTAATTACTACATAAGAAAGAAAAAGAGTAAATCTTCACATTGAAGAAACATTTATGACTGTTTTTCACAGGATTTGTTGACAACTAGTCAAAAGCAGAATAATGCTGGCCTTATCCTTTAACTGCAGTAAAAGTGGAACCACTGTCTGTATGTGAGCGTGACCGTCACTGGCCTCTTCGTCAGTATGAATGGCATTGATTGTATCTCTGTTGATGACTATAGTTGTCCTCTCTCTTCCTGTGCAACGGATTCAAGTGATTAGACCCTCGCGGTCCCGTAATGTTGAGGGTGAGCGACTGCAAGATATGAGTCTCTTTCATCTTCCGCTCTGATTACAGATATGTCCTGAAGGGATGTGTGTGTTTCCCAAGGACACTATGCGTGTGTGTACAAACTAAAGGAAGCAGTGATGTCCTTGGTGAGCATTCATGTAGAAATAGCCTCAACTTTCACTGGGACTGTGGCCTATTAAGTGTCTGTAACTTCTTTTGATGGCAACTTCAAAGTCTATACTCTTCAACTGTCTTAAAAGTCAAAAGAAAAGTTAAAATCCTCATTAATACCATTGGATGAACCCTTTTTCATTGTTGTCACGATGGCAGGAGTTATATTTATTTTTGTGCAGCGTTTAGGTGCTTTGATGGCTTAGTGGTTGTTACGTGACTAAAACAAATGTATTTTTGCATAATGGACCAGTATTAGTCTAATACTTAAAAAATAAAACAATTCACAGAAGCATGAAACTAATCTGATCATCTAATTCATTGTCAACACACACTTTCAGTTTCACAAGTAATGGATGACCTCTACTTTCGAGAAAATTATTTACAAAAAAAGTCTCAGGTCAACTCAATATGGTACCTTTTCAATTCTACTGTACTGAATGACAGAGAAACATTGGCAGAGTTTTTCCTGTTCTTTCAGTTTAAGTTTTGTATTAAAAAACAATGCATCAAATGAAATGCAGAAGTGGTTCCTGGTGGCGGTGAAGACCAGGAGGGTAAAAGTGACTAACTGTCAACTACTCCCACACTGTTATGGTCATCCAGATGACACTACAGGGACCCATCCACTCAGATGCAGACAACCTGATCCAATGGGGCATATACTGTACCTATGCACCTGAATGACCATGTGGTGTTTGGGGTCATACTCTGTAAAATGTGTAAACTATAGCGGTGCAGGTGACTAAACAGGCTGAGCTTTAACTACATGGTACCAAAGGAGCAGGGTAATAGTCCACTTTATGTTCCTTCTGGAATCCTGAAAGTGTCTGTATTTCCCTCAAACCCACTTGGCAACACTGAAAATTATCTAATCATATAAAGACAAGTAAACAAAACTAACTCACACTGTCTGAATGGATTCTTCACACCTTAACTGAGGACACAGCCTCATGACACCTCATTGTCAAAAATGCTAGAAGTCTTCTTAATTCTAACACTGTAGCTCCTCCATCCCTCACTTCAACTCCTCACCTCATATTTTAGTGACTCCCAATCTACATGCAAGCAGAGGAGTCAAGGCGAGAGACGAGCAAACTCATTTAATCAAATAAGAAGTCTTTGCCTCACAGCCATCCATTAAAAACAGTGTTGTATCAGACCTGAGTAACAGCTGCATCATCTGTCTGTTACTTTGTCACAACGGACCAATGTATTTTAGGATCTGTGACTTATGGGTGTTTATCTAGCTGTTAATGTGATATAGGGACGTGGCATAGGGAGGTCAAGTTTTTTATTTAACACATGCAAGTTTGATTGCGTACTGATCATTTTTAAATAACTAATGCAACTCAAGACCAAGGAGAAGTTTCCTTTTAAAAGTCCTGCTCCTGCCATGGTCTGTATAATCTAAACATATTTCACTCTCAAATGTTTCTGCCGGTCTTTATGGACTTTGTTTTTTTTGTGTTTTTGCTGATACAAACACTGCAATTTCCCCACAGTGGGGTCAACAAAGTCATATTTCATCTTATATGCCACACTTCTGTTACACGTTATAAATCCAATCGGCAAGATGTCTTCTGTAAAACTATGACGGAGGATACACTTGTGCATCCTGAGCGATATCCTCCTCTGTGCTCAGTGTACCTTTTGGGGAACTGAAACATCCTTCAAAATGGAAGTGCATGATTGATTTCGAGGTCGTGATTGAGGATCAAGGAATCGAGGAGTTGAGTGGGTGAAAAATAAATTGAACCCCCCCCCCCACACACACACACAACCAGGAAGTGGACAAACTCACAAAGAAATTAATTAAATACAGAACACACCAATAAATGCTGATATGAAATACAGGACATAGGACGAGCATTATATCATACTATTTTTTTCCTTCAGAGACATTTTTGCTGTAATTCATACATATGTTTTATGTTATGTTTATATATCCCTTCTTCTAGATGTAATTTTTTTGTGTGGGTGGTGTCTGTGGGCCCCCTATGGACCAGCTGCCACTGGACAAAGACTCCCTGTAAAACGACTATGAATCAGCAAGAATGTTGATTCTGTGTTGATCATGATATAGGGAGTAAATCTCCATATAATGCAATCCATTTCAATACTGTCAACGCAGTCAGACATTGCAAATTTAGGAAAATTGCACACCCCTATATGCACAAAATTCTATAAAAGCATGTAACAGTCAGGGGGGGTTTAGAACATGGTACATAATGAACTCCTTTTGGTCACAGATATTTGCCTGATAATTAAAATATCAATATATTGATTTTGAGAATCAATAGAGTATCATAATAATACTGCAAGTGTATAGTGAATGTGGAAAATCAGTGTAAAAACTGTGAAACTGCAATTAGATGCATTTCAGATAAAGACCCATCTTGCTGTCTGCCATGCTTAGAATAAGTGCTGTCAATTTGACGGCAACTTTGAGAGTATTCTTTAAAATATTCTGTCATATCATTAATAGAATATTGAAAAATGTCATGACCAACTGCAGATTCTCCTCATATCGTGCGGGCCTCCTTCCTTCACAATGAAATATGATCAATGTTGTGCATAATAACACACATCACGAAGATGACAAGCTTAGACACGTACCCTGTGCCTCAGAATCGCAGTCATGTAATGATTTGTCAGAACAGAGTGATACCAACACCCTCTGTGACTCAGTGAGTTACAACAACATGGGGAATTAGCCCTACACTTGTCATGGCAGAGGAAATGAGTGTTCACCTGCACCGAGGGATAAACAGTTGCTTCAAGTACACAGCAGTAATTGGAGCAGTTACATATTAGCATTTGGAGCAAGAATACACATGGAAATTAAAGAATA
>JAPQRQ010000015.1:15898575-15949525 GCA_037367365.1 Apogon talboti | reverse complement strand
AACACTAAGTATTTAAAAGGCACTCTTTGAATGGGATCCATGTAAAATTACAACTTGTGGAAAACATTCTCCTCTAATCAGAGTCATGTCATCTTTTTCATAATATCACTGTTTTCTTAGAACACACTCATAGTTAGCATTTTATTATTTTCCAATAGTGGGAATGGCATGTTTTGTATTTCAGCTTCAATGGAAAAAATAATATGTAAATGTATAAAAAACAATGCCATTTACTGGAGTCTGCAACAAAGAAGCATATTCCATTATATCTAAATATGATTTGTAGGACTGGAAATGTATGCACCACAATCTACCAGTATACTGTGCAACTGAATACTGCAGTACTGTGATTATAATAAAACTTCAAACAAGTGTTAAGGCCTGACTAGCATCTCAGTCAACACAACTGTGATGTTAGGGCACAATTTAAAGCCATCACAACTGTGCATGTTTTCTGTATTAACCTCAGTCACCTGACCTCCATCAAAATAAAAAATGAGGTTACAGAGAGTTACTATTCCAGACTCAGGGACCAGAGAGGTCATGGGAACTCTGAGGATTACTTCCTGTGGTCAAAGATATTAGAGGTCAATGGTCACGACCAGCAGCTGCCTACAAATGTCAGAGCACCTAAGCAGTAATTAAGTATCTGAATGACATCTTCATTTTATGTGTAAATGTTTCAAGGAGGTCTGCAAAAGAGCATGGGCAATATGTTCACACTCAGCCAAACCCACTGCTTATGTCTGTTAAAAAAGAGGCAGGTCAGGACTGTGAAAGCACGGTGCCTATGCGTCTGCTCCTCTCAAATAAGCGGCCGTTGCTGTAATCTGCAGCCGTGGCTACCTGGGGTGAGAGCCAGCAGCACTCTGGCCCCTGGAGAACATCCATCATTCCTCTACAGATGATGAGAGGGAAGACCGTCATGTCCCAAACTGCTGTAATCCTGTTCAGTAAAAAAAAAAAAAAAAAAAAAAAACCTCCCATGCATTTGAACTCAATTTTTCCTCACAAGACCTAAATAGAATACGACAGGAAATTTATTTGGGATAAACTACCTCTCTTTCAGAGCACCGCAGTGGAATCAATAGGAACAAACAAACTCACAATGCGCTGAGTGATAAGAGGAAAATTTGCAGTGTGAGACACTGTTAAATACTGCAGTGATCACATACATGAGTTTTGATAAATAAACTCACACTGATCACTATAAAATAAACTATAAAGGACTAGCTGGGATTTCATTTGACGGCTTAAAGTGACAACATAGCGTGTGTAAATAAAACTGTTCTCCTAATTTCTGTTTTTGTGATGTGTTTATCATACACAATAGCCATGACATGAATTAAAATACAGTCAATGGCTCTGTACTAGTCAGTGCTAAAAGAAGGAACAGATTTGATGCAAACACTCATTATTTTTCATGAGCTGACAGAAAACATCTGCTCTTTGTTGCCTATTATGCTCTATTGTTTATTTCACAGTCACACGGGGAACACTCAGACATTATACAGCATTTTGCAGCATTTGAATGCCACTTTGCTTTCTTCGCTTTGCAACAAATCATGACGCAGAGAAAATGTGACAGATGCACAACTTAATCGCGTGACTTCAACATGCACGGAGAAACGACTGAACTGAGATCCAGAACGAACATTTAAAGAGTATATATAACTGTTCGGTCAACGTTAGACATGATCTTATAGAATAAAGCGACAGTGTAACTCACGCTTTCTGGTCATGCACTATAATTTATGAATATCAGAAGGTCATCTTGTAAGGTTTTTCCAGAGGCTTTTGTGAAGTGTTGGAAATCTGACCCACATACAGCTATCCTTGGAATAAAATTAACTTAATGCATTGCAGTTTTGCTTGGAACGGTGTAATATCATGACTGCGGAAGATGGACTCAGTACTTATACGTGATTTGTGATGATTTGTAATGGCAAACATGCATCATCTGGGGAGAGCGAGGTTGTATAATGAAGACAGAGGTGGTGTGGTTTGAGACCCTATATGGAAGGGCTAATGTGATTTCTATAAGAGAATGAGTTTCTCTGTGTAGGTTTATCTTTTTCTTTTTAGATTTTGCACTTAACTTTACCTTTGCATTTGTTGTTTCTTTAAGCTATGAACACACAGTACTGTGCAAAATTCTTAGGGCCAACTTTAGCTTTATTGTTTTTGCGGGGTTGAAATGAGCACACATTAATTCTCACTCTCTTTTCTTCAGACAGAGCAAGAAAGCACAGAAAATACGCGCACAGCTTTAAAAGAAACAAAAACTGAACTAAATGGGTTCTAAATGTTAAAGTTACTACTTATTGTGACCCCTGACCCAATGACAAGAAGCTGCACAAACAATTACAAACACCTGACGTGTTGACTGAAACCTGGTATGCAAAAGGGTTAAAAACATATTAAGTGTAAAGCGAGGTCACATTAAATACTTCCTCTTTGGTTTGTAGAAGCTGGTTTTTCCCTGAATCTGTGTTTTTTTTACTGCTGTACATACATTCAGATTGTATCTTAACACAGAGACTAAGAAATGCATGTGTGGTGATTAGAACTTTACTAAACCAACTGACCTAATATTGGCCTATATTTTTTACACAGTACTGTATGTAAAAAAAAAAACAAAAAAAAACACATTATATTGTAATATATATCTGCACCTGTACTTTTTGTCCTTCACTCACAACTTAAACCAAACTTGTTCCGCATAAAATTGACAACTATTGCTCAACTCCTTTGCCAAATCACATCCACGCTGCGAGCCAAGACAAACAAAGGACTTTCCCAATAAAGTAATGACACACATCTTCTGCTGCCCTAGTATTTCTCCACCAAAGGCCATGTTCCACTCACTCCGGGTGACAGCGCTGTGTCTCGGCCCGTGTCCAGCTCTTGTTTAGTGGCTGGAAACATAGCTGGGAGAGACAATGCTGCAAACACTGAGTCGTATTGTTACACTAGGGGTGGTTCAATGACCCCTCTGTGCATCGACCGGCACATAACCTTAAACAGCACACTGTCCTCGGTTTGCTTTAAGTCAATGGAGGCATTCTAGCACCATAACCCATATATCTAACCCGGTCTGGGTACAAGCTCAGACTTATTATAAATAACACTGTAATTACAAGTCAGAACCAAAGCTAATGTTGCATAACATCTGATTCATATTGTTCTTAGTAGTTTGTAGGAGTATTATTATCTCAATGCTTATATTGACTGTAGAGCAGAGACACTAAAAGGACAAAGAGGACAAAGCTTTGCATTATTTGGACACAAAAAACAAACAGTTTGGTGAGTGTAAACCATCAAAGTGAGGGTGTGTGAAATGGACGCACCACAGTGTTATAGTTTTATGAATGAGTGTGACTGGGTGTTGCTATAATGTTCCAAAATAAACCGCCCCGCGATGAATCAACACTCAACCGGGCGACGGGCGATTGTTCTCGGCTCCTAGTTCACTCCTCCTCCCTTCACTGTCACGGCTCCGTCCACTCCATTGTTTATTGTATCCTCTTAAAACACGAAAGCGCAACGTTTTACGCACCACCCGTCTCCGGTGCGCGTAAAAGTGCCATAAACAGGAGATAACCCCAGATGTATAAAAAAAAAAAAAGGCACTCACCTCGACGCGGAACGATGTGCAGCCTTTGAGAAACTCCTTTATGTTGCTCAGACACTCGCCGTCGTTCTTCGGATCTGGGTAAATCTGCAAGACGAAAACGCTGGTTAGAGAAACACACCTCCAGGTCACGCTTCCCCCGTGGGTCTTAAGCTTTCACACCGCGGTTCTCTGTGAATTCATCAGCCCGATAAAAGTATCTTCTTTTCTCGACGCGCATTCTACTGGTGATCCCGTTTGCACTGGGCCTGGCGCTCCGGGACGCACAACACAAATCCCGCAGCGGGGAAGTGGAAGAGGCTGTAGTATTGGGTCGAGGGAAATGACGTTGACAAATAGGGATCCCCATCGATGCTGCTGCAGCCTATAGATTCACTGCTTTTTGAATGACTTCTTTACGCCAAATGGATAAGACGAAACGCACATAAACACACAAGTTACACAAATTCGGTGGAAAAATGATCTGTCACTAACCACAGTTTATTTAACATGTGTACAAACATTATATAAACTCTCGGATTACTTAGATTTTTCATGGACTAGCTATTGAGATTATTATTATTATCATCATTATTATTATTATTACTGTTGTTGTTGTTATTCAAGACCTAACAGCGGTGGTTTACATTGTATGCAACCACTTCCACACTATTTTTACTCCATTCTCTTTTCTGATCAGTGTTATTTGATGCTTCACGCCAAATGAATAAGACGTAACGCACATAAACACACAACAGTTGCACAAATTTGGTGGAAAAATGATCTGTCACTAACCACAGTTTATTTAACATGTGTACAAACATTATATCAACTCTCGGATTACTTAGATTTTTTGTGAACTAGCTATTATTATTATTATTATTATTATTATTATTATTATCATTATTATTCCAGACCTAGCAGTGGTGGTTTACATTTTATGCAACCACTTCCACACTATTTTTACTCCATTCACTTTTCAGATCACTGTTATTTGATGCTGCAATATACTGTATAGGGCATTATATTGCTGCACACTGTGCAACACATGGATTTGTATGTTATCCTTTATATTTTTATCTATTATTAATGAGTTTTAGATCATATTTTCATACAAATGCACTTCCCCCTGCTTGTTTGATGTGTATTGGAGATATGGTTGATTGTGTGGGTTTTTATGTTACACATATTTATCTTACATATACAGTACTGTGAAACCCCCCATGATCCTCACAAGGACTAAGTGACTCAGAAAATGGATGGATAGATTGAAGGACAATGTGAACGTCTTAGGCCACCTTTAGTTTTGATGTTTTTGTACAGGTTTGAAATGGGCATATGTATCTATTTCTCCTCTTTTCTTCACATACATCAATAAAATACAAGGAAGATATGCACTGCCTTAAGAGACACAAACAAAAAACAAAACTAAATGGATTCTGAAGGTTAACGTGACTATTTAGTGTGAGCCCTGATCCCATAATAAGAAGCAGCACAAACAGTTCGAAACATTTGACGTGTTGAATGAAACCTGGTATAAAACATCAGGAAACTAATGAAATAAACCTCATGTTGTCTGAACATAAGGGTAAAATGTTAAGACATGTTAAGTGCAAAGGGAAGTCATGCTAAATATTACCACTGTGGTTTCTAGTTGCTGTTTTGACCCTGAAATCACATACAATCACTTCACATATATCTAGATTATATCTTAATATAGAGACTGACAAATGCATATGTGTGGTCATTTGTACTTAACTAAACTAACAAAGCCAAAGGAGGCCTTGGACTTTTGCACAGTATTGTATGTTTTAAGCCACACCGGGACAGGCAGCTGTAATTTTGTTGTATTTGAAACACAGTACATCTTATCTTATCTTAAGAATTAAATGTTCCTTTGAGGGTTCAAGATAAAATTCAACCCTCAATCTTAAGCTAAATGACCTGTCTTCTCTTTCACTATGTGTCCCCCTAGAATTGTAAACAGACTTTTTTTTCTGAGCTCATGAAAAGTTGACCTTTTAAAGAAATGTGGTTCACACAGGACAGCAAAGCTCAATACATGATGGTTTTACAGCAGTCATTTCCAAAACACTTAAATGCGGTTAAAGTGTCACACGCAGCCCAGCCAAAAAAAAGCATCACTAGGATTTAACTAAGTAAATAGTTTAGATCCTTCCACTGGATAATTACTGCAGTGATTAATGTGTTTCAGCTGCAACACGTTCTTTAACCCTTTAACTGATGCAGTGAGTATGTTCTCATTTCTTAAAAAAACATCAGTTTGATAAAGAGCATAAATATTGGATTGGAAAAAGGTCATGTGGTCTAACGAGTCCAGATTGATCCTGTTTCAGAGTGATGGGCTAATCAGGGTAAGAGGAGAGGTGGGTGAATTGATTACCCATGATGCCTAGTGCCTACAGTACAAGCTGTGGTGGCAGTGCACCATACACATTGCATTACTGCACAATGACTTCTTTGACTTTTCATACATAGTACATTTTTATAATACTTCCATACTTTTGCTTAATAAGATTATAAACGCAAAACTTTTACTCATAGCTAGTATTTCCACACTGTGGTATTAGTATTTTTACTGAGGGATCGGCTGATATGATGGTTGTGGCTACTGATATAACTAATTTAATAAGGATATATCAACCTGCTCTGGTAAAATCACCACATTAAAAACTGGACTGGTGTTGGTGTAATGAACAGATGGCAGATTTGGGTTAATAAAGAATTTTGACTAGTAAAGAATTAACTTACCAATGTTTACTGGTGAATAATCTAAGTTATCTTCATTATCAATAAATCTCTTGATTATTATTTTTTGATTACCTGATTGATCATTTGATTCAAAAAACATCAGACGATGGTGAAGAAGTGTTTCCTCATACCCTAATGTGATGTCCTTAAAAGTCATGTTTGGTCCGCAATGTAGACTTATTGATTTAACTGCCACAGAGAGGGAAAGGAACCATTTAAGAGGCTCCAGTCAGAAAATGTAGAAAATTAAATAACTGGCAAAGAATTTCTCAAACCGATTATTGATTATCAAAATATTGATGGCTCTAATCTGGTCCAAAATGTAATTAAGCATTGTCTCATCAGTAGCACATCAGACCTTTTCACGTCATAAACATATCAATCCACAATATAGAAAATGGGCTGTGACCAATGACCCAGATCGTGTAAATCAGTAATGATCTCTATCTTATCTAATATAATGATAGAATTTCACAGTATATCTTCTTCCTTTCCCACCCACCCTCTTTCTCTCTAGCTTTTGCAGACATGCCAATTGCGTATTCTCAATTATTCTCACATGCTGCATGTCTGCACACTTTTCAATCTTGTTAAATTATTTTGAGCATATGTTGCACGTACAAGAGAGTAACATAAGGATTAAAAGTTAACAAATATAAGGGAGAAGAGAACACATTTAAAGTGGTTGAAATTGAGTTGATGTTACATACCGGCTTCAACAAGAGAAACAAGGAATGAAATGCCTGAGGCAAGGAGAGATGTAGCTATCAAAAAACAATACACTGTATAATCTTTTACTACTATAACACTGGTATTTGTCTGGTGAGAATCATCTCAGAGTGGGAGAAACTGTCTGAACTCAAATCAGATGAGGGCCATATTTGGGACACATATGATGAGGTGTTCTGTAGCAGGGGACAGTCACCTTTTTCAGTATTATACAACCATGACATGTGGAAATGTTGGAGAAACACAGGAGACATACACCAACAACTGGAGACAGTTTACCACGTCTTGTTCTTAGCAGGTAAGTTGGGGTAAGAGCATTATATTATACATTGAAATAAGATGCTGCATCTTCATAAAAATAATGTTTAGCAATATATTAGCTCTTTATGCCACACATTTTAAAGTATGAGAGGCCAGCTTATGGTCCTTTTCTCTGTAACTGTGTGAAGCTGTCCTTTCATCAACATTAAAAGCTCCCATGGAAAGGAATTTGGTTATGTCACACAAATTATGCAGCAGTAAACAATTCTAGGGGGAAATGGAGCAACGTGAGCTGCCATTTGACAGGCAAATTTTCTAATGTTTGCAGGCACACAGGCAGCCATGAACAGAGGATCCTGCTTTCAAGAAACATTGCCTCCTTTAGGCAGATGTCTAAAGTAGCTGACGCTATAGGTTGACAGACACAAACACTGCGCTGTTTCTTTAAATGGGGAGAGGGTCCATCTATGTCTGTGCGCCTTTGCAGTCAATGGCGGCCCACTCTTATGGTCTGTGTACAGATAGCCAGCCATCCCTGACTGATTATACTGTGGTGTGTCTTAATGCACTGACATACAACGACATCGCCCTGGATTAAAGAGGAATTTACATCAGGAGCATCAAACGATAAAGCAGATTTGTTTTAGTGTTAAAACCAGTATTAAAACATGACACGACATCCTCATTACAAACACCATAACGCCTTCACTACAGTGCATTTTCATGATAGTAATTATTATATTTTTATCTATCGGTGTTGCTTTTGCTGTGATGTTGCCTATTTTGCAGCAGATCAATATACAGAGCAAGCAGCGGCCTCCTTTTTTTCACGCTGTCATACGTATGTGCAAGCATATAGTGCTGTTTTCGCAGACAATAACCCGGGCTGCCGTGACCTACAAAAGAAATCGCCTCATGGACCAGTGGGCAGAAAAAGAAGCCAGACAACAAACCGCGTCGGTTTACGGATCTGGGCAGCACACAGACACGCCGACGGGGCGGGCGGGTAGAAGCAGAGGGGGAGCGGGGGTGGATATTGCCCTTACTTTCTCCGTGGACCCCGGGCTGAGCCGCTCCAGCAGTTTACACAACACCACCCCATCTTTCAGGGAGCTCTGCAGAAATGCTTCAGGATCCGAGATGGTCTTCTTAGGCGATTCCAACACCCCGAGCGTAATCAACCATGTAACCGTCTGTTCCGCCGAATTCATGTCCAGTCACAACAGATCCTATTCAACAAAGCGGCTGTGTTTGGGTATCTCAACAGCTTTCTGCCCCGGTTACGCTGTCATCTGTGCGTTACGACAGAAACATGGTAAATCCAAAATGATGCATCAGATGTCGTTGAGAGAAAGAGGCTGCGGGGAAAAACCTCCACCTCCGCTGGATGCGGATGACGACTGGTGCTGGTGGAAATTCAGCAGGTCTGGTTTCCTCCCTTGAATGGTGTGTTTTTCCCCCTCTAACCTGGCAAGCTGTCAAGTGCGGTTCGCTGTGATGCGTTGAGGCAGTGGACTGCATACATGCGCATCGCAGCCGCCAGCCACTCATCCATTGGATGACATCACACAAGAGGGACAAGCCAGTCCAACCAGTTGTTAGGACACTTCAGCATGACATGAATAGGCTTTCTCTGTGTGGCTTTGCATACCCTGTGCTTTTATCCGTTTATTATAGGCACGCCACAGGCTGTCTGTTGTTATCTGCTGTAAGCTGTGGTGTTTTCAATAGGCCTCAAAAGGGTGAGCAAGTCAGCTGGATGAATACTTATTCCACTATATCTGAATTCATTTAAAGACATCATGCACCACCCCCACCCTTTTTCTTATATATGCTCTAACTTTTGTACATATATTGCACAAATTGTCATTTTTTTCCTCACGTCTGCACACATTTCAACCTTGTAAATTATTTTGAACATATGTTGCACAATCTTTCTGCTAGTGAGAGTAACAAAGGGATTCAAAACGAACATAAGGGTTAAAAATTGAGAAATAAAAGGGAGAAAAGAACACATTTAGACTAGTTCAAATGGAGCTGATGTTACAGGACAGTTTTCAGTCTTTCACTACTATAACACTGGCATTCTTCCAGGTAAGAATCATCTCAAAATGGGAGAAACAGTTTGAACTAAAATTGTGGCTTTGCATATCCTGTGCTTTTATCCGTTTATTATAGGCACGCCATAGGCTATCATCTGTTTTTATCAGCTGTAAGCTGTGGTGTTTTCAATAGGCCTCAAAAGGGAGAGCAAGTCAGCTGGATGAATACTTATTCCACTATATCTGAATTCATTTAAAGACATCATGCACCACCCCCACCCTTTTTCTTATATATGCTCTAACTTTTGTACAGATATTGCACAAATTGTCATTTTTTTCCTCACGTCTGCACACATTTCAACCTTGTAAATTATTCTGAACATATGTTGTAAAATCTTTCTGCTAGTGAGAGTAACAAAGGGATTCAAAACGAACATAAGGGTTAAAAACTGAGAAATAAAAGGGAGAAAAGAACACATTTAGACTAGCTCAAATGGAGCTGATGTTACAGGACGGTTTTCAATCTTTCACTACTGGCATTCTTCCAGGTAAGAATCATCTCAAACAGTTTGAACTAAAATTGTGGCTTTGCATATCCTGTGCTTTTATCCGTTTATTATAGGCATGCCATAGGCTATCATCTGTTGTTATCTGCTGTAAGCTGTGGTGTTTTCAATAGGCCTCAAAGTAGAAAAGGCAGAGCAAGTCAGATGGGTGAGTAATTATTTCACTACATCTAAATTCATTTAAAGACATTAGGTAATAAGATTTTCCAGGAGAAGGCAGGGAGTTTTGTTTAGACAGATGTTTAAACTCTTTTTCTAAAAATATTGATGGTCAAACATCACAAAGGGAATATTTGAGAAAATCTGTATCCTGTTAAAGTTTATCAGGGTTATGTTTTGAGAAGACTTAGTGTGGGGAGTTAGTGGGTCCTGCAAAATATAATAAGATTTCCCTAAAAAATGTACATCCACAACTTACTATGTGTGTACAATATTAAGAAAAAAATCACAGTAGATAATAAATAAACAACACCTCAAAAGCTTAAAGAAGTCCACTGGTAACCATCCATTACATATGGGGAAATTCATATGGCTTTGATGCTCCCCACACTGATTTTTATATTAATTTGGCCTAGATGCTTCCAAGTGCAATTCAAGTGGTGAATAGTAGGGGCAACAGCCCCATAAATAAGCTGATTTATGTCACATTTACAATACAAATTATTTAAAATATTATTACAACTTATGTTCACACTGAGGCCACAATCAGACCAGAGTCCCATGCAAAAAGGTAATAACCAGAGGCCAAGAGATGTCCCCTTTTTTGTATTCTATCTTATCATCCATGTAGTTTATACCTGTTAGATTGTCTACATATATGCAGTGAAACACTGTGAGCATTTACACACAGAGACAAAAACATCCTCACCTAAAAGCAGTTTGGACTGAAGCAGGAAACTGGAGCACATGAGGAGCAGAACATGCAAATTACAGCACAAAGAGGGCAGTGACAAGGGCCAGACAGCTGAACCATCAAGAGTTACAGCAGTTCAAAGTGTCAGATCTTTATCCAGTGGTGCGTCTGTATGTGCTGCCTGTTTTAGCTTTTATACTTGTCATAGTGGGAACATGACACGAGCTATAACTGACAAAGGCTCTGTTCTGTTTAAGTAACCATATCATATCATATCATATCATATCATATCATATCACATATCATGCAAAAGGAAATATTTTACATTTAAGATGGCACAGACACACAAACAGGTTATGTGATACAGTGGAGCGTCACTTCTCAAAATAGCCACGGGGTGGCGCGCTCTGCACATTTTATCTACTGATCTGATCTCCTATTCTTGTTGCACGGAGCAGGGCTGTCAGGGTCATATGACACCTCTAGGTGGCCTACATTTACATCTACACAAGCTGAGCAAGGGCAGCAAGGAGCCATAAACCTTCCACTGACAGCACCATTTCCTGTGGTTAAAAACTGCTTTACATCTAATTATTTTCAATCTATTTGCCAGCATTAAAGATGCCTTCCTGACATGTTATAAGAAATAATAATAATAGAAATAACTTCACTCTGGTGTTTTTTTCCTAAAAAAAAAAATAATAAAAAAAAAAGGAAAATGTAAAAAAAGGAAATGTCCAGTGATCATTCCCGCTCATTTAACAATCTCAAGAAAGATCTTTTCAAATCTCTCAGGGCTAGATGCATAATGTTTTCTACTTTGTAATATGTTTGTCACTTTCACTTAATGGGAGTTAAAGATTTGATCATGATTGGCTCAAAAATATTCATTGTGGCACAAATCCTGCTTGTGCATGAATGCCCTGAGCTCAGATTTTTGTGAGCTTCGTGCTTCAGCAGATGAATGTTAAAACGCCCTGGCAGTGTCTTCCTCTGCACACACATCATTGGAATGGAGGAACATGAAACATACACTGTAATTGTTTCTAATCTGACGTCACAGGAATTTTTTTACATATTTTAGGAATTTTTTTTTTGTGTGTGACTGTGCTTCCTTCTCTACCTGTAGGAATCTGAATAATGAACAGGATCTCCATGACAACCAAAGCAAGCTGCAGCGATGGGTGCTGTAGCTCAGGCCAACTCATTCCCTCCCAACACTTCTCCATGTCCTCCTTCTTGTTTTGTGTTCAGTGTTTCACAGAAAGGGAGTGTAAGTTTGTGTTGTCAGGAAGGCTGTCTCCTGAGGCCAACTGTGTCTTAAACAGACAGTGTCAGGGGATGTTGTTGCGCCTTTGAGGTCCTGTCGCCATGGGTTTGTAACTAAGGGTGCTTCTGTGTGACCGTGGTGACTGGCCCCAGGCATTTCACATCCCACCTTTACTCGTTCACCTTTGCACCTTGCACTGTCTTCCACCGAAAAATACAGATGTGTTCTGTTGTCTTTAAGTTTCAGAGAAAGATGTTAAAAGGAATGAAACTTTGAAATTTCAGGACTACACGCCATGAGTCAGGTTAGTCTAAAGTAAACAGCCTAAAATCTGATGTCACCAAGTTAAAATTAAACTTACAGATGATAGCCTCTGCCTCCACATCACTCAGCTTGACGGTGAAGGTTCTAGTAAGTTTTCACCAACTTCTGTCAGTCCACCTTTAAGAAAGTCGTTCTATACTGGAAGAGTTTCCCAAGTTTTTTGACGTGCTACATGTGTAAACTGAGTCAGAAGTGGTATCTGAAGAATATTACCTGAGCGCAGTCCTGGAGTACACATATGTTTGTTCACGTCATCATTGGTGCATGATGACAAAAGTATTCAAGCTGGCACATCCAACAATAACACCTCCATGTACCTTAAATGGAAGACATGAGGGATTAAATGCAGTGTGGGAAGAAAAAAACAAACCCATGGGCAACATGCATCCAAGGCTGCCCCTATTGTCAGCCTTGGACAGGTGCAACACACTAACAAGGAACTCTCACTCTCTCGTTAAAAATGTTTTTTATAGGGGGTTATGTGATCACTCCAATCTGTCAGAATGTGTTGGAGGTACATGTTTGTTGCAGCTGGACCTGGAAATCAAGATCATGAAAAAAAATAGGACTAAGGGTCCTGTAAACCAACGGCATATTTAAAGACATTAATTGACATTCATTTGACCTTTCAAGGTTCTGCAAGGTTAAAGGTCATGGCACCAAATGAAAGCCCATATGTGACTTGCTATCTTTTGCCAGTAGTAATTATACTAATATCTGATTCTGATTGATTGTGTGACACCAAACTGCAACAAAATCTGAATCAGGCATATGAACTAAGTAAAGTATTTATGGCTAACCTTTCTCTAGAGTTAAAGCGTCAATACAAGTTCACCCACGCTGGGTTGTGACAAACATTTACTCATTATCTAGTAGATATCCTAAGAAACAATGATATGCAGTGTTGGGGAAACTAAGGAGGTGGTCAGAGGGTGTTTACTTGGAATAACTTGATGGTAAAATGAATAAAAGAAAATCATCCCATTTGTTTTATGCTCCAAATTTGCTGTTTGTAAATGTGCATATGCTTTCATCAGTGTGTTTTCACTTGAAAATGTGAACCATTTCTTTTATGTTACCTGAATGAGACATTTATACCCACAGAGAGAGAGAGAGAGAGAGAGAGAGAGAGAGGGTCCTCACCTGCCATGGAGACCACCATGTCGGCTCCAGATGGACGTCCTCTTCGTTCCTCTTTATAATAGGTGGCGTCTGGCATTAAGGGACATTATTGTCACCTACTAAACCAACAGTGGCTCTGATAAGGGTCAGATGAGGGCAGTGCAATCTACAACTAACCCCACAAGGTGTCACTAAATATTACACATTGAACCTTTAACAGTGCGAGAAAACTTTAATCCCAGAATGAAAATGTGACTGTTCTTGAGCTCCCCAAAAACTAACCATGAAATATAAACTTGATAAGATTATATCAAATATTGCACTGACAGTTCGTGCAGAGAAATCAATGCTGGATCTGTGAGAGTTGAGTTAGAGGTCTTGAAAATCACTGTGCCTCATCGTGCATCATCTGTGTTAATAACGCACTTAAATGTGCAGAGACAGTGCCGGTGTGGAGCATCCACTGAGCCTCTGTGCGTCGTGATGTTCCTGCGTGAGCCGTGCGTGTGTCATCGGTGACGTTCCAGACCCGCCTACATCGCCCTCTGCCTCCCTCGGTGACACAGAGACTTTCCTCCAGTCTGTGAGCGCCTCGGAGGGCCACCGCATCCGCCTCCTCTGACCGCGGGTCCGCACTGGGATGGACACCGGAGGACCGCTCTGACCATCCAGGAACCATGCCTACTGTCCTCGGTGGCAAAGGGAAACTCTCCGTGGTCTGTTTTCTGCTCCGATGCGCTTATTCTCAGGTGAGTGGACTCCTGGAGTACTAAGAAGAATGGGCTTGATGTGTTATTTTACATAAAAACATGACTCTAAGGTGAGTTTTTCCATTGTTTGTCCTACACAAAGGTACCAACATGTCTTTTTATTTACAACACATTCACATTCATACATTTTTAAAGCAGCCTATTAGGTTGCTGTTCAGCTAAATACTCATATAAATCCACAATTTTTTGCTGGGAGGCTTTTTATTTGACTTTATTTACAAAATATTGCATCTGCTATGGTGACCTAAACAGAGCATAACTTCAGTAATTGCTGATACTTTAAGAATGTAACAGGTGGTGAGTAGTGTAGCTACATGCAGCTTGATGCAGGTGTTATGATGGGTTGTGGTTTGTTTGGCCCCAGGAGAGTTCATTCATCTGGGTATTGCACCAGAGCTGTGATGCGTGGGTACGAAACACACTGCACATGCTACACTAATGGGCTTGTAAGTGTAAACTGAGGAAGCAAGGTTGACTTTTTCCTGTGCATCGCCACAGGGAGGTAAAATACTGTGTATGTTTGTGTTTTTTCATTGGGTGCCTTGTGGCAGTGATAATTAGCCAGCGTTCACACTCGCTGTTTGCCATCCTCAGCCACTCATCCACTGGACATAGTGAGTCATATACAAGGAGAGACACAACCACACACTCGTATACACGTTCACATGCACTTAGCGCACTGCATGCACTTTGGCTACTGTGCACGGTCCTGTTACACAGATGGCACCAGACACCCAGAGATGCATAGAAATAGGATGCAAATCACCAAAATGAAAATAAATACAATGATTCAGGGGGTTGCTAAAGATAGAAAGATGTCTGATCAATCAGATGTGTAGTCATAAATATAGCAGATGAGCAGGATTAGTAAAAAGGAAGTCACACGTCTAGTACTTTATTTAT
This sequence comes from Apogon talboti, assembly GCA_037367365.1. NCBI lineage: Eukaryota > Metazoa > Chordata > Actinopteri > Kurtiformes > Apogonidae > Apogon > Apogon talboti. The sequence goes on along the minus strand of JAPQRQ010000015.1, from coordinate 15,934,300 downwards.
ATTGACCTCATACCTTAAACTCAGAATGAAACTCATCCCCACATAAACAGAAAGTGTACATTTAAACACAGTGATAGTGATGTAGTGGTTCTTGGTAGATTACGTGTTCTTTAATATTAATGCTAAAACAGTACTATTCTTGAATTTATGATGCTGAGGTGAACTGAACTGTGAAAAAACAGAAATGGCGAGAGGGGTAAAGGGAGAACACGGTTGCCTTAATAGGACTGAAACAGAAAGTTGCCTCTTGTAATAGAACCAGCATCTGTCTGATCATCTGCAGCTGTAATTTCTTCGATATGAGTCACAGACTATCGCCAACCTCTTCCACAGTCTCACAATTACTGTGAGCGTGTAACTCTAGTTGTGTATGTGTGTATGTGGCGGCAAAAGGGCGGGAAGCAGAGTACAGTGGGTAATTTTTTTGAATGTGTGCGTACTGTATATTTGTATTTGGTGACGGTTACTGAGAGTTTACACTTCGAGCAGTCTGAGTACTGAATGGGTTAATGCATCTGTATGGGTATGTGTAAGTATCTACTAAACCTGCATTTTAACAACACACACACACATATATTTATGATTTATACGCTCAGGCATTTTGTGCACAGTTTTTTACTTTTGAATTATTTTTCTCTATATACTTGCAGTTCTGATAACCTGATTTGCATTTGTTGATCTACAGTTTTGGAAATTCTCCAGTGACTGGTGAGTCTCAATTTTTGTGGCGCCTTCTTCAGTTTATATACTTTTTCTATGCTTTTTTTTTTCTTTTTATACAGGTAACAAGGAATCAACACAACAGCTGCGCCAAAGATATCCTGGAGGTAAGAAATCACTTATTACTGTTAGAATTGCAATTTTTTTTATTATTAATTGCAGCAGTAGTGATGTATGTAGCAGCAATTTGAATTTGATCAGTAGTTAAACACTCCCAAAAAGAAAATGCATTGGTTTGCATGAAAAATGTCTTAAAGATTTACCAATTCCTCATAGATTCATTTACAATTTTGTGTTGGTAGTTATTTAATTTATACATTTGATAACATTACATTTATCTTGTCTGCATACAGATTATTTTTGCACATTGTATCATGTCAGCATTCTTACTGCATAATATTCACATTGCAATGTTAAGCAGAGCAAACTGACTCAACCACAACCTGAAAATGAGGAGCAGGGGAAACAACACTAAACATTAAGATTTAATTGCAAAAGACCAATGTAATAAATGAACAGATTAATTCAGAAGCACTCACTGTAGAAACAATCTGTGCATCATTAAATTTTAACAAAGGATGGATCACACTAAAAAAAGTCATTTTTCAGGGTTTATTTATCTCACATAAAGTATCATCCTAATCACTCAAGGGTTATTAATTCTCTGCTGACAGTACCTGTATTTCTTCATATTGCAATATACCAATACTGCTTTAAAAAGTATTGAAATGTCTGTTAATTTAATCCCAATTGCAATGTACCAGTCAGTATGTCTCTCCATTTTCCTCTGTGCATCAGCTTTTTGCTTTAAGAGCATAACAGAAAAAAGCATTAAATTAGTTCTTTTTTTTTTTTTATAAACTTGTTATACTTTCTTCATTATGCTATGTGTTGGAGTGGTGTTTTTTCTGTCATGTTTGTCATTATTTCATTACCAGAGCCAAACTAGAAAAACAATCTGTATTTTTTCAGTTAACAACTCATAAAGTGAAATAAGCAAAGATATTACAACTGAGCTAACATCACTTACATGTACCGCTTCTTGATCTGGTGCGAGCCAGAGGTGTTTATGTTGGTTGTTGATGTTGTGCATCCCTAAAGTGGCTCAGTGTTTTAGGTTTTGAGAAACTCAGCGTGGTGTATAGAGTGGTTTGGGAGGAAGGTAGCATAAATGTACAGTAGAGCCCTACCTGAGAGGCCTTGTTGCTGTCGGAGTAGGAAAGGAGTCGGTAGCTGGTGTGGTGTCCTTGGTGACGAAGGGAGGAGAGTTAATGAAGTGAAAAGATGAGCAGAGAGAGGAAACAGTTACCCTCTGGGAAAAGAGGAAGAGAACAGTTTTACACCCCCACCAGATTCATAAAAATGAATCATACTGCCGGGTGTCTCAGTGAATGAATGACACAGGAACCAGTCTGTAACCATCAGATGCTTTTTTAGGATCACGTAAGACCTCAATAGCACCGCTGGAGTTATGTCTCAGTTACCACGCGTCCTGGTTTGTAGCGTTCCCGATCTGATCTCAATCTCCTACTCGCCACCCACACCCACACTCAACCCTTCAGACATCAGAGCTGATAAAACATGACCTTTTCCAGCGCCTGCTCACCGTTTCAGCAGTGAGGTAACCTTGTTGTTTCACACATATACAGTACATTTACCCATACACACATCCGCTGCATCGCCACATTATGACACCTTTCGTGAGCGAGATAAATGTGTGTAAAAATAGAGAATAAATGGTACAAAATCAGGCCATTTTGTCATCTTTCACAGGACTGTAACTGCGGGTAATCTAATCAGGGGAGATTATAATCAGAGCAGAGATAGTGCGCCGTGAATACAGTGCTCTCTCTGGTTTCCTCTTGAGTCCCATGCAGAGATAATAACAAATGGGTTATATTGTCTCAACAGTCCAGGTGTATAATCATCTATAATCATCACAGACAAACATGTGCACATATGCTAAGCCAGATACAGAAATAGCCACTGTCACTCTTGCTGTGTGTTTCTACCAGATCTTCACCTCTGGGAACAATAAGAGATATAAATATTTCTATTTAGATCATATACACTGTTGCCCATGAAGTTGGAATTAAATATTTTTGCCTCTTCTCATGAAATTATTGTGACAATGTGGTTTATTCTTGATAGATTAAGAGTAACTGGGACTCAGAATGTAATTATTGCACATGGTCAAAAGTGATTACTGTTGTGTATAAATAATCCCTGATTTCCAATCTCATTTTGTCATTCACTCTGTGTCTTTCATTTGGCCGGTGGGTGCTTTGTGCCACTCTCTGACCAAAGATGCGAGCAGCTCAGCTTTGTTTGATGGCTTGTGATCATCCATAAGAGATTTTCAGTGGAGTTCATGTCTGGACACTCGTCTTTTTGTTTGTTTTTCATGAGCTGTCCATGATTTATGGAATAGTGATTTCAGCTAATCCATAATAATCTGATATACTATTTAATAAAACTATCTCAAGATGCTTCCCATAGCTGTTCATCAATGTGTTTACATGGAGATGGTTGTCTGTGATATTTGGAAAATACCTAAATGTTGCTCTTTAATATTTGAAAAGAATTTAATCATCTCGCTGGAACATTAGTATGTGTGAATATTATCCAAAATGTACAATTATAAGTTATGTTCAACAGCTGAAAAGCATTATTCTGTTGAAAATGTATTTTGAGTATTTTATTAATGTAATTTGTGCATCAAAAACAATCACGAATGAGCATGATGTGTTGTTGTAAAAAAAAATAATGAGAATTTGAGAAAAAGCAACAACATTCAAAAGGTCTAAAGCTGATATTTGATTTATTTTCCGCTGGGTGACATTCAGTCCTTTAATTATTAGTTTGATCCCATTTATAAATCCCCTTTGTCTGCCATTAGCTGTGATAATAGCCCACCTGTACGTCACAGCAGTGACTCAACAAAGAACCTGCAGATTGAAAGTCAACTGTGCAGGCGTCAGTGTTTCCTGTCACTGCTGAGCATTGATAGGTGGAGGCTTCCTACTGGCTTCCTTCTATGAATGTGATGCAACAACATGAAGCAGCAATTGGCTATTGTACCCACTGAATATACTGTGATTTTACACATTGCCCTGGGGACTTAGGATCACTCGTTACCTGCTGAACCTGATGTCTCCGCATGGAACAAATATTTTGATGTGGTGTCTTTTTTTGCTTTCATATTGCATGGCTATTATGATCGCAGTCCTTTGTAAACAGATCAAATCTATATTATTAGATCTTACAGCCAGTAAATTCTCACGGACTGACTATAAAGCTGAATCAGTGAGTATGTGTGTAATGGGCTTAGTTTCGTTTTTAACCCATAAAGACCCAAACTCTAAACTAAAATCACCTACTGATGTAAACTGTTTAATAACTGTTGGTCATCTTTTCATGGTCATCAAATATGATGCATTTGGATGTTCAGAGGCTTCATAGTTAATGTGGAAATACCGTCATCTTCTACAACATTGATTCACCAGTAAAACCCATGGAGTTGGATCAATGACAGAGGATGGACACACTTGGCTTATGTTCAGTTAATGATACATTTTGTTGAAAAAGTCACTTTTTCTTCAGTTTTCTCTGTTTCTGATATAATCAACTTTAATCTGAGCTTTTATGAACATCTACATGATCAGTGAATTAAATATAGGAAAATACATTATTTACACTAAAAAGACATAATACAGAGGATAATATTTTAATAAATGTTGATAAATCACTCAAGAAAGGTTAAATAAATAGAAAAAATCATTTAGGAACTGCCACAAAAGTAGCTCTGGGTCTTAATGGAGAAAAGATCTTTGATATATAAAAAGTATGGAGATACAGTGTGTGACACAGCGTACGATCAAAAACGAAACAAAATTACACAGTAAGATGAAGCATGTAAAACACCAGCCTACACTACTGAAACATAAGTAACCCTTATTTACGCCCAGACACACTCCCCCTGGTGGGAAGGAGCAGAGTCGGCTGTCACATGAGACTCTATGCTTTTTATGTGTGGAAATGAGTGCGATAAGTCACTCCTTAATGAAAGTCGTACTGACAGATTTAGGATGCCTGGGGGGTTTCTGTATGTAATGTCCATCAATTAATTCTCACAGTTCACCTTTGACCCCCCTCTACTCAGGACATGACTCAGTCCTGGCCATCCCAGCAAGCCTTAGGGGGTGACCAGGCACAGCGAATCCTCTACAACCCAAAGGTATGCGTGTGTGTTTGTTTTGTTTTTCATAATTATCCTTATAAATCAACATTTTTCTTACCATTTTTTGTCCTCTGTCGTTGTTCAAGGATGCAAAACAGCCAACTACGCAACAAAGGCAAAGTAGGTGCTCCCTGACTTTAATGTATAATAATTTACAGAGAAATAAATGGTGAATAAATGAGTAGCTGTGTGGCTTTCATGACTCTTATTTATTGTGTCTTGTTAGGTCGGGGGGATGTTCAGCTGCGAATGACCCGACACCCTCGTGTGGCGCCTCACAAATCGTAAGTGGGACATGAAGAAACATGATCCACCAAAGGTCATCAAACCTGAAATGTGGTCACAGCAGACAGACACACACACACACACACACACACACACACACACACACACACACACACACACACACACACACACACAAAACAATACTTAAAATCTCTACAGCTTTTGCAGAATTAGATACAAATCACAAACATCTGCATCTGTACAGCTAAAGAAAAGCATTTAGTATCAGAGTAAAGGGAAGGAGGAAATTAGTGTGCCTTGGGCTGCATAACATGGGCCAGGTCAAAGGTCAGTGAACATTCTTGAAAGCTGTCAGTGGAAAGTGATGTGCTCCTGTTTAACTCTTTACATCCTCCTTGTAACTTAAAACACATGTTCAGTCATGTAACTCCACATCTCACATTATCACACAGTCTTTGTTATGTAACACCACACCAGAATTTCTATAACAACTAAGTGTTTTTCTTTACTTATTGTAAACACTTGAGCTTTTAAAACTAAACATCCAATATTAATACAATACAATACATTTAGAACTGACAAAAATACCAAGCACCTGAATTAAAAGAAACTGTATAATCTGCACACTTTACATTCCAAATTTATCATAACCATAGAAAATGAATTCTTTTTGGATTAATGCAATAATTATTTGATTATTCAAGTAGTTGTCAGCTATGAAATTATTTATTATTCGATCATTCATTCACCATTCACTCATTTCCTGAATCGCTTAATCCGAAGGAGGGTCGTGGTGGATGCTGGGGCCGACACCCTGGGCGTGTGTTTTTGATCAATGATTGATTCAACTGAGTCATATTTAATGTGAAATATCAAACTTTTCTGCTTCTAAATTTGCTGATTTTCATATTTTCTACTTTCTTTACCTGACAATGTCAATATATTTGGCCCCTTAAGCCAAATAAGTTACTTGTTTTATAATAGTAAATAATTATGCCTTTATTTTAAGTTATGAACCATATTTTCTTGTCTATGGATTAGGTGCATAGGTGGAGATGTTATGACATTTTAAAAGCCTCACACTAATTATTGAATAACCTAAAAGTATGAATGCCTATTGATTAAATGACCCAGTATGTGATTTTCATGAGTGTGTATCTGTGTTTACAGCATGCTTGCAGATGATCTAAAGTTGAGCAGTGATGAGGATGAGACTCAAAGGGTAGGTTACTCTACTTTATCCTAACCTTCGACCAGGATAAACCAGAGCTTGGAGAAACCATTCCAATGGTGTTGCCGTGGTCAGGTTGTAGTGTCAGTACGAGATAGGATAAAATGAGAGAGTGAGACAGACAGTGTAAAGGAGAACAAAAATGAAACTAGTGTTTGTCAACTCTTGCCAAGGGATGCCTGTTTTTCTGGTAGGGATCAGTGGTGTGAACACACACCCATGAACTATTTGGAACAGCTGGCACCAGGTTAAGAACTGTTCTGTAGATTATCTCCACCAAGATTTTGTTTTTTTGTGTTTTCTGAAGGCTACTCATGAGTCAACCTCCTGGGACGGACACAGGTAATCCTTCCTGTGTGTTTGTTGTGGATATGAGCTTTAGATGTTTTAGTGTTAATATGTTTTCTTATTTAGTTGCTATAGTTAATAAGCGAGACTGCAAACTTTCAGTTTCATTAACTGATAAAACTAAGTAAGAACTACAAACAATAGCATAACACAAACAAAACAAAATTACAGGTAAAACAATCTGTTCATGGTATACAACAATAAATTTACAATATGGGATGTTTACTAAACCATGGTTTTATAAATCATAATTCATGTCAAACATTATTTTATTCCACCTTTTTCGGCTTCTATAAATCAAGGCTCCTTGTAACAAACCTAAAAAACCTCAATTTCAAACCAAACTGAGAGACTAAATATGAATGAAAACTGCTGAATATTTAACAATGCACACAACTGTGTGTGCCTTTAAAAAATACAACAGTATCTGTCCGCCTATATGTGCGCCACTCGCCGCGTTCGTACGCTGACCCCTCTCTGGTGTTTGTGTGTGTTGAATGACAGCCTGTCAGCACAGCGAGTGCACACACATGGCAGGCGGGTGAGACATTCCAGCTCGGACTCTTCAGCTTCAGACTCCTCTGGTGAGTCCAGCAGCAGTAGCCTTCACTCCCGGAGCCGGAGCAGGAGTCCTGGAGTTGACATAGATCCTGTGTCCCCTGCTAACACACAACCCCTCTGCAACAGCAAAGAGGTAGAACCACTTTCTCTTCTGATTTTTACATCTGTGTCATTTGTTTTGCTGTGGTTGTGTGTGAATTCTCTACAGGGAGTGGTGGCCTAAAGGCTGTTGACGGCAGGTGTGGCGGGGGACTGAGGAATGAGGAATGTATGCGAGTTAAAGTCGAGGAGGATGGGGGGCAGAGGTAGCTTTGGGAATTAGTGCCTGGGTGTCATGTCAACAGGCTGGGTCTTAAAGAGGAAAGCCCTCAGGAGATGGAAGTCATCAAGACTGGACTAAATGTTGACATTTCATGTACAGATAGCACCTCTTTGAGCACACAAAGGAATGTAGGCTACGTGCATTTCATAATCCTACATGAATTCAGAATAAGTGACTTGGAGCTAATGTGTAAAGCTTGGTAGGTGTGATGGGCATTGTGGGAGTGGGTTAGAAATGCGTGCTATGTGGGGAATGGACAGGAAACCTGCTCCTCTTTTATGAATGGAAGGCCCTGTATGACACAGTGGACTGTATTACTAAACGTGCACTACATCGGGCCCCTATAGAGGAGGGAGTGTGTGAGTGTGAATGTTTGGGGGTGGCTGTGGGGGGAAGGCTGCGTAAACCATGTGTTTTTCATTTACGTGGAGTGTTTGAGTGTCTCTGAAGGAAGAGATGGGGGTTGGAGTTTTGAGTTCCAGGTAGCGAGAAGGAGGGAGAGAAAGAGGGAGGGACAGAAAAAAATGAAGGAGGGAGGGGAGTCGAGACGGTACAAGAGATGCAGTGTCTTCTCTGGAAAGAGGGCGAAGGGTGTGGGGAGGGGAGGGGGGTCACTGTTTGACTTGAGGAGTAGAGGTTTAATTTAGCTCTGGTCAGCTAAGAGAGAAAAGGAGGACGCAAGGGAGAAGAGGCAGTAGGAAATAACTTTTCTTTTCAAACGTGAGTGTCCTTTTTAACTTTCTGTCAAGCTCCTTTTATTTCTTTAATATGGTTAAGCCAGCAAACATTAAGTGAGTCATTGGACATAATTGGATGGGGGGTTGAACTACTGTTAGCACAGATGTGGGCTTGAGCAGCAGCAATGAGACCAGTAAGCTGGTATGCCATTTAAATGAGGTTATAATGTCAACTAGAATTTGACATTAGTTATATATGAGTCATATTACAAATATGCTTGTGTGAATAGCAGCAGAATCTCCTGTGTTTCTAAAGTGCAGCGAATGTTGCCTTGTGTCTTGTGAGAATGTGGCATGTTCAGATAAATGTCATTCCTCATATGATTAATTGTAATGTAAGTGACCATGTGATCTCTGTTTTCTTCTGCTAATCTGTTGTGTAAAATGGAAAGAATATGACTAAAATCTTCCTATTAGCAAGTTTTCATTGTACTTATGGTTTTACTACTGTTTTTCTTACTTATGGTTTAACATATCGTGTTTCTTTCTTGCTCTGTGTTTTCTTAAGTCTGATCACCCCTCTGCAGCCCAGTGGCAGTTGGATAAGTGGCTAAAGAAGGCCCGGAAAAAATCATCCAGTGGTGAACAGGATCCCTCCCAGAGCATTCCAGGACGCCTGCCTTCTCCACACGCCCAAAGAGCCCCATCTCCAGCCAGGTCCTGGGACAGCAACCAAGAATACAGCCCTAGCCAAACCCCTATACCTAGCCCACGGTTCAATTACAGACAAAATCACAGCCCCTTTCCCAGCCCTGGCTACAGTTTTTGCCCCAGCCCATTCCCCAGCACCTGTCCGAGTCCCAGCCCTAGCCCGAAGCACAGCCCTATCCCAAGCCCAGTTCTAAGTGTTTGCCCAAGTCCGTGTGGAAGCCCGAGACCCAGCCGGAGCCCTAGCCCGATACCAAGAGATCCTCCAAGAAGCCCAAGTCCAAGCCTACCTTCCTCTCGGGTTCATCAGGTTCAGGGTCATCAAACGCAGCCACACCATACGCAACACGGGCTAACAGCCACTCCCCACACAAAGAAAAGTAGATCATGGAATGCCACTTTATCAAACACTGGCACCCGAAATAAGGATGTAAATTGTACATATCCACAGCAACCTCACCAGTACAGGCACAAGACTAGACCTGCACAAGACCAAGACTTGAGCCAAAACAAGACTTCCTCTATTTTAAACTCTAACCAAAATCACAAATCTAGACCCAGGCCTAATTTAAATCAAACCCCTAATCAGCTCGCCGAGACTCTCAAATCCAAACAAACGCCAAACTTTGAGCAAAGTCGCAAATCCAACCACAAGTCCCAGCCTTCATTTCAACTTAGCTCACAACACAGGTCCACTAAACCAAAGCACTCCACTGCCACTAGCCGTGAAAACAGTGGCAAAGCTGTTCACAGTTCTCATTCCCAATCTACCTCTAAAACTGCTGCTACTGGTGGGTCAAACTTTGGATCAAGCCCAAGCCTAAAATCTAGAGCTAAGTCTTGGGAAGCTGCAGGTCCAACCTCTGGGCATGGTAGTCATTTAAAACCATCACAGAAGAATCCAGAGTCCAAGGAGCAGGGGGGAGACCACATAGAGCTTCATCATCATTATCATCATCATCCTCATCATCATCAAGCAGAGGAGAGACAACACGAAAGGAAAGAGGACCGACACAGGGAAAAGCCACAGGCGAAGCCGGAGAGAAAGGAAGACAGGAGGCTGGCGGAGGAGCAGCTACTGAGACGTCCCTGGATCCAGAGTTCAGAGGAAGACGAAGAGGAGGAGGAGGAGGAGGAGGAGGAGGAGGAGGGAGCAGCAGAGAGGCAGAGGAGGAGAGAAGTAAAAGTAAGAGAGGAAAATCAGAGGAGGAGGGAGCAGCATCACAGACGCGAATGGCAAACAGTCCAGGCCAAACAGAGACTGCCCACCAGCACCGACCGACACCGCCTTCAAGACGACTCACACCACCAGAGGACGACCAAAAAGGGAGGGAGAACTGAGGAGGACAAAGACGCTTCACCTCCACCGTCACGTACGCCAACGCCCACTAGTCCATCCTCTGAGTCCTCTACCTCCTCCTCAAGTTTAGATACAGAATCTGAATATCAGGCTCCTATCACCAAAGTTCCCGCCGACTCTACCTCACAAAAAATCAAAAGAAGGCAACAAGGTCCAGGCAGAGCTGACACCAACAGGTTAAAAGCAGTGCATCCCAGAGGACCCGCTACAACTGTCCCAAGTGAGAGGCAGCAGAGTGAGTGTAGGCAGAAACTCTACACCTTGGTCCCATTTGGGCGAGGTGAGAAGGCTGCAGCCTCCTCTCATCGAGGCCTGAGAAATTTGGTGGTGCAAATAGACCTCTGCCTTCTTAAAAGAGTTCCGGATAACACTACCAGTTCCACCGTTAAAAAGCCTCCCTCTTCCTCCTCCTCTTCATCAACAAAGGACAAGCAAAGAGAGGCTATGAAACACTTGCATGTCCCCGAGCCTGTGAATAAAGACAGCAAAAGGAAACGCAAGGTACACAACATGTTTCCTTTTCTGCTCTGTAAAATGTAACGCATCTGTAATAGCTTTCATGTGCGATTTTCAGGAAGTTGTAAATGCTGGCTCGCTGATCATATATCTTCTGTGTGTGTCTGAGCAGCTGGAGAACGGAGTGTCACACCGAGAAAGTAAGAGGAGCGTACCTTATGCAAATGATCTCTCAGGTCGCACAGACTCTTCATCACACAGAGCTGAGCACAACTTCTCAACAGAGACAACACACAATGGGTATGAAAAAGAATGACCTGTTTCCTGTAGATCAGAACGTACTTTCTACTCTTCTTTTTCTGTTTGATAGTAGGTGGTTTCCAGTGTTAAGGTGCATTACCGTCACCCACTATGTTGGAGTGTGTACCAGCATTAATATAATAACATGTTTGTATAATGTAATAGTAAAAGCCCATAATAGACAAAACCATCACTGTCTCTGATGAGGGACACTGTAGTAAGAGAGGGTATGGGGTTTTTGAGTTGGTTGTAATGAAGCTTCATCTGTAGATGTCACTAAAAATCACACACTAAAAAATATTAGTACTTTATATTTTCTATTTTAAAAACAGGCTCTTAACTTAACGTTGGACAAATGGTTTTCAAAACATTGGATTGGAAAGATACTTTCAAGGGATACCACCAGGAATGATTTGTGTTGTTTTGATTGGTAGCCTAAAATGGATTTTGATTTGAATGTAGGCGAGTTGTATATAAGCATTTAGCTTCTGTCAGTCAGTTGATGTAAAATTAGCCTCATTGTTTGTATTTTGTACATTATAGAAGATGACTGAATAAACATATACCCGAACCTGAACTTTAGTTTTAACATGTTTGTACACAATTATTGATTATTTTTATGTTACTTAATTGCATGCCTTACAATAGCAAAATCAATTTCAGCCTTAAAGAAATGGAAAACAATGCATTGCAAATATAATCCCAAAATTTCTCATTTACCCAGGTCATCATTCTTCTTGGTAGTTCTTCTCGGTTCAACTGGACTGGTTTAGCTCTTTTGAAAACGTTTTCTCTCATCCAGCTAAACAGGTCCAGTTGAACTGAGAAGAACTACCAAGAAAAATAACCCCATAATGTATCCACCAGTGCCTATCACACATGACTAAAGCAAATGATGGAAAACAGTCAACAGAACAAGAAAGAACAGACAGAGAGAATGAACCAGAGTTTTGAATTCAGTTGCTCACATTGATTCACAGTAAATTATTAATATGATGTTTAGTTAGCCAGTAAAAATAATGTATTTTTCACTTTTACACTCCTAATACATTTCAGCGTACTTTTTCCACTAATACTGCAGTGAACAGTTGACTCAGTCCTTCTACTTTAACAGTCTTTTCTGATGCTTATCTGTACTTTATCTGGATGTGCTTTTGCCACCTCTAGCATCCATAGTGTATATACAAATGAGTGTTTTCTTATTTGTGTTTCAGTACATTTATCGGTGTTTCTACTCACAGGTACTTGGAGGAATACTTAGACAGCAAGAGGCCGCTGTCTCCTTTGTCTCCACTGTCTGACAGTCCTGAGTCCACCAAGCCCTCGTCTCAAATCAAGACTACGGAGCAGCATCACGTCCACAAGAGCAGAGAAAAGAACAGAGACTCTGCCGTAAAGGTTATACATTAATATCAGACATGCTTTTACAACTGTATCTATTTCACATTATCATGTCACACCTTTTTTAAATTGCGCCTCTTTTTGACCTGTCATCTTAGCCCAAGATGGAGGTGGAATGTGTAAAAGTGTCAAAACATCCTCAGGCGTCAGCTGACTCCTGGGGTCCTTCAGGACACAGGGGGACCATGCCTAACCATGAAACGTGAGTCATCGTCTTGAAGTCTACTGGTGGTCACTGCACAGCCCAACCTACTCATTAAACATGTTTATTCTTAGTTGTATTGTTACCGATGGCATCTTTTTCTGTGATCTGTCTGTTGTAGTCCACACCATGCAGAGTACTACTTACATGAAGCCAAAAGGATGAAGCATCGAGCAGACGCAATGGTTAGTCCTCTATGTTTGACAGACAGTAGAAATTATACAGCTCTGTATTAGAGCTGTATGAGTTTAATAATTTCATTCTACATACAATGACAATAAAGGCTATTCTATTCTATTCTAGAAACAAAAACCTTTTTCTTGTCATATTTGTGACATTATAAGTGCAATATACTAACTTTTCACCTAAATTTGGGTGATGATCTTGACAGTATTTATTAGAAAATGTACAAATTTTTTCATGAAAAGGCATATCTTAAATCTCAGACATGATTTTTTTTCCTTGTATGAATATATGGTTTTATAATGTATAAGTTATGTTTTATACATATACACTAGTTTACACAAGTTTTGTTCATATAATTGGGAGTTATATTTTGTAGATTAACCACATTGATCTCATTTGAGTTAAGTTTTTTTTGTAAATTCATTAGTTTTTATTTTTTTCATATTTACCACTAATCTTAACAGATTAGTTTTTTCTCTCCCGGCTATACTGTTTTCAATAATGTGAACAAAAACATAGATATTCTCTCAAATTAATTCTTCAGCAAATAAAAACCACAGTATTTTTTTAAAGAAAAAGGTTATATATTCTCTGAAAATTTCCACAATGATATACTTACTTACACTGATTTACCTGCAAAATTTGATATCAGGCTAAACTCATAAACTAAAAGTCTGGATATTCCACGTATCTAAAACTAAAACTAAGATTTAAAGTCAGTCTGTCCACCTCACCATCCACTACCTTGACCTGCTAAAGGCAAAAGGCAGCAGATAGAATTACAATAAGGCAAACAAAGACAAGAGAAACTATCAGACAGATGTTCTCATGTCATTCTGTCCTGTTTATAACTCCAAATGTTACATGTAATGTATTCCTCCACCTTCTCCTCTGCTGGACTTCTGTCTCCAGGTGGATAAACTGGGGAAGGCTGTGAATTACGTCGATGCCGCTCTCTCCTTCATGGAATGTGGGAAAGCAATGGAGGAAGGGCCTCTAGAAGCCAAATCTCCCTACACAATGTACTCAGAGACAGTGGAGCTTATTAGGTGAACATTTACACATTTTTAAAGATGAATGTCGGTTGAACAAAGTGCACAAACACATGCATATGCAACACATGAAACACAGCTTCCTTCTCAGTATTGCTGTTTTTTAAGGTATGCAATGAGGCTGAAGAGCCACTCCGGCCCTGGGGCCAGACAGGAAGACAAACAGCTGGCGGTTCTGTGGTGCGTATGTCATCACCTCTGTTTATACCACATCTATCATCACGCTGGAGGATGTGCATTTTGGGGATGATTTGTGGTCCGTCTGAGTCGCTTTGACCTGGGCTTGTGTGTCCACAGTTTCCGATGCCTTGCCCTTCTTTACTGGCAGATGTTTCGTTTGAAGAAGGACCATGCACTGAAATACTCCAAAGTTCTACTGGACTATTTTAAGGTATATTTATACACAACAAACCTCATCATTGTTGTTTATCATGTACGGAGACATGCTCATAAATTGGCATTTTCACTGTTTGCTCAAATAATCAAACCTGTTGGATTAAGGTAAAAAAAAAATATCAGCATGAAGGATATAATAGTTGCATTTTTCATTTTTAATTTGTAATAACTTTTTGTCTTCTTTTTCAGTGAAGTTTTGTATACGTGTTGGGATAACACAACACTGTTTATTTTATTTTTTCTAAAGCTTCAATCTATTTTAATGACACACATTTTGTATAACTGACATTTGAGTTAGGGTGATTTTTATGGTGTAATTACAGAGTTCTCCCAAAGTGCCTCCTGCACCAGCCTGTTGGACTGACTCTGGGAAGTAGGTGGATGATACCTTCATATTACATACTCTCTTTGTAACGCCTTCTCTTACTTAGTATAAAGCTAAAACAGGATTGATCACCACTTCCCTTCCGTATATGTGTTTTCACTCTCAGAGGTGTCGGTGGACCCCCTTCTTCACTGTCCCCCAACGCCAAACACCTGGGGAGGGGTTCACAAGGGGGCAGCACCTCTCCCTCTCTCATAAGCATTCCCCAACGTATCCACCAGATGGCAGCAAATCACTTGAACATTACCAACAGCGTCCTGTACAGCTATGAGTACTGGGAGGTGGCAGACAACCTCGCAAAGGAGAATAAAGGTATGAATAGTCAAGGACACATGAAAAACTGTGCTGTTATAAAACGTACAAGTAAAAGCACCAAATATAAAATGGTGGAAAGTAACATTTACTTAAGTAGTGTACTGTTTTTGAATATTTCTATTTGTACTCCACAATATTGCAGAGGCAAGTTTTATGATTTTTACTCCACTACTTTTTTATTTCAGCTATAGTGGAATTTTGGATGAAATGTTCCTTAAATTAATGGGTGTCGAATTCTCCAACTTCTTAAGCTGAATAAACTCTTCAAATATCTGAAGAATGGATTGTTAAAAAGTTGAAGTTTTTCTGAGTTCATGAAAAGTTGTCTTTATGAAATACATGGCCTTCACAGGACAGTAACCCTAAACATATGATCACCTGATGGAATATGATGCACTGCTAGATTAGTGCTAACCAGTAAGTTACGTATATTTTCTGTGACATCATGGCATGAACATTAAACATAAACACAAACACAGCCTGAAACATGAAGAAGAATAACAATTTTATTTGCATGTTCTATAAATTCACACAATGGATGCATGCCATCAGCTGGTGTTGACTGTAGGGTTACTTTGTTAATTTATCTAGGTTATATCACTTCATTGAACAATGCTGGGACACACTGTAGGCCTCCAACATGCGTTTAGGGTTTAGTGATAGTTGAACTACTAGACAGTAAAATAATTAAATGAGCTCAACGTTGCAAAAATACAACACAACCAAACACATAATGTACTGTATAATGGTAAAACACTGACAGGGTCATTTTACTGTACAATGAATAGTTATTGTACTTGTGTGTATATACTTTATACACTTAAATAAGGTTTTGAATGCAGAAATTTTACTGGTAGGGTGATTTCACAGTGTGGTTTTTATAGTTTGTAAAGAATACTTGCCTCTGGTTATGAAACTATTGTCCTTCTTGCCCATTTCAGAGTTCTTCAACTACTTGAATACATTGTCTGGACCATTGACACTTCACAGCAGCATTGCTCATGCAGTCCAGTACACCAGACAGGCTCTTCAGTGGATACGCATCAGTGCCAAACTTAACTAAAAAGGAGACCTCTCCACTGGACCCAGGCCTCGGTGAAAGGAAACAAAGCCCTGGACTATTTCTATGCAGCTTTACAGGATAGTGCTGATAAGTACATATGTGCTGTTTGGAACTAGGATGGATGTAATCCCAGGGAGTTTAATACCTGTCATCCTCATAGGATGTTGCAGTGCTTGCCATCTGAATCAGCCACATGCCATGTTATCAGTGACAAACTGTGTCTGAGTTTGAAGCATTTTTCTATTCTCCTTCTAAAGGAGAAGGCTTTGAACTTCTCAGATTCACCACATGGACCACATCCTCATCGCTGGATTATTCTGAAGATATGTGTGAAGGAAGTATTGTATGCCAAATGTTCCATGATAAGAGAAACAGGACTTGCGTATAAAAACATTTTCTGTTCTTTGGAATTTTATCATCTAGTGGACTGTTTCAATCAGAACAGGCATCGGTCATACACCACTCTCCCAAAAACAGGAAACTGTATGTGTTTTTTGCTGATGAAGGTTTTAATGACTCTTACTTTGAAAATAGCAGATTTTTTTTTATCTATTATGTGTTTTTACCGTGCAATACTTGATGTATTATCATTTTTTTAGAAAACAAAAAGGACGAGACAATAAAATATTGGTGAGTTATGGTGCTCACTGAATATACTGTAGTGCTCAGAGAAACATTTTTGACTCAAGTTTCCACCATAATTGGTATTTTTTTGTATTTAATATTTATGTTAATGAATTTTGACATTTTTAAAGAAAGAATACCATGTAAGTTGTTTTTCTTTCTCTGTCCATCTCTCACTTTCATGCAGACACTGACTCAAACTAGACATGAGAGAATGTATGAGTCAGATTCATTACAGCAGGTGAATAGAGATTTCATTCCTCCTCTCACACACAGAGTAGGGGTTTCTCTGTGTCTGGTAGCTCAGGCACTGCAGGTCATTTCACTGCTATCATTACAATATGCATTTAAAACACCAGACAGGTTGAAATTAAATAATCAGAATATCCTCAAGTAATAATACTCACAAATTAACATTGTTAGAGTCAAGCAATTCATTGTGGCCCACATTTTGTTATGTGGCTTACTTATGAGTGGGTAAGAAATGCCCACTCATCTTGTTTGCTGCATTGATACACTTCAATAATGAAATACATCTCATATACAGGTTTACCAGGGGCCTACTTTGTAAATATCGATGCGAGATAATGATGTATTTTTGTAGTTTGCATCTTAGGAAGAAAAGAAACTGATGTTTTAGATCTTTAGCTAAAAAGATTTTGGAAAGGCGTTACATAAATAAAGACACCCCTCCCCATAAACTGATACAGAAACAACACAAATTGGTGCATAACATTTTCCAGAATGCATCAAATGTAGAGTTGAATGCTCCAAATTTCCTGGGAGACACGTAATACAAAGCTTGAATCTATGCCAATGTCTATCCCTAACCTTAAATGAACTCCACAGCGGATTATGTCCTCAGCTACGTGGGGGGAAAAAAATCTGTCTCTCTAACATTGCAACTACTTCCTGCTGCAGCAACACAGAAGAAGCATAAAATTAAACTTCAGCATCCGATGTCTGGTACCATAGCAACAGAGAACAACCAATAAGTGGGGTTCTCCGGGACACGACAGGCTTTGGGTCAATAGGATGCTTGGGCTCTTTGATTGTCTGAAAGGGGTCTGGTAGACTTTAGTTTGTTATTTTCTCTAAATGAGCCTAAATCGGTAAAACTTACACTGCAGTCGTGGCATGGTGTAGATATTAACTATGTTATTTATTGTAAATGGTCTGACAGTTTCTGCCTTTCTGTACGCGGCTGTTCTACACGTGCCTCTGCGTCACGGCCGTCGGTGCCCGCGTGCCAGGCCGTTTAAGGACACTGCTCAGAGACAGACAGTACACAGCAGAAAAAAAACTAGACTGCTTTATCGACTGTCTACCGCAAGACAGCAGGCGATGCGCCGCATTACTGTATGGCAGACCTGCGCACACAGACCCGCCCGATGTAAGCCGCAGAGACATGTTTCACATGTTTCTTTTTGTCCAACAGTTTGACCACCATCGGCTGCCTCAACAATGACTTCACCTCAACCGTTAACTTCACGTCCATTCAGTGAATAAATACGTGTAAAGGCGCCTGAGTGGGTGGTTCAAAACTAACCCGAACGAGCCTCCAAGAGCTAAGAGACTGTCATTTCAGGTGACATGCACTCGGTTCCCCGCATAGTGGCAGCATTATAGCACAACTTCAAGCAGAGATAAAACAAGGAGCCCGGGAAAGTAGCATCAAGCTAGCAAAGAGAAGCTACAAGCGCAGCGGAAGTTGGGTAATTATGGCACAATATACTCCTCACTTGCTTTTTTTTTTTTGCTATTTTTACGTCGATATAGAAAACTCTGTTAAATAATTGTAGTCTGACCTGCTCTGCTTGGGACAAAATTTAGTTGACTAATCTTATAGCGGGTCGTGAATGTGACAGCTAGCTCGTTAATGTTTCTGTAGGATCACTATAGACATAATTTATGATGTGATTTTGTGATGATGAATTAGGAATTCGATCAAAGGTACTATCGTATATCGTCTAATCTGCAGAACAAACCACATTTCATGGCTTTACCCTGGACAGTGAGAACCAAATAGCGGTTTACTTTCCTGACAGATGTGCCATTTGAATGCACCACCCCAAACTGGTCACGGTCACACAGGCTTTTATTCTGAAAGTGACAGGAAGTGTGTTGTTTTCTGTGTGGCTCCACTGACAGTGACAGAGAAAAAGGAAAGCGAGGGGATCAGGCGCTAGAAGCGGAGAGCAAAAGGATTGGGAGGGTAAACGAGAACGTTGAAGTGACATGGCGTGGCAGCATGACAATATAAGGGGATCTCGGTCCACCGAAAGGTGTTTTATTACGCGTAAAGCCGAGACTGAGGAGTCGAGTTAACTGTCTGGAGGATTTTCATTTCGCTTTGCTTTGGTTTTTAGCCCGTTTAATCTGTGCGCACTTAACGTTTCTGCTGGGCAGTATCTGCAGAGAGAAGTCTGTGGCTAACAACCTCCGTCTGACAGAATAAAAGGTATCGTTAAAAACAAGTGACTTCTGTTAGCGAACAATCACAAGGGGTCGTCGTTTGTTTACACCCGGTTTTAACACCGTAATGAACTTAAGAGTCATATACCCTCATTATTGCTTCGAGCTAATTTTATCAGCATTGTTAGTGAGTGAATGCAGCATACTTGAATTGGTATTTTTTCTTGCTTGAACTGACTTAATGTTACAACCGTGTCGTGGCACGGCGACATGCATGATTAACTAGCAAGCATTGGAGTAGCCAGGCTAATGTTAGCAGTTAGCTGCTTACATGTAAGGTTTACCAAAGTCTGCTGCCAGTTGCACGAACCTGCCCGGACATGCCCTTGGTCACGGACCCCTTTCTCCTGGTTGTACAACCGATATGACAGAATTGATACCAACTCCAATCATGAATTAATAACATAAAACATTTAAAGCGCGTTGCCTGAACTGGCATTGCTTGTTTTATATGACTTGCACCTGATAAAGATGTTTCACACAGAAGACAAACACCGATCAGTACTTGTTTACTTCTCCAAAATATTACAATGCAGCTATAATGTCACTGATTTATGTTGAAGAGTTTTTTATAAAAATATTATATACAGTATCGAAACTCAGATTGTATTTGTATGTTCCTGTGTGAGTGAAAGCCCCTCTTGTTTTTTCTAGGTATCTCAGTATGAGTCGAGATGTGTGGGCAAAGAAGAGAGCCAATGCCAGTGATGACAATGGTTGGGCTGAAAGGGTGAGTATGGAGACAGTGACAGAGCAGGCTTTTTTATGCACATAAGGTAGGAAAAGACCGTTTTAGAACTTAACATTTTTAAGAGAATGCAGGGCAGAATGAATCACGTTAGAATGTAGTAGGCAGCCTACATGAAGTGTATCTCACAGTAGAGTTGGGAAGTAAGTGGACCATCCTACCTTTTGCCTCATTAGCAAAGCTTAGAGCTGGACATGAAGCACATGTGGTCTTATTAAGTAATGCTACACTCTAAAATAAATACATTATTGCAGTATACAAGCAAAACAACATAAAGAACGTAAAAAATGTTTAGTGTGTATCTGAACAAGAAAATATTCCCTTATATGAGGTGCATTTCAGTAAAGAGACACGTATACATTAGTAAATCTTGTATACATAATCCAATAAGGGAATACACACATTTATAATCTGTTCAAATTTAATAGGTTGAAAATAACGAGACAGTAGTTAAATCCAGTTTATCATGAATAGGTTTGCAAGAATTGGCTAAAAAGTCACATTGCAAGGATACTAGACCATACATTGAGTGTAATTAATCAGGTTGCTTGGTTGTCAATGAAAATGCTGCAATTACTGGTTGTTTTGAAATATCTCGTTTCAATCACAAACATAAACTTAAACATGTATGAAATGTACAAGAACTTAAAAACAAAGTACTTTCATTTGCTGAATGTTACAGTTTTTCTCTCTGTCCAGTGTCACTGAATCCAAAATCTTACCACACTGGGCATTTAAATTGCAGCGTTTTACTATTGTGTAATTGGACATCCTGACATTATCATTGCAATATGATTTAATTGACTTCACATTTCTAAGCATAATATTAGTTATATATTCAGGAAGTGAAAATAGCATACATAAAGTTATTGTTGTTAGTCTAATATGCACACATTCCCGTTTTACTCTTCTGTCTGTCATTTATAGGGTGGCTACATGGCTGCCAAGGTTTCCAAGCTTGATGAGCAGTTTAAACTTGATGCTCCCAGAGAAAAACAGAAGGATGGTACATCCTCTGACATCTTTAGTGGAGTGGCTGTCTATGTCAATGGATACACAGGTAATACTATGTTCAGTCATTTTTCGCTATGTGTTTTGTTTGTTGCTGTTTGCATCTTCGCTGTCTCTATAGTTTGTCCTTCATAATTGGAGGAACACAATGGTAATTTAAAAGGTAATCAAGAACATATAAGTATGAGAAAAAAAACAAGAATTCTATATGCAGAATATTTAGCTAAATGTATCCACTCTATTGGATTGTCTGATTAAAATCAATGTACCTGTTACATATAGTGGAAGATATGTACAACTGAAATGTGAAATGACTCAAGTAGTTTTTCTTAAATTTTGCATGCATAAATTGTCTTTAATTTTTGTTGTTTACTGTCTATTTTGTCTGTTTGTTGGCAGAACCAAGTGCAGATGAGTTACGCAGACTGATGATGCTGCATGGCGGCCAGTTTCACACATACTACTCACGCTCCAAGACCACTCACATTATTGCCAATAATTTGCCAAACAGTAAAATTCAAGAGCTCAAAGGTGAAAAGGTCATCAGGCCAGAGTGGATCACTGACAGGTGGGTTTAGTGGTAGTTGAATGTGTAGATTTCATAGCCACTTGTTTAAGCACTTAATCGTTTGCACTGTTGTGAGAAAATGACTGCTTACTTTGTTGTTTGTTTAAAACAGTGTCAAGGCTGGACGACTCCTTCCTTACCTCCAATACCAGCTGTATGCTAAACAGAAAGGTTCACTTTTTGCTGGCATGAATTTGCGCCAGACCTCAGAGATTGTAGGACCCAGCCATGGCCTGCCTCAGCACAGCATCAATCAAAAGCTTTATCTGCCACAGCGCAGCATTCAGCACTCTGTTCCCAACACTGAACAGTCCCCATCCGGCTGCCAGAGTAACTCCATCCCTAACTCCAGCCACAGTCAGGGCAGCTTCCACACTCAGTTCATCCAGCACAACACTCTGCAATGTAGTATCATAACACCTCAATCTAGTCTTCAACACCAGAGAGTTGGCCAACCACAACCTCAGATCTACTCTTCCTGCCAAACTCCTCAGAGCAGCTGCAAGGAAGGGGAATTAAAACTGTGAGTATGTCAAGTTTATTAGAGAAGGAATTTCCTGTTTAATATATAAAAATATATATTTTTTGCACACTCTATAGTAATGTTGTATTAGAAAATTAATAATAAAGTCCTGTAATTAATTATGAATGAAGACACTGAGTAGGTATCTCCTTATGTTACAGAAATGGATTATTAAGGACCTCATTGGACTTGAAGAGCCATTCAAAAGTGGACAAAATGCAAGACTCTGTAAATGAGGATCCTTGTCTACATGGAGCCCCACAAGTGTTAAAGGAGGCACCCATGACAAATGGACACACTCACCTCATTAATGGTGCCTTAAAGGCAGGGGATCTCTCCCTGGTTACAGAGCAGCATGTAGACAAGGACCTGCTTCAACACAGAGTCAAACGTCCAGAATCTAAACCTCTAAATCACGCAGCCAAGTGTCATACCAAACTGGACCCATATGAGTTCCCCCACAGTCCTCCTAATCAATCTGAGCAGGCCGCTGTTATTCAAGAGCAGTCCAGCCTCAAAGATGCCAATGAGAAGGGACTTAAAGCTTCACCTCCCACCCACCAGGAGGCTCTACAAGCTAAAGAGACTCCCCAGCCGTCACCCTGGCCATCCCGTGATATTGACTCGCATTCTGAAAAGAGTCTTTCACATTCTCCTATTCGACTGAACGGAAGTCACCACAATGCCTTTTCAGTTGACCCTGCCTCACCGAACACAAACAATTTAACAGCCAAAACTGATCCTTCCACTGGCAAGACGTCTCCATCCAAGTCTTCAGCTCAGCTGCTGGCTCAAACAGATAATTTGATTTCTGAGTTCTACTCGCACTCACGTTTACATCAGATTTCCACATGGAGGACTGGCTTTTCTGAATATGTCAATGAACTGCATAGCAAACGGAGAACAGTGGGGACTGTCTCCTTCCCCGGGAAAGACCGACTGAGGAGAAATATGTCCCGGTGCTTTGACAGTCAAGGTAATAAGAGGAATGGTTTTTCTTCTAAAAATCAGACCACAGTCTGTTAGAGGTTAGATTATGGTGACCACTACATACCATACTTGCCCATGGATGTAGCTTGCTGCTCTACTCTGTCCAATAAGGGTAAAAGGCTAAAACATTTATTATATTATTATTTAAAAGCAAAGCATTAGTAAGTACAAGGGCACTCATAGAGCACATATATGCAGTTAAATAATTCATCTTCCTCAAGGCCTCAGAGTTATGTACTTTAATCACATGCCCTGTCTTCCAATAGAGAAAAAGCAAGTATTTTTCGCAGAATCCTGTTGACAAATGTAAAAACCATTAACCAAACCTTCAAATGATTACATCCTCTGAGGCAATGAAGACTAAAATAACTTGATCAAAGTGTAGAAGTTGCACCACCAAATGTAATTCTTTGTCTTGACACTCAGATATTCACAGTATCTGTCTCACCTAATTTATGAGATGGATTAGCAGCAAGGTGAGATGGGATGAGTGTATCCATCAAATGATAATTAGAACAAAAACACAAATGACCACTGTTTTTTGTGGTTTTTCAAACTTCTTTATGGTCAGAAAACTTTCCAAGGTGCATGATATTTCAGAAATGTAGAGAGAAGGGGTCCAACAGTTAGTATGTAACAGTTTTGATAAAATGATTTTGCCAGTGTTTCATCTGAAAGTATAAACAAACTAAACCCAAGAGAAAAAACAAAAATGTGTATCACAAGTATAATAATTATTGCAATTAATGTATTGTGGTACTTACTGTGTAGATGCACATAGTCCTTAGTTAACTGTGTTTCATGGGTAGGTAGTGGTGTCATATTTTGGTGGGATTTAAAATCCCTGATCTGATGTGTTTGGTCTTTGTCAGGTACATCAGCAGCAGTAAATGTTAAGTCTTGTATTCTCCATGTGGACATGGACTGTTTCTTTGTGTCTGTGGGGATCCGCCATCGACCAGAGCTGAAAGGTGAGATTGATTTTTTTTCATTGAAAAGATCTGTTGTAAGTGAAATACAACTAAACCAATATGTAAAATAGTGTACAAATTCCATTATAACATATTATTTCCAAACTGGTAGAGATTACATTTTTGGTTAAAGGTAAAATGTGTTTCAGCATACAACTGTTAATTGTGTTGCTGGAGAAATGCCTGGTCTACAGTCAGATTCTACAGTTTATAGTTTTTCAGTGAAAATTAAATGCAATAATTTCACTGCCGTTATACAGTGTTTGCAATATTTGTCATAACAATCATAATATTTTTGTTCTATTATTATTTGCACATACCTTAGCCTGAGTGTGAAACACATGTTCCTGTGTAACCCACAGAGTCGCTCCTCTTGATATCTTGCAGGGAAACCAGTAGCTGTAACTAGTAACCGAGGACAGGGCAAAGTACCGTTGAGACCCGGGGCCAACCCTCAGCTGGAGAAGCAGTACTATGAGAGGAAACAGATTCAGGCTAAACATGGTAGGACTGTTATACACCCATGCTGAACTTACCTTTTACTGATCTCACTGTGTGTGCTGATGAAGTATGTTTTAATTGTAATGATTTTAATGTGTCTTTTTTTTTTCTATGTCTCAGGGAGGGATGAAGAGGATCTGCACAGAACTCCTTCACAGGAGAGTCCTGGTTCCTGTGCTAATGGGGTAGACCAGGACGCTGCTGCTCTCTCAATGGCAGAGATTGCATCCTGCAGTTATGAGGCCAGGTAAGGTCATCCCACAAACTTGTGTATCACAGATATTTCAAACAACTACATTTATTTGTATTTTATTACTTTGAATTCTATATTAATGTGCTTTTTTTTTTTTTTTTTTACAGGCAGGCAGGTGTTAGGAATGGGATGTTTTTTGGAAAAGCGAAACAGTTATGTCCCTCACTTCAGTCTGTCCCATATGACTTCGAGGCCTATAAAGAGGTGGCTCTCACAATGTATGAGGTTCTGGCTGGGTAAGAAGGACTTAGAGGTTATCTTGCACATAAAGTGACAGAGTGAGTAAAAGGGACCTCAGAGATAACCCTCTCCGTTACTTGTTGTGTGCAGTTATACCCATGACATCGAGGCTTTGAGCTGTGATGAAGTGCTGATAGACGGTTCTGCACTGGTAGCTGAGCTCGGCGTCAGCCCAGATGATCTAGCGAGTGCCATCAGAGCAGAGATCAAGGAGAAAACCGGATGTTGTGCTTCTGTAGGAATGGGTGAGTTCATGTTTGTCTAGTATTGTAGAATTGATCAAGACCCTTTTAATGGTTTACTTATACCGTCTGACTCTTCATATGTTTAGGTTCAAACATCCTTTTGGCTCGGCTGGCAACACGTAAAGCCAAGCCAGATGGGCAGCATTTCTTAAAGTCTGAAGAAGTGGATGATTTTATAAGGGACTTGTCAGTAACCAGCTTACCAGGTAGATAAGGCACCACCTGCTGGTTGCACACACACATTTTTTGTCTTTCATCATATATATGGAAGTTATTTGACTTCATAGCTTGTGTCTGTGTTTTGCATTTTTTTAGGAGTTGGGCCTGTTATGGGCAGAAAGCTGGCCGCTATAGGGGTCAGGTCATGTGGGGACCTTCAACAGGTGTCGCTGTTTCAGCTTCAGAAGAAGTTTGGGCCTCGAACCGGACAAACCCTTTTCCGTTTCTGCAGAGGTCTAGATGATCGTCCTGTCCGTTATGAGAAGGAGCGGAAATCTGTCTCAGCTGAGATGAACTACAACATTCGCTTTACTAAGGTTAGATCCTGTCTCTTTTCCTTTATTTTATATTTCTTCATTATTTATCTGTGAAGTTTTGGTTCTGTTTGACAGAATGGCTTCATACTGGAGTTTTTTTTTTTTTAAGGTTGATCATAACAGATAGTTATAAAATATGTTTAGAGTTATTACAAACAAAGGCATGGCTGAATCATTCAAATGGAAATAACTCACACACTAGCTGGGTTTCCATTACCCTCACAAATGTGCAAAATGTAAATTGTGCAATAAAAGACTGGTAATGGAAAGATCCAAATGTGGCAAAAACTGTCAAAGATTGCAAAAAAGTTTTTATGCTCTCATGAGGTGGTTTTTGAGACGTTTTAATATAGAAGTATAGCACAAAAGTATATGGAAACACATTTTGCGCATTTTCACTAGTCACTGGCATGACAAGTCTGGTGCCACGAAAGGTTCAATAACATCACACAGTTTATTAAACGTCCGGGTCATTCGGAACTTCTGGATCCATAACTCGTTGGTGAATTCCTGATGTACTATTCTCTCCCAGAAATCTATTATGTGTGGCCGCTTCCATAAATAAGGTCTTTGCCTTGGGACAATCAGGCGTGCCTGCAGAGTGAAATTATGAGGTACAGACGGACCGCACCGACCCCCACCCCCAACAAGCTTTTGAGGGCTTGAACAAAATCAGAATGTTTCGGTTGTAACTGGTTTAATTGTTTCCACAGCTCCAGCTCTGTGTGTGCTGCGCTGATGTCGGGCATTAAGCATCCATAAGTGTCTGTCCCATACATCTCTCTCTCATTTCCTTTGAAGCCTTCACTCTTCAACGGAAACACCTACACGTAGCAATTGTACTTTGTCAAAATTGTAGAAATATCGCTTTTATTTTATGGAAAAATGTAAAGGAAACCCAGCTACTGTCTCTCCTCAAAGCCATCCATTGAATTTGTACATGTGAGAGTGACTAGAGTCATTATGTAAAGAATGGGAGTAGACCTTGAAAAAGAACCTCACACCACTCTCTTTTCTCATGTCTGCACACAGTGTGAGCTGTGAGAACTGGCTACATTTTGCAGGACTGATAGTTCCCTTATCTCTGATAATAGAAAGGTGTAGGAAGATTTGCTTTGAAATGCTTTTTTCAGCAGTGCTTTAGCCTCTTTGTTTTATTGCTGTGACAGGTTGATGAAGCAGAGTGCTTCCTGACTAACTTGTCCATGGAGGTGCAAAAACGTCTACAAGAAGCAGGTCTCCGGGGTCGCAGAGTTACCCTAAAAATGATGGTTCGCAAGATGGGAGCTCCACTGGAGTCAGCTAAATATGGCGGTCATGGTATCTGTGATAATCTAGCCAAGTGAGTCACCGTCATGCTCATATGTTACAAGTAACTGATAACTGTTTTCTTTAATTGGTTGTTCCTGTCATTGTCTCCATAGTCATTTTTATCTGTGTCTTTTTCTGTTAGGACCGTGATGCTCGCTCAATCCACAGATAGTGGTCAGTTGATTGCAGCTGCGGTTATCAAGCTGTACCATTCCATGAACCTGCAGGTTCAGGACCTGAGAGGAGTTGGAATCCAGGTCCAGCTTCTTGAGGGACATCACTCTGTTCCTCTGGACTCCAGGACACGTTCCATCAAAGACATGTTATTGGGTCAAAGATTAAGTACACGATCCAGCAATAAAGGTTTGTTGGTCTTTTTGCTGTTTACATCTTTGTTGTTATGTTATAAACCATACACCATATAGTTCAATATTAACGTTGCAGGTGCTGCAGACAATAACACACATAAGGAAAAGCCTTCCTGTACCACACTCCCATCATCCCCCTCTGCCGAACCAGTTCCTGGAACAAGCAAAGGAAATGGGGCATGCAAACGAACTCCAAAACATTCTCAGTCCCGTCTTAACCTCAGCATTGAAGTTCCCTCCCCTTCACAGGTATGTGCCATGTGAGAAATATCTGCATAATAAAACAAGAGTTTAACAGTGAAACATTGTTTTTTCAAATTGCATCTCTTTCTTGTGTCTGAGGTGGATCGTTCTGTGTTGGAGGCCTTACCCGCAGAGCTGAGAGAACAGGTGGAGAATTCCTGGGCTTTTCGAGATGGGAGATCAAATAACCGACATTCTCCCAATCCACAACCCTCCTCTCCGAAGGCCCGTTCCACCTCCCCTCCTCATCTTCCTCCTGGCCCTGCACTGTACGCTCCACCTGCTGGCACGCTGTTTCTACAGATACCCAATCAGCCAGGTAGTCCAGGAATTGTACTGGAACTACCAAACTACTCACAGGTAGGGAATTTCATTATAAATTAAATAGGCCTAAAATAAAATAGTAAGTAGAAACACTGTATGAGGTAATAACTTGACGAAATGTGATATATTTTCACATTGTTACGTATTAATACTTTTTGTTATAATTTGCTGTAGGGCTGCACGATTTTGGCCAAAAAGAAAATTCAGATTTTTTTTCCTCTCAAACCTCGAATTTTGATATGGGCTGGTGGTGGCGTTTTAGCCGGCATGTCGTTTTCATGTGCAGCCCACAATGCAATGCACTGCTCCCACTCTGGCGTGTGATGATGTTTGAGGTGCTGAAATAAGTTGGTTGTGCTGCTGTCTTTGACAGATACCGCCTTCAGGCAGAGTTTGCAGTGAGGAATGGTTTGGTCTTCATCGGAAACTTCGAAGCCGTACCAATTCCACACAACCGACTTGCTCTTGCTATTTTTAGCCACAAACTTCTCACTCTCCTTAGCAGACGACATTATTGTAGTGGTGTGTGGAGACCAAAGACTGTAGAGAGCGCTCTCACAGTTTGGAGGAGGAGCCTACGGTAGCCCGGAGGCGCACGGCCTGGAGACATGAGAGAGATGAAATCAATTTGACGACTGATTACCCTTTTTTAATATTGTTCTAATTAAAAAATCCAATTTTTATTTAAAAACGATTAATCATGCAGCCCTAATTTGCTGCATTTTGAATATTTAACAGCATGAAAACAAAATGTGATAAATTTTCCTCCTTTTTGTCATAAACAATTACTAATTGCAATGGTTATTCCAACTGCACTTGTAGCATTTTTAGCTTTTGATGGTCTTTTTGAAGAATCACCTCAAAAGAGCTTTGCAGTAGTCAGCCGAGCTGGAAACAAAAGTGGGAATGATGTGTTATTGTTCAGTTTTTAACATGAAGTCCCTACATATTGCTCTGTTGATTAGATAAATATGTAATAATAAGGATTTCACTCATGCAATGGCAAGCTTGTTCTTCTCCTTCCTTCCTCTATCTGTGCTTTACTGTTTTCGAGTTCCCCTCACGACATGAAAGAACAATAATGTTGAACTGTAATTACACCCTGAAAATGAGAAATTTGGACAAAGACACATCTTTCATGCATTGTTTTACTTTGTAGGGGTTCAGTTATTTCAATACTATGTCTTGTTTCCTCATGTGTGCATCATCCACAGAAACACTTTCCATCCAGACACTATTTTTCAAATGCACTATTGCAGCTTGTTCCACTCAACATCAACCAGGAACCATCCAAACAAACTTTGACCTCTATTCTGGAAGACTAATATACGGGCTGATCTTATTTGACCATTTAGAATCAGCTAATCAATGTAATAATTGACAAATTCAATTTAGCGTAAGTGTTAATGTAACTTTTACAGATGGTGTTATTAAATTTTTATTACAAAAATGTGTTGTAAAACAAAATACATGAAAGGATTACATACTGCATTCAAGCTGTGCGTAAAAAAAAAAAGCATTGGGTATCACAAAATGCAGGTGTTATCACATGATCACGTGAAAATTTGTTCCTGATTACTTTATGATGGAGATGTCACCACTTTAAATGCTAGTTGTATTGAGTAATTTCATTCAGTAAACTATACAGAGCTATCGTCATTCAGTTCTTCACTTGTCTCTGTTCTCTCTGACTGTAGGTCGATCCAGATGTTTTTGCTGCCCTTCCCAAAGAGCTCCAAGAGGAACTGAAATCTGCCTACAGCCGAGTAACAAATGTCCAGCCCCAGGCAAAAATGTGTAAGCCAAAATAGAATTAATTATAAAGAAATAATGTTTGCTTTTAATGCTACGGACAGACTGCATATTCTGTCTATCCACTTTTGTTGGTCCCTCCTGATATTTCTGCAGCGGAGCCGAAGAATCCACTGATGCAGCTTAAACAGTCAGGAATAGGCATTGGAATTGGTCGTGTGAAGCGGCGCTACAAGAGGAAGAATGCAGTGAGCCCCGTTAAGAAAGGACCCTCCCCTCAGAAGAGACGTCCCACAACAAACAGTCCTGCTAAAAACTTTCCATCACCTTTGAAACCTAAGGAACCAAGGAATACAGTAAAGGTGAGCCCATAAACAGTGACACTGTTGTATTTGTCACTTAACAAATTTCACCAGCTGACGCCTGTTCTGTACCCCCTCAGACTGAAAATGGTCCTTCCACATCATCCTCAAAACAGGACATCACTGAGTCTGTGCCTAAAGTCATTCCTCGCTGTTCTCCAACACTGGCCGGAGCCTGCGACCTGACAGACATTAAAACACTTCTGCGTGAATGGGTCACCACCATCACAGGTAAATGATGAGGAGTGACTCTGTCATAAAGCCAGAATTAGGAATGCACTGATACCACTTTTTTCCAGATTAAGTACAAGTACTTACATTTGATTACTTGCCGATACTGAGTACCAATGTGAGTACTTAGTAATACCATTACAGTTCTTATTACCGTATTTTTTTGGACTATAAGTCGCTCCGGAGTATAAGTCGCATCAGTCAAAAAATGCGTCATGAAGAAGAAAAAAACATATATAAGTCACATTGGACTATAAGTCGCATTTTTTTGGGAAATTTATTTTACACAATCCAAGACCAAGAACAGACATTTCATCTGGAAAGGCAAGTTATAATAATAACAATAGAATAAAGAACAGCAAGCTGAATAGGTGTCCGGTATGTTAACATAACACATTAACAGTTATTCAGCTACACAATAGCATAAAGAACATACCTGGGAGGATGAATAGGCAGAATTAACAGAACAAGCTCGCGAGTCCAACAAGCAAGTTACCGGTAAGCAAGTTTACCAAACTCTCAATCTCATTCCACATCATTGCATCCATTGAATTCTTCATCCTCGGTGTCACTTCTGAACAACTCCGCCAACTCCGGAGGAAGATGAAACGCCGCCTAATATATATAAGTCGCACCTGAGTATAAGTCACAGGACCAGCCAAACTATGAAAAAAAAGTGCGACTTATAGTCCGGAAAATACGGTACTTGAAATTCTTAGTAAGTGAATTAGTTTTAAAGTCCAGTCTTTGTGAAAGCAGCCTGTGGAGTGTTAAGCTGTTGTTCTTTTCTGTTAGAACCCATGGAAGAGGACATCCTACAGGTGGTGAAATACTGCACTGATCTGATTGAGGATAAAGATTTGGAAAAGTTGGATTTAATTATAAAATACATGAAAAGGTAAGGTCTGGACAGTCCCCCCAAGCTCAGCCTACTTCTGTGCTCTGCCCTGTTGTTGTGTTTTTGGCTCATTCCTCCCTTTGCCTTGGTTTCCGTGCTTGTGCAGGATCATGCAGCAGTCAGTGGAGTCTGTGTGGAGCATGGCTTTTGACTTCATCGTAGACAATATTCAGGTGGTTGTGCAGCAAACTTACGGTAGCACCCTGAAGATAGCATGAAGGAGGAGGACTTCTACTCTCATACATATCTTCTGATGCCAGGAGGACATCCACAGGAGCTGACTGTTGCTCAGGAGGTCGAGCAGATCCACAAACTGCAGGGATGCAGGTTTGATCTCCATCAGCACAGACCACAGTCCTACATGAGTGAATAAGAGGCAAACTGTAAAATGCTTTGTACAAAACGCAGTCCGTTTGGACATTTTGACAGTAAGCAATGACATTTACTTAAATTGGTCAGTTGTGTTCCCATAATATTGTCAAGCGATTGATTGAGGCAAACTCTTGAAATCTCACATTAAAAAAAATATGCAAATTAGGCAAATTCACATTTACTGATTTAGAGCAAATAAACTTGGCTGCATTGAGTTTTCAGAAGACCATGGCTAGAGCTGCAACAACTATTTGATTAATTGATTAGTTATCAAATAATGGATTGCTCAGAGTTATTTTTAAGATAAAAATGAAACTTCTTTGATTCTAGTTTCACACATTTGAATATTGTCTGGTTTCTTTACACTGGAGGGATGCTGAATACCTTTGTGAGGACCAGACAAGATACAAGGGGGCTTCGAAAGGTCGTGGAAAAAGAACATCGCTAAAAATCATGTGAAATGGCCTTGCCCTCAGTTGTACACAGATGGACTTAAAGGCTGGTATCAACGCTTACAGAAGTGTATTGACCTAGATGGAGCATGTGTTGAAAAATACACATCTTGACTTTTCCAAATGCCCCCCCCCCCTTCGTATTTATAGACGTCATTTTGGGCTTTTGGAAACACCAATCCATATTTTCACCAATTTTTTTACACTTTATAGATCAAATAACATGTCGATTAATAGAAGGAATAATAAGAGCTGGCAGTGAAAATACTCAGTCGTAACTCTAGTGGTGTTACAGGCTGTGTTGTATGACTCTAAGACACAGAGCTGAGGTCGAGCACCTAGACTGCGAGGAGTAATATTGGTTTGTGGTTACTACCAACCATGTTTTTGGGCTTTATGGGAATATGGATGAAGATGCTGGGGAAACAGCTGACGAGTCAGTTAAATGTTTGCTACATCTGAATTTATTTCTCTTTAAGTATAATGCTGAACACTTTAAAATGTGCGTAACACCATCTGGCATTATCATCACTGTAGGTTCTGCAGAGTGACACAGATTTCTACCAGTAGTTTCACACATGACGCTAAAGTGTTCCAGGAGTTTTCATGGGAGTCGGTGACAGGGTCATTGACTACAGGACACATCATCTTAACAGAAATGCAGGAAATTGACTGAAAAAAACCCAGAACACCACAAATCGTAGCAGCTTTTTTGCAGAATTATTTTACGGATAAACTTTGTAAATTAATGCACTCATTTTCTAACATATGTGAAGTTTTCTATAAAGACTTTTGCTGGCGTTTGGACAGCCAGCCCCCGTAAGGTTTAAATCCCGACTGTTCATGTGAGAAACCAGTCATTGTCCCTGGTGTGTATGACGGGTTTGAACCCTGTTACAAAGGCATATTCACATCATTTTTTGTTCATGGTTGGAATTGAATCATTCTAGATAGGAGAAAAAAAAAATCATCATGTTCTAACTCAAAGTACTGTTTAATTATGTTAGAATCTGTTAGCCTCGTAGCACTCATGATAATCCTAGGATTTGTAAGACACACTATTTTTCATCAGTATTTCTGTGTTTCATGATAAAAGTACTGATCTGTGAAATTACTGTGTCACAAAAGAGCAGATACTATAGTCTGCAGGATACAGTAGTGTTTCTTTTCTCTTGCAAAAAAAAGTGCCAAACTGTTAAAATGTAAATAAGGTTTTTAAAGATACTTGTTAAAGGTTTTAAAAGAGAAGTTGTATGTAGAGGGTTTGCCTCTTGTATTGTTTACATGTAGTGAATTCTTAGTAACTGTCTTTAAAATTGTAAATCTTTTCACTCTAATTGTTTCCAAGTGTTTCAACACGGAAATCAGAAGCTGGCCAAAGCAGTTCATTTGAGGTTAACTGTTGATTCTCAGTAGCACTCTGACTTAGGACTATGTTAACAGGGGTTATGGCAATCAGTAAGTAGCCTATGCATTTCTTTTATTTTTCCAGCTTACAATTAAGATGTCCTGTCAAGATCTGTAACATTTCATAAAGCCTTTCTAGTTGGAGTAATTTTGGTATTCTATTCTGTTTCCCAACTTCAAGGTTTTATAAATATTAAAATAATGCTGATTTTTGCATTTGAACAGGTGATACAGTTTTTAATTCTGTAACTCATCTTGTGTACCTCACAACTCAAAGAAAATTGTACAGCTTATAGCTACTCCACTGCATTTCTTTGAAGTTTACATTTATGAGTGGTGAACAGACACTGGCTGTCAAAAGTATTACATATGGTTGAATTATTCCTATATGCAAACCAAAAATAATCTGTCAATTTCAAAAGCTGAATGAAATGAATGTAATTCCGAATGTGCGAGTCTCTGCTCACCGTCAAGATGTATGCTTCTCTTCACATGCCATATCTTTCCTAAAGGGAATGGCCAGTCTTGTCTTTTCTGAACTGGCTCGTGCCTGAAGACCTGAAGCTGTGAACCTGTTTGTAAGTTTTCTAAATCTTGGTTTAATAAACTGTAAACTCTGTGTTATTAAGTTGTCTGTCGCTTTTTGAGGTTCTGCTGTATGATCTGTGTGAGTTATTAATGGATGACATGAGATATTTCTGTTACAAGAGTTAATGAGATTTCGGTGTTCAGTTGGATGACAAGGATCAAAGAAGCACAACCCTTAGGACAATGAAGTAAATGGATTATTTACATTATGTGTTATGCTTGATATATTTCATTTATAATTCTGATGAAACTTTTTTTTTTATAAAGATGCATATTATTATTATTATTGTTAATGCTAATAATAATAATTATGTATGATTTAATTGAAGTAGTGCAATTTTTAATAATGGTGTAAAACTTCTTTATCTATAGATAATGAAGTTGAAATATCTATTATGACTCATCTTCAGTGTCATTAAAAGCCTTGGATAGGAAATGACAATTGCATTATTGTCATATACCTGGTAAATAAAAATAAGTTTCAAGAATCAAGGTTTGTACTCTGATGTTTGGTTTGCTCCGTCTTCTCATTTTAAGCCATTAATAAATGGAATTAGCTCCTGCATAATCTGAAAATTGGCAAATTTTATCTGTTGAAGTTATTAGTAGTAGGCTATTTATGTAGTAACAAAGACTTCTTCGTCTTCAAAAGGGGTATGTCCATGCCTGGGACTCCTATTTTTTAGGGCATTTCGCTGATGTGTGTTCTTGTGTCGGTGTGGTGTCATAATCGGGTTATGCTAATAAATATGTAGTTTCGTGCCTCTTTTATGTCACAGATATTGAACTTTCATCATAATTTGAAAAAAGCAGTCGGAGTATCACATGTACAATGTCAATTACATTATCAATAAAATATAATTATATAAATATCTAATAAAATCATATAAATATTATATACTGTATATGATAAATATTAACAGACATTCAAAATACACTGTGTTAACCTGCACTACATATAAGAAATATACAAATTAAAAATGTAGTTTCCTTCACATATGAATACAGATAAAGACAGTCAAGATACAGTGTTACATTTTTAGCACATTCTGTTGCATTTATTCAATATATTGAATATCATAAATGTCAAATGGTAATATAAAAAATAAAATAGAAGCACCATAGCCGTGCATTTCTAAATAAATGCAGGTGCGATGTGCAATATTGCTTAAAGATCAGCATTCTTCACTGTTACTGTGAGCAGTGTTGACATTACTTGGTGAGGAGTTTCATAACTCTCACATACAGCCACCTGGAAAAGTTAGGATGCCCCTTTTGAATCTAAATACCTGGGAATTTCAGTTTTACTCTAACTATACTAAGACACGGAGAATATGTAGCTAAAAAGATAAAACAGGAGAAATATTTTTAAAAATAGGTAAATTATATTTAATTTTTTAAAAAATCCAATTTATTTGTGAGGAAAACAGTTAAGACATCCTTATCGTCATTATTTTATATCCCTGAAATTGGAATTAAGTGCAGTTTGTCAGGAGTAAAATGATTAAAACACTTGTGAGGATTGTGTCTTACATTAACCTTTTCCATTTAGTTTGTTTTCTC
>JAPQRQ010000015.1:15827684-15860619 GCA_037367365.1 Apogon talboti | reverse complement strand
AAAGATGAAAGGGAGTCAGATAGACAGTACCATGATGTTTCAGATGTCCAAAACACACACACACACACACACACACATACACACACAAACACACACTCCCCTATGCTTTGAGAAGATAATTTTGTCACTTCAAAATTCCTGAAACTAAACCTGAAACTAAACCTGCTCCTGGCCACCCTGGGTCTGTGTTGTGTCTTGTTGCTTCTAATCTCACATTAGATGTTTCATGTAGCTTTTCTTTGTTCCTTCATAACTTCTATGTCCTTCATCTTTTCTCCCTGTATTTATAGATAGCATCTCTTCTTTATGCTGTTCAGTCTGGGTGTTCAGAAAACACTGGGCTGTAGGCAGTCTGAAAAAGATGGGTTTCAGAAGTTGCTTGAGTAGTTTTACACAGAAAGCGTGCCGTGTGTGTATGTATACATGCACATGACTGTGTTTTGTAGCTGTTGTAGCCAGGAGACAAAGTGAGTGATTGTTCAGTGGGTAGTGGAGTGGAGAGGTAATCATTGGCAAAGTTTTATTTTTATTTTTTGGCTAATCCTCTGCTTCCGACAGCCTGGCTTGTTCCTGGTCACTTGACTGCTGTGAATGAGAGCTTTGCCAGTCAGCTGTCCAAACACTCTGTGCTGAATGACTCTTCAGAATGTGTACTTCTCTGTCAGAATCTGCCTCATCCGCAGTGAGGGACTGCTCTCTACTATCTCTATGGTTGGATGTGAAGTAGACCTCTACGTTGTTGGCTAGCAGCAGGAATAACAGTAATAACATGTGCACCAGGGATGGAGGTGGGACAACGATTGATGTTTGAATATAGTGCTACAGTTCCTTTTACTATAATGTCATCGATTCAGCGACAGCAAGCATCAGTGTTTCTAAATGCAGTGATGCTCTGCATTAAAGTCCTTAAATAAGCTACTTAACATTTGCATGCCACAGCAAAAATTCCTGTCATCCTCCTCATGAGAAGTCAATGAGATGTTATTGTAGTATCCCATCACAAGGTGCTGTAAAAATGTTTGTTACTTTAACTGTATTTGTTTGTGTTTCAGCCATAGTTAAATGACTTTGAATTTAACAGGTCCCAAGGAAATAAACGTCTTTTTTTATTTAAGAGATCTTTTGTTTCTCAGACAGCCTTAGTTGGTTATTTAAATGTTTCATTTAGGGAATGTAACTGAAGTCAACATCTTTTATTAAAGAGATGAGAGCAGACTACATATGTACAACACCCCATTAAGACGTCTTAATAAGCACTCCTTGCACACAGACACAAGTACCACGTTTGTAAACATGAAAAAAAAACTCCCAGGAAGACAAATTTAAAGGCCCTGTAAAAGAATTGGTGTTTAAGACTTTATTTTGCATTTTATTTCAGTAGGAAGCATGGAATTGGAGATTAGTCTTTTCAAGGTCTGTATTGTTATGAGGGACTCGTCATACCTTGTGATGGTGTCACGATAAAAAACAATGTCTTTAACCACAGCTAAGGATCAAAGCCCATGTCATTTTGAACAGCACTTAAACTAAATGCACATCAGATCAATATGTAGAACATCCATCATGTCAAAAAAACCTAAAATGACTGTTTCCAGATCTAATGATGGAGGCTGGTGTAAAGCACTGTAGCAAGTTTGTTTTTAAGGTTTTTAATATTTTCATTAATGTTTTTTTTTTTTTTGAAAAATGTTTTTTAGTGAAAAATTTTATTGAAAAACTCCCGCCACAGGACCGTCTAACTCCACAACCACAGAAAATGCAAAAAGCCAAGCAGCGCTCAAGCTCTACGATAACCAAAGGAAAATAATACTGAGGATGATGAGAATCTTGACATGGTTGGCACCAAAACCTTACAGATGAAAAACAGATATGCACTGGTCTTGTACATACTGTGTTAATTAAAATCCTCAATGTTTCTTCAACACAAAGTGGTAATGATGATATCCAGTGGCACCAGCTTTATCAACACGATATGTACACTGTGGATTGTAGAAATATTTTTCTTTTGTTGAAGGAGAAACTAATTATGCCACAATCCCAGTTGGAACATGTAGAAGTATCCTTTAGTTAGAGTTACAGTGTTGTTTTCTGGTTGTCCGTCTGCTCCATTCCCAAGAATGTGATATTTTAGGAATGCCTTGAGGGAATTTCTTCAAATTTGGTACAAACAGCTACTTAACTCAAGAATGCCTGTGATAATTATGAAACAATTTCACCCTGATATCTAAATATAATGGTAAAAAGTGATAACATGATAACATCTTCTGGTTTGTATGGTCGAAAGTCAGCTTCACTGTAATGCAGTAATTTATTCACTCAATGCAATAAAGAAATAAAAAATTGTCTGGAAGTGAAGGCAATGTATATCTCACTGGAATCAGACATGTCGATACAGTGAGAAGTTTTATTGTAACAATTATAAGTATGCATTGCGTTTGTTATGAGTCTGGAAAGACATGGATGTAAAGTGAAGCTTGGCCAGGGCAGTAATTCTAGTTGTGATGCATTATTGTTTGCTCAAGTACTGTTTTCAATGGTGCAGGTGTTTATGTGTATGTTTTCAGCAGGTTTACTTAAAGCAAATGAGACTTCCCCTTTGCTTCCCTTGAACCCACATGTTCTGCTTCCTTATTGTTTGGAGGCATGGTTTTCTTCCATCATCACATCACTCCTAACACAATAGGCCAAAAATAGCACAAGTGATTGCATTAAAGGGACAGGGATGGAGCTGGGCCACTTCTCTGATTTATTAGGTAGAGTGGAAGAAAATAACATGCTGTGTGTATCCTCCTACTGCCTGGTTATTATGTGTATACATTGTGTGTGTATATGTGAATGTGTGCACTCTGAGGTAGGGCAGTCTGCCAGGCAAATCCTAAGTGCCTTGGAAGGAGGAAGAGAGTAGAAAGACCAGAACTTAAAAGAGAGAGAGAGGATGAGGAGGGCCTGAGGTTGGCTTTCTGATGGAGAGGAAAAAGATGAGAGTGCTGACATGGCAGAGGCAGTTGTACAAGTTCCTTTTTTTTTTTTTTTGTTTTTCTTCCCTGCATAGTCACACACACACACCCTCGGTTATACACATCCCCTTAACACGCGTGCTTTGCTCTATCATAAACAGGAATAGGCGTCTTCAGCTGTAAATGACTCAATAATGATCGTCATTTCCCTTCTCATGGTTTTTCTCACTTCCTGCCGTCTAGTCTACCATTCATTCATTTATTTCACTCATTCATGTTCCTTCTCTGACTTTGGACAATTTTTTCAGATAGCACACCATTTCTCCTTAATGCCGTTAAGAAGATGCTGTAGTTTGTAAGGATACCACAATTTTCTTGTGAATCTGAAGTCAAAGGTAGTGGTGTTGAGCTATATGAATTGGTCTAATTAATTCTTAATTCTTGCTGGTTTCTTAAAGCGACTTCTCTACTAGGAATGCACTAAATGGATATAGTTATCATTTTTTGGTCCAATACTAACTCAGAAAGTTGGGTCAGGTGTCAGTTTGGTTTGGAAAATGTTTCGAATTTAAAGAAACTTTCCGAATTTTGTGAAAAAGTTTTAGTCTTTTTTTTTTTTGTTTTTTTGTTAGCTTGAGGTGGTTTTCACTTTTTTTGGCTAAAGAGTAAATGCAGATAGAGGTAATGAAATCATTGTTTTTGTGAATAAATAATTAAGTGGCATGGAACATTTCATTCATATGATCCATGTGCTGCGTCTTCCCACATCTTCCGATAAAGAGTTAAGAAACTTTGTCCTTCCGCTGTCTCATCCACATAAAGACAGATAAAGATCTCATAGATAAAGACATCAAAGCCATTTCAGATGAAAATATGTAATGTGTAATGTAGCTATAGCACCAATTACTGGTAACACAACACAGCCTAGGTTATTTTGTTTTGTTAAAAGCTTGTTTCAAATTCGCTTGTTATTTATGGAAACACAGCTCCAATCTGTAAATCTATTCAGTTCAGTTCTCTGTTATTCTACTTGTACATGTGCATTATACACCACTCTGCTAGTCTAAATAGTTAATAAAGTTGGTAATGACAAATCAAGTTATTTCAGTGTTCTGTAAAATAAATTTTTCGAAAAATAAATCTCCTTTTTCAAAACATCAAAAAAACGGCTGTACTTCAGAGGGATTTCATATTGAGAGTTGGTATCAATGTCCATAGCATAAAAGTTGGGATTGTTACATTCCTATTCTCATCAAAATTCCCAAAACCTGTTCAAGGAAACTACAGTATGTGCACATAATACTGTGCACATAAGGTAATGTCTGAAATAGTGTGTTTTGAATCGCCAATGCATATTATGTAGAGTACAGGATGCCTAATGATCCATAAATATAATTCTGATATGTTGGTTTTTTTTACATCAGATAAAATTGACTATAGTAGCCAAAAACATTGTCAGCATCGCCTTTTTGTCAGAGCTCTGTTCTGCCCACGCATCTACAATGCACTTTGTATTGTAAATTGGAATTGTAAGTGGGAAGTGCAATGCAAATGCTGCTCCACAGCAGCTACACTGACATGCCTTCACTGCACATGTGTCTGCATTCATGTTTTTGTTTACCAGACTTGAGAATTAGTCTACAGAATACCTGTCAATCTGATTAAGTGGTCTATCACTGTTGTACTCTGAAACCAAACTGCAAGACTTTAAAGAAAATTAAATTCAGTTAATAGTCAGTAAAATTAAAACGTGAGATTTTGGCTGAAATGTGAATACACATTTTGGAAGTGGACTAAAGAATGCTGAATATCTTTTTAAAATGAAGTGGTAATACTGTTAAAAGCTTTGTATTCCTAAATTTGTGGTGTTGCAGGCAGATTTTATTCAGGAGCCAAAAGACTGTCAGCGAGTTGAGCAGGGTTGTGCTCTCAGCTCCGTGCTGTCAGGCAGCTTGCACTGCCACAAAGAGACACAGCAGGCTACGGGAGCTTATGAGCACATTGGAGGAAGAGGACAGTGGGCGGAGGTCATGAGAAACAATGTGGGATGGTGAGGATGGGAAAGGAAGAATCTGTCACCTGCAAGGGGACAATCTTTAAACATAGAATTTCACATTATTTCTGATACTAGTCTACTGCTTGACCCTTTAATACTTTTGATTCGAACGAGGTGAAAATAACGTGGCATGTGCTGCAAAGAAAAAATGACAAAATTGGAAAAGGTGTGCACTTTCTTGATTTGCACAGCGTTCTGGGAGTATCACTCGCCTACTGTTGGATCGACTTGCACTTCCCTTCAGGAAAATACCACTAAAAATCAATACTACTACTCTGTGTGTGTGTGTGAGGCTGTTTCTGTGAATGTGTGTACTTTTATTTCAATTTAAAGAGGAGTTTTGCATGATTTATGCTCAGATTACATTTTACCAGGTATAGTGGTCATTTTTATGACCTAAATGTCACATGTTGGTTGAGTACTACAGAGGTACACACATCCAAGTTATGTCTGAGTAAGTCTGTCAGCCCCTGTAAACATATATCTGCTCTTTAAATGGGAACAAAAGCAACATGTCCCTAACATTCTTGTTTTTGTCCCCATAATCTCAAGTTCATGTTTTGAACCATCTGTCCTACTTCCAAGTGAACTTCCTGTTTAAAGGCTTTCTGTTGCACATAGCAGCTGCATTGTGGGACCACTTGGTGAGCAGGTGCATCACTTGAGGGCCTGCTTCATACATGCATAATGGATGTGGACATGTTTTGCATGTGCTTCTTATTAACATGTCTGGCAGGTGGGATCTGTAGTAGGTGCCAGAGAAGGCTCAGTGACTTGGCATGCTTTCAGCTGCCCCAAGTTTAGCTAGTGAAGGTTTAAGGTTGCTGATGGTAACTAGGTTTTCTGATGGAAATTAGGATCGCTTCAGCAAAGTGCCCCATTCACTAGTTTAAAACAAGAGGTCATAGTTAGAATTATTCTTTCTAGCTAAAGATTTGCACTATAATGTACAATAAAGTGGGAAAACTGTTGTTTAGGAACTGGTATTAAAGACAATGTATTCATATTGGTACTGGTGTTGGAAAAACCTCTTGTCCTATAAATAGACAACCTTTGGTTTTGTGTGGGAGAGTTTAGAGAGTTCTCTGTCAGTGTAGTGGGGGATGAATGTGATAATCAGTACCAGTTGATCAGGAATGACATTGAACATGATCATTTGTTTCGTTTGAAATAGTTGCAGTGAAAATTGTTAACAGGACAGATATTTTTTAGAACTACCACTGCAAAAAACAACAATAAAAAAACACATTACATAGTATTGTATTAGTGACCTTAATTCATAATGTGGGTTGACTGACACTTAAAATATAATTTTCCGTGAACAGCTGGTGGTGAATCATCTGCACATCTAGTAACATTTTGCAGAGTGTGTGTTTTAAGGAAAATTAATCACCACTTTTCAGAGCATAGTACATTTCCCCGTGTTATTCATGAATGTCCAAACAATGTTCACACTAGTATTTCAGTCTAATTAAGGAGAAGCATGTCTCCTCAGTAGGTTGTGAGGTTTTATATCTAATTGCATGTATATGTACCAAGGCAGACAAGTAAGTCTGTTTGACTTTTTCATTATGAGCAGATTTCCTGGTTGTATCTTTCACATCTGGGCAGGTGATGGAAAAGCAGCCGTTTGATTGGAGCTGGACATCTGCATATTCGACACAGCAGTTTGTCACTCATGCGTACATAAACTTCACAAGCCCTTCATCAGCACTCATGAGTCTGCAGTCAGCAGCCTGCAGCGGCAGGAGAGTGAGGTCAAGGACAAGATAACTGAAGCTTTTTGATGCGATGATGAACTGACTAATAAAACTCTTAACACCCGAGTGAGTTCAGGGTTAGGTATTTCTCAGCTATTGGATCATCCGTATCTTTTAAGTGAGCTTCACACCATCTGTCCGTCAGCTCTTTTTCTCTTTCTCTTTTACTCTCTGCAAAATTTCAAATGCTTTTCCCGAGGTCAAAATAAAATGGGGATTTGGCACAGTGCATCTGACAGCAGTAGTTTAATGACATGAATATTGTTTACATAAAACAACCTTCACAATTACCTGTACATCTCTGTCATCTCTGACATAAACTCTATTATACAGAATATATGTGAATCAAATATTATCTTGATCATTTTACAGTGAGTGTCTTCTTTTTGTTACTAGGGCTATGTACTCTAAAATGAAACTTTATTTTTTATAGTAATTTCAATTAACTCTTCTCTTTTTTTCCACTGTTGTATCATAAGCCTAGTAAGCACTTTTTAATACACATACAGTATACACCTTTATGGGGAACATACAGTACTGTGCAAAAGTCTTAGGCTACCTTTAGGATTGTTGTTTTTTTCAAGGTTGCAATGAGCACATATTTATTTCTCATTCTCTTTTCCTCAGATACAACACGGAAATATTTACAACCTTAAAAGACACAAAATGTAGCTAAATGTGTTGTAAAAGTTGAAGTTACTAGTTTATGTGACCCCTGTTCCCAAGATGCAACAAACAATGTGTTGAATGAAACCTGGTATAAACCACTAGAGAATTCATGTAATAAATCTCATATTGTCTGAACAGAAGAGTTGACATGTTAAATGCAAAGGGAGGTCACACTAAATACTGCCAGTTCATTTTATAGAAGCTGTTTCTTCCCAAAAACCTTTGTTTTTACTGCTTCACATACTTCACATATATCCAGATTGCATCTTAATACAGAGACTGAGAATATGTGTGGTCAACATAAGTTTACTAAACCAACAAACCTATTGTTGGTCTATGACTTGTACACAGTGTTGTATAAATAACAATTGCATTTGTTTTTGGCACTCGGATATTAGGGTTATTTATGTAGGTATTGGCTCTACTTCTTCATGAACCATTACACTGTAGCAATGTGACGACATTGTCAAGAGCACTTGTCAAACCTCAAAGAGCAGAAAATATTGCAAATATGTAATTTCTTTTAGTTTCATCTAGCTGTTTTTGTACAAACCTATAGCAATGATTCTTGTGATTAGTTAGGAAGGAAAGCAGATAATGCATAACGTGGCTCCGATTTTATTGCTTGTGAAATAGCAACAATAAATGGAGGAAGTATGCAAAAGGCAAAGGCAAACATGGAAGTCAAACACAACAATAAAAAGTCAGTCACCTCAAATAAGTTCAGTCAGGTCATTCAGGTTATCGTGGAACAACTGTAACAGCTCTATTTGTTTCTCCGTAAGTTTTTTTTTTTTCTTCGTACCACTCAACCTATATGACAATTTGATTGCGCTTGTGTGATATATGCAAACATCCTGTCACTTTGACGTTAGATATTTGCAGGGATATTCTGCTAATGTGGTTTATTCTTATGTTGCTTACTTTATTTTTTAGGACCAGTATTACGGAGTAGCAAATTGAAGGACTGATAATCAATCAGTTCATGAATTATAGCATCTCTAACCCAAGCTAAAATGTTGTTGATTATAAAAATAAAATAGCTGATTTGATCTTCAAGTTTACACAATGGAATACATTTATAAGGACATATTGCTGCCTTGAATCTAACTGTCACAGGCCAGAAATGTGCGTGTGACTTGAGTATAAGACCTTGAGTCATTTTTTTTAGCTGCTGAATTTCCATTACATAACAGCTCACTATTCC
Source organism: Apogon talboti (assembly GCA_037367365.1). Classification (NCBI taxonomy): domain Eukaryota; kingdom Metazoa; phylum Chordata; class Actinopteri; order Kurtiformes; family Apogonidae; genus Apogon; species Apogon talboti. The sequence continues at coordinate 15,851,970 of JAPQRQ010000015.1, read as the reverse complement.
TTCCACGTAGCATCTCATCAATAAATCAAATAGATTGAGCAAAACAATCTAGGTTGACCTGTCAAGGAGGGAGAATATCACAGGAGAGGGTCAGGGATAGATGTACGGAAACCAGGAGGATGGAGGGAGGTCAGATGAGTATGTGCACACCAGGTTGGAAGTGGTGTAGATGGCTTGACATGCAGAGGATACTAAAAATACCTAAATGTGAAGGAGAGGCAAGAATGAGTTGATGTGTTAGGAGAAACAAGTGGATGATAACAGAAGAGGAAATGAGAAGCTGTATAGACAATAACTGAGAGGTAGAGCAAAGCTACCTACCCTTCCCCCACTACTTGTGGTTTAAGAGAGCAGAGAAGAGTAATGAGATTGTATGGCTGTACTACAGCCCTCAGGTAGGTGTAATTGTTTAATGCATCGTGTCTACTTGCTTAGTGATCCAGAGACTGTATACCAGCTGGTGTGTTTAGCCATTTACTCCATTACTTAAACTTATTAGTGACGCCACTTGATGTGTTTTTCCACAGACCTGGCAACATTTGTAGGTAAAGTTGAGAACATGTAATCTGTCTTAGAAGTAAACATTGAATGACATTTATCTAAAACAGTGGCTCTCAACCTTTTTTTCACCAAACGCCCCTTTTTACGTCATCATGAGCCTCCTAACGCCCCACGCCTCGAGCAGGGGAGGGGTGAATCATTATAGCACTCCGAAACTAATTATTTTGCAGCAGGGTAAGCTTGATGGGTACCAGGTACTGCAACGTACCTTATTACGGAGTACTGGGGGTCTTATACAGTCTAATACAGTCTTTCACGGTCCAAATGCCCCCCCCCAACAGTGTCCCAACGCCCCCCATTGAGAAACACTGATCTAAAATGTCAACTGCCCGACATATGGGAGCAGACGCGCCGCTCAGGAAATGGGAGTGGCACTTCCTCAGAAGAATGTGCAGTATGTCTCAGTATATTCTGAAGGCCTACAGATTCACCTCCAGATTCAGGACTTCAGTACACCAGGAAAATACACAGTAGCAAAACAGAAATATTTTCTGTTTCCTTCGGTTCCTGTGATGTTCGGTGTGAGTTGTTTCTTTGCGTAGTTAGATTACAGGTGCGGCTTCATCTCAACAGTCCTGGAGTTGTACTATCAAAGGGCTGATTTGAAGATGAAAGTCTGTTGGAGTCTGAAGTTGCCCTTTTCAGAAGGTTTAGGCTAAATGACAACATCTGTCTGTGTGTCTTAGAGATCAGTGCTCAGCAAGAACAACATGGTTCTGTGCAAAAGAGAAGTGGAAGGACAATAGCTCTGTCAGAGGACGATGAAGAGGGGAAGATAAAGGGAGTGTGGGTTTCCTTGTAGAGAGGGGTTACTGAAAAGGGCACAATAAATCTACAAGCAAAGGGAGATCAGAGGCTGCCCAAGCCCACAACCTCTCCTAATATACACATACACACATGTGAGCTGCTCTTTGTACTCCCACAGTAAACAAAAATTAGGTTTGTTCTGGGAAAGAAAAATAATAAAAAAGGACAAACATGGTTACAAATTGTTTTACACAACACCAAGCAATAAAAGTCACAGAAATGTATCAAGGATGCAAGGAACAAAAGGAATAACCCAATGCACCACATCCTGTTCATTTCTTAATACATGTATAATCTCAGCAAACCAACTAACCACAGCTACTCCCTCTTTCAGAGAACTTCAGGCTAAAACTCAACCGATAAGAGATGAGTAAGAACAGGCTTTCTCAGAAAAAGCTGGGTTTGTCAATAATTTGCCATATTGTTGTACTGTGTATCAGAGGATGACTGTCCTTGCGGGGAACCCCTTATATGCAAATCATCGGAACTGTATGAATGTGAAAGGTCACCACAATAGAAAAGAGAGACAAACCTATATCTGTCATGTTTCTTGGTTGTAGTAGAAAATGTAATAATACCACAACACTGTTGTACACTGTTCTTGTGCATGTTTTGTAAAATATGTCAATAATTACTCTATTAATGATGCCAGATTGTTTACATTGTGTTTTTGCTCTTATAGAGAAGCTGATAGCATACCAGCGGGAGTTCCATGCCCTGAAAGAGCGCCTTCGTGTGGCAGAGCACAGGACGCTGCAGCGCTCGTCTGAACTCAACAACATTCTCGAGCAGTTCAGACGCGCCATCGCAGAGACTAACAGCAGCAAAGATGCTCTCACAAACTTCTCTGGTAAGTGAGATTTTCAAAACTAGAAATCTAGTCACGTTTTATACCCTTGAATATTTTATGCACGTTTTTTGTTTTTTTTTACTTTTCACCTTCATCTTCTGCATCACTTTAACCCTCCGGTATCCGGGTGCGCTTTTTACACACACTTAGTGGTTACTAAGGGCCTCTCTGGACGGGATACCGGAGGGTTAACAGAAAACGGTGCTGGGTTCCTACTGAAAATGTTGCAAACACCTCATTTTGCTCGTTTTTTTTGCTTTTTAAATCAGCATGATATCTCTTTGCCCCTCTTTTAGATGAGACACAGAAACTGCTGAAGGAGCTTGCTAATAGGAAGCCTCTCCAGGTACCAAATATCTACCACCACCTGCCTCACCTTCTCAACAATGAAGGCAGCTTGCACCCTGCTGTGCAGGTTGGTCTTGGCCGAACAGGAGGTGAGATGTGTTTACACAAACGCGCACATACGAGCATAAGAATTTCAGTAAAGCGGTACCTCCCTTGATTTACTCAACCTTCTTCCTATGGACATTCATCCTACACCTACTCAAGGCATCCTTATTACACCAGGGAGAGGTTCATGTTGCAACAAGTTTTCAGTTGTTGACAAGTTTACAGCAAATGTTCCCTCTGGGCTGAGTGTTGCAGTCAGAGGTTTCTGATTAATTGTGTTGAAGATAACTATTATATATGTGCAGTTTAATATCCTATGTGCCTTATAAGCTACAGATGGCTAACAGAGTAAAGAAAAAAGCTGAAGGGAGTGGTTTATTTTAGGTGACAATGCCCCATCTACAAGGTTTGAGTATGAAACTCATGTTATGGTCTTCACAGTCACCAGATCTTAGCCCATTTGAACCCTATGGGCGATTTTGGATGGAAGTGTTAGGAGAGCGCTCTCCACTACCATCATCAAAATGCCTAATAAGGGAATATCGGTGTCCATTCCCCCGGTTGTTCACAGATTTGTAGAATCAATGTCAATTAGTGCTGAATCAGTTCTGGGGATTAAGTGGCTCAACACCTTAACAAGGTTGGTTTTTCCTTTAATTTGTCACCCATCAGTGTCTGAGCTGTTTGTACAGGGTTCAAATTTCTGCATGTTGGTGCATACTCTTGCTTTTTGCCTCTTCAAATCCTTTTTTGTTATCATGTCTTCTCTCTGGTAACAAACTGAAAATTGCTTTACAAAGAACACATACCTTTGTCACTGAAAGTATGGCTTTGGGCCTTAATTAATACAGGGAAATTTCCTTATTAATGCTCAGATTCTCAATTGTGTAGGTTTTGCGGTGAAGTCACAACAAAATACATAAAGCTCAGAGACATTTACCATGATCTGCCAAAGCAGCCATCCTTAGTTTTTGTAGATTATTTCACACTCTTTTGCATTCCCTTCTATTCTCAGCAGTCCCATTTTTCTATTTTAAAAATGTTTTCCTTCCATTCCTCAAGCAGCCACATACAGCCTGTGACCTCTGCTGTATCAGGTTCTCCCTAAGAGGATTACTTATCTAGCATTGTGAATGAGATAGGTGGAATGAATTTGAGGTGAATCGAGGGTTTGAACAGGTCAAATGGTGCATTCACCTTCCTCTTGATGGTCACTGAAGGGAAGAACAGACATCCTGAGCAAATTAAAGGAAAGCAAGAGGGGGGTAAGACAGGGACCAGTGGTTTTTTGTCTGTGGCCTGCAGCCAGTCTGATCGCTTCAAAAGCCAGAGATCAATGAGTGTAAGGTATTCCACAGGAAACAAAAAAAGATCCAAGGCCTCTTGTCGCCGTCTCCCATACCCTTATTCTGTATGTTTAGGTATATGACTCTAAAGACTCTTGGCTTTGCTCACTTCTTCATTGTAATCATTAGGGGGCTAGTTTGATAGGTTCATGTGCTGCCAGGTCTGTCTGAGCTGTCACTGCTCTTTGTCTCCGCTTTATTGCCTTCCAGGCTTTAACATTGTTTTATCATTTTCAAAGTATGGTGTTTCCCCTCTGTACATAGGTATTGAACCTGTAGCCTAATCTAGTATAGTGACAAGCACCTGATCACCTTTCTGCCCTTAAACGCTGCTTGAGGTTATGGAATACATTGTTTTTCTTGCTGCTGGAAAGTGATTGCAGCCAAAAGATGCATAAGAGAGAGCATTTGCCCCTGCACACATGCATGCCCCATGACATTCTTGATTTTTTTACCGACTTTGGCCTCAAGTAGCACTGCCTTGTAATGTCCCCTTTTTTCTGTTGCTCAGTCTTAGTGTAACTCATTTTTGTGCTCTTCCTCTTGTATCTCTGCTGGTCTAAGCATATCTGACAATGAGATATTTATAGCTGTGTAAATTAGGACATCATCCCACTTTAAATTGAACAAGAATTACAGGAAGAAAACTGTTTGAGAACATTTGAGGCCCAAATAGCCTGATGTTCCAAAACAAGTTCATGGCTTTTAGCAAGCCATGAACTTGCCAACTTGTGACCTGTTACAGAAAGGCAGTAGTTAATTGTTGCCAAGAAACGCTCGTCATATATCTCCATTTGCTTATACTGAGCAGTTGTTGAAGTTGTAGCAGAGCATATCTTCCTTCTTTTTGACTCAAATTTAGATTGTGTATTTGACAGCAATGTAGTCTTGGTTGCTGTTGGCCTGAGGAGAAACTAGACATCCATGTGTCTGCTCTAATACTAAGGCTGCCAGGACATTCCTTTTTTATGGTTGCAAAGAAAAACGGTGGTAGAGCAGAACAAAGGCTAAGGTTTTGTTTAAGCAAAGGCTCAAACAAAGCCCTTCTGATCCCACCACTCTCCAGTCAGTACTAATTTCTAACCAGTAGGGATTTTATCAACAAGAATATAACCCCCCACCAGCTTCACACCTGCAAGCTCTGCCAATTTAATTTGTTATAATGCAGGATCAATCTGACAGCTGCACTGCGGGGCATTGTACCCAAGTAAGTCTGTACTGCTGGGGGTGCACACTTTAATCTTTTTAAGATTACAAGATCTCTATTAAGTGTGCCCATTTTTTCATGTGTGTGAGATTGTGAAAAAGGGCATGATGCAGCAGAAATGAATAACTGAAAGTGATATCTGGTTTTGCATTTTCTGTGGTTTGCATTTTTCCTAGTTAACACCTGCTATTCTCTTGGCTGTTTTTCCACTGCTTCCGCAAGTTCACTAGTAAACATTGCCAAGAAATTTTTTTTAACTGACTGCTGATGACTTATTCAGGGGAGCAGAAGTTGTTATTTTAGTTCATTAATCAATCCATTAAAATCAACAAACTGTCAATGGCTGTGCCTTAGGCCACCGATGCTGACTGGTATGCCAAACCTCCTTCTAAATTCATCCGCCATGTATTTCAGTTCAATATACTTGTTGTTTTTAAAGATAGGGGCCCCTGTTGACCACTGTGTGCAAGGCAAAGCTGTACATAGTGCGTTTCAGTTAGAAATGGCGTTGTGTAGTTGGGTAATGATAAGACCTGAAGCCCACGCGTTGTTGACTTTGGAATGCAATTATCAGTTTTGATGTTTACATATGTGCAAGACGTGGGTGTCTCGTACCCATGAAAGCTAATATTGCATTTACACTATATGTTATGTTGTCAAAATTCATTTCAGACAGATGTTATGCAGTGTTTACACAGCCAAAAAAGTACAAACATGCTGTAAATTTGGAGAAGAAGGGAATGGACTCTGTTATATAAAAATACTTCCACTGTGTAAAGTCAGTCTCTCGGGCAGACTGTAGGTTTTACATTGAGAAGCTTGGTTTAAAGGAATATCATCACCCACTCATCTGCACTCATGCACACACAACACAAGTGTAAACCTGGGTTCCCTCAGGCTTGTCAAGACCTTGAAAGCTTTAAAAAGCTTTTTTGTCATTAAAAGATATCACCCAGATACCTCAGAATTCTTCTGCTTGATGTGGCTGTCTTCCCTCACAGCAACATTTCACTTCTTAGGAAAAAAACATGGTGCTTCTTTTTGTACAGATGCAGTTGTAAAATGTTGCTGCTTACGCCATGTCTAAAATGTTGACACGATATTTGTGATTTTCTATCGTTTCCCTCCATAGTGTTTTTCTGTTTTTGATTTTTAAAACATTTATCTTTTGTCATAATAAAAATTATCAAACAAAATGGCTTAGAAAATAAAAATGCATATTGAAAACCCATATATGTATCAAACCGTGATAATGATATATCACATTTAATAATCACATTTATTTTTTTTACATGTTAGGGTAAGGGTTAGGATCATTCATCTTTCATGAAGTTTGACAAACAAACATGTATCTGAAATATCAGTGCACTTGCATAAAGACAATGGGTAACATGTACCCATTACAATGCATGTACAAACTTATACTTTTGTATACAAAGTACTGTGTTGACATATTTATGACGTCTTTATAATTCTCCACTAAGATATAATCCCTCCTCAACAGTGCCAATAACCGTAAAGATTTTTTAACCATGATTTCCAAGTTAGTAAATAAACATGTTTAGATGCAAGACATTTTGTTGGACTTTGCATGTCTACTAATGCCAGCTTCTTTTATTTGTATGGCATGCCAAATCTGTCCTTCCCATTGATGTGACAGGGAAGGGGACAGCTTTTTTTTCCTTAAGGAGATGAAAGAACAGCAGAGTGAAGCGAGCAGACTGATCAAGGGACACAGGGAGGGGCAGTGTTGGAGTTGGTCCTGCTCATGCTGCACTTGCATGCATTATCACTCATTCACTGTCTGCCACCCTCCCTTATTCTGCCATTCTCTGTCTCTTTTCCTTCCTCCCACATTCTCCTTTCATCCTCGACCTACTTTCTTGGTGGTGGGTGTCGTTCTACGTCTTGAGCTCAGTGAGAGAAACACAAAGCAAAACTGGGACAGATTCTCCATGCTGCACAGATCACTCTGGTGGATTGCACGCTTTCATGTGTCCACTGTAATGTTCCCTCATTCTGCACCTCAAGTTTGTTTTGTGCCTCGGTTGAGGCCCCCCTGTGCTCCACATCAACATGTTCCCTTTGCACAGAGACATGCACATATTCCATTAGTCCGGGTCATGCACCTCACAGCTATTTTTGTCCCTTTAGGGCAAGTTGGTCAGAACTTCCATTAAGATAGAAACTTCTTGTATACATGAAGAGAGAACTAAATATGATAACAAAACAATGAATGAACAGTTTAATGTAGCTGACCTCATGTATTTTTCATAGGAAATGCTCATTTACTATCAGATAAACACAATGGTAACTTCCTAGTCTTTCACCCTAGCGTTGGCTGGCTGCACACTCCCCCTGTCTCACTCCCTCACTCTCTCCTTAGTGAAAGTGATCCTTGTATCTCAGTAATTGACACTGTTTATTGTCTGTAACAGTCTGTTGTTTCTTTTTCAGTCTGGTGTACTTTTCAGAAAATGTCTCCGTAGTGAAGAACAGACCGTCTGTTCACTCACAACCACACTAAGCCTTATACAATAGGAGCAATAAGGAGATGACAATAGACACTCTCTTTTCCTATCTTTCCCATCTTATTCTTTCACTTGTTCAGCGTATCCTCAGCTGAATGTAGAGTTTTTGTTAACTCTGCCGACACCTAAAGTTTTTCAGAATGGGTGGTTTCGTTTTATTGGGACTTTGGATTATTTCTCAGACCCAGTAAACAGTTTGGTCTTTTATGTGCACTGTATTGATTAATGATTAATCAATTTATTCAGTGCGAAACGTCCTGTCTGAAAGTCTGACGTTTAGTCCAGTGCCTTTGACTTTTTGTCTGGCTTGTGTATTCAGCTGGTACAAAAGCTCATGAAATAATTTAGGAGCTCACTGTAGATCTCTCAGCAAAGAAGTAAATAGTTCTTCTCCAACTATTGTTACATTGTTGTGTGATTAAGTAATTACAAATGAGGTTGGGCATTTAAGCGTTGCATTCTTACAGGTAGTTTATAAGGACATTTTCTTAGAACATGCATTATGGTAGCACAGATATTCCATCTGTCATTGTGGGCATGCATTTCTGTGTTGTGGACTCTCGGACTCAGTTGCTGTGTTAGAATGAAAGATAATTTTCCTATTTGGTCACTGAATCGCAATGTTCTAACCTCACTCTGTCTTCCTCTTAGTTACCATGGTGATGGGGATCCCCACCGTTAAGCGGAAGGTGAAGTCGTATCTGTCAGAAACGCTGCGATCGCTCATAGACAAGCTGTCACCAGAGGAGAAACTTGACTGTGTCATTATTGTCTTCGTTGGGGAGGTGAGCCCACATGTTCCCACACTATGACTAACAGCATGAGGCATTTGACCAATGACTTCTGTGCTGATAAGAAGTTTGGCTAAATGTGTCTTCCTGGTTTAATGTCTGCAGACTGATCTAGACTACGTTCACAGCGTGGTTGCTGGCCTCGAGAAAGAGTAAGTCTGCTTCCTTCCTCTTGATAAGCACACAAGCCACTGTTACCAAGAAAAAGCAAAAGTGAGAGACAGTTTAAGACGCCTTGGTTGGGCCAATTATTTATACCAGTGCCGATACTAATACTTTGGCTTTGATCAGGGCTCAACACTGCTGTTTTTAACACCCATTCTCTGTTTTAACAAAGAAAACTACATCCCACATAACAATCTTTAGTTTTATTCATCTGCTCACTCACAATTTTCAGCTCACATCAGTTTTAAAATGTGCAAAAACAAACATGTTTACCTTGAAGTTGCCTTTAACATGACACGACAAAAATGAATAAAAGCAACACATATGTACTGCTTACATTGACACTGTGATTTACTCCTTTGGTATCAAACATCAAGGCATTTTTTGATGCTCAATAGTATCCGAGTTGGAAAATTGCCATAAAAGCACTGATGTTGAGCCCCTAGCCCTATCATGTAACCTTTATTTTCTGCAAGATGCAACTTGCACTGAGGCGCCAGAGGCCAACCATCTTGTTTACGCCAAGGTGTTGTAAACTATTGTATGATCTTGCGACTAAGTGCAAAGCCTTCCAAGACTTTCTAACACCCTGTAAAATAAACACTTTTCTGTTTGGTTATGTTTCGGCCTTGCATCTTGACCCTCTGACACTCTTAAACAAAAATGAAGAAAATAGGAAACATTGGTCAGAACAGACATGTCTTAGAGGCAGAGACATGTATTAGTGTTGTGCTGAAATCCATGTAATGTAAAGAAAATACTTCAACGACTTGAACTGACACTGACTAAAATTTATACCTTAGTCGTTGCTATTCGGCTTCATTATAAACTAAAGTCTCTGTTTCTGCTGCATCCAATATTACTTAAGGTCTGAAGTCTGTGTAATATCGAGCTCAGAGAATGGTTTGTTTGAGCTTTGGCACTGGTCTGTAATTCTTTTTGCATTCCAGTGTGTACTCAGGTATTTTGCAAAACGTTTGTGTGGATACATTTAACATTGTGAAGGAGTCAGTTTAAACCCAATTCAGCATCTTTCCTGCCTCCTTACTAGTTTGATGCCTAATCTTCACCAAACTCCAACTGAAAGCTAAAGATGATTAAAAATTATTATTAAATTATTATTAATTAGAGAAGGAAAAAAACATAATAGTCTTTTGCTGACAATTCACCCACAACCACCTCTCCATGTCGACTTGTGTTATATATAACTTTACAGTGTTTCTGTGTTTGTGCTTGTGGGCGTAAATTGCCAAACAGATTTGTGACTGTTCTCACCTGGATGCAAATAGACACTGAGTTTTTTTTTTTTTTTCACAGGTTCTCTACAGAGCTGAGTTCAGGCTTACTGGAGGTAATTTCTCCTCCAGCCGCCTATTACCCCGACCTCACCAACCTCAAAGAGACTTTTGGAGATTCCAAAGAGCGGGTCAGGTAAGAAAAGTCGACAGGCGCGACATCGGTTATCGGTGTCTGTCTTGTAATTAGGTGGAACGTGTAGATGGAAAATCCTTTAAAATGATGGAGAAATCAGGCCCTAGAGTAATGAAATGCAGAGGAACTGTGATGAGGACTGCAGAAAAAGTAGAGGGATGAGTCAGGGGGAAAGTGGGAGGGAGCGAGCACGCGAAAGCTTTTAGGTTGGTACTTAGTATTCCACAGGCATTTCTCAAAGTCAGATCAAGGTCATCAGCAGCAGCACCCTCTATCTCTTTCTCTCTGTAGTGCCTTCTCTTATTATCCTCTGGCTTTATCTTCTCTTTCTGGACCAGTAACAGTTGGTTCCATGAGAAATCTGTTCACGGTGCAGTTTGTATAGTATTCTTATGGATTCAGATAAGGCTTCAGGCCCAGAGGAGTTATGATATGTTTTTATGTGGGGGTTTGTAAGCACACACAGCTCTGATGGCAATCACTTAGTATCTCGTTCAGCATGAGTCGTTTTCTAAAAGTGTTATATTTGGATGTGCCTGACTGAGAGGTATAAACAACGGGGCTTATTCATTCTGATGCAGTGACGGCTAATCTGCAATTCAGCCACACAATTACTTGGCTGGGCTCAGAGATCCAGAGATCTGTCTCATATTTGTGGTATCTGTTTGCCTGTGTGTGAGTGTGTGTGTGAAAATCTGCCTGTGCCACCTCCCACACCTGTTTAGTTGAAGATTCATGTACACCTGCAACTCCCAGTGAGCAGCAGTGAGTCAGAATGCAACAAAGGCTGCCCAAACTGATCAAACCACTACTGTGACAGCCTTTGTTTTTTATGTTATTAAAAAGAAATCTGATGTTTGATCAAAATTGTGTTGTGTCCCCAGAGGGCAATTGGTTTTGGAGCAAGAAATGGATACAAGACAATAAATAAAAATACAGAGGGGATGACAAACAGGGTTAGAGGAGGGTGGAAGGGGCACTGACTGTCAGCAAACACAAGGAAAACAAAAGTGGTGGACTCGGGTTGACCCTCCCTATCGCACAACTGTTTACTAAAGTGCTGAATTCTGGGATGTCACTTATAAGAACATATCGTCTTCATCAATACTGGAACATTATGGATACTTGGACATATGGAAGTAAATTCAACCACTTTTCCTAAACAAAACAAATATACCAAGCATACAAAAATAGTTGTGGAAACTTTAAAATACAGTGATGGGTTTGTTGTGATTCATATATACAATATATTAAGACTGCAACTAAAAGTTACTCTTAATTGTCTATTCTAAATGTATCTTTCAATTAATTTCTTGATTAATCAATTGGCTGTCTATAAAATGTGGAAAATGTTCATCAGGATACCCCAAGCACAAGGCAACATCCTAAAAATATGGACCATAACCCAAAAATATTGAACCAGCCCATTGACCCGTGGGGAACCAGGGGTTCTAGACCCTCTGATACAGTTCATTCCTTTACTTTCTTTACTTTCTTGTTAAACTCCACTGGCATTTTCAGTTGAATAACCTCTCAATATGTAAATTTGTGAACCTGGAATCAGAGAATATTACCTTTTTTTTCTATTTAAAAAAAAAAAAAATATAGAGCTACAACTTGTCAACTAGTTGATTAATCAATTAACTGTATTTGTACACTTTGCATATTATTTATTGTTGTTTTGTGCAGATGGAGAACCAAGCAGAATCTGGACTATTCCTTCCTCATGATGTATGCTGTCAGCAAAGGGGTTTACTATGTCCAGGTATGTTCTTTATTAACAATACATACGTGAGTTGCTTCCATGTCCATTTGTCGGAGTATGTTTTCTATTTAGATATAACTTTGGTGCATAACACACTCAATTAAAAGACAACAGGTACTTGCGCTATATGGAATTGTTTATTGTTACAGTTCTTCAGAGGCAGGATGTTTTTTTTTTTTTTTTGGTTTTGTTTTTTTTTAAACCATAGCTGGTTTCACTTATTCTTTGCCTAATCCTCTTAGACGTCTCCAGCTCTAATCTTTCTTTTTGGCTAAACTAGTTGTCCCATTTGGGAGTGTTTATTTAATTGCAGATTTGTAAATAATCACACCAGCCGTTCATGGTTCATTTAACTGTGGTGTCTCTCATCTCTTTGTCCAATGCACGGTGTGTGTCCCATTTCCATTGTCTGGTCTCACGTGAAGGGAAGAGGTATTTCCTGTCTGACATCTCCGTTAGTTTAGAACAGCAGCAGTATCTCTTAGCTCAGGTCAGAGTGCTGTCCCTGTGTGAACATAGAGGAGTCTCCCCTTTGCTTCCCACGTCATGATTCAGACCCCAGCTCTTGCAGTACTTTGTTTTGTCTCATGTTCGATCCTTTATGTGCCCCCTGTCCTTTTAGCTTGAGGATGACATTGTGGCCAAGCCTAACTATTTTGCCACCATGAAGAACTTTGCCTTGCAGCTCTCGTCGGAGGACTGGATGATACTGGAGTTCTCTCAGCTGGGCTTCATCGGTACGGCCTATTAACACCTTTGATCAATACACAGCATCCACCAGGGGTCTGTCTCCTCGAGCAAGTTCTGCATAGTCAGCTTTTATCAAAACCCAACCACGACATTCTTGGCTAAATAATCCCTGTAAAGTGTTTTTTATCTCATTCTGTTGAGTCAGGATTTTCTAATCCACTTGTCAAGAAAGTCCCATACTGCAAGCTATGTAGGATTTATGATAAACACTTAAATGCAGTGTCCACAGTTTGTGAACAGGTTTAATTGACAGTGAAAACAACTACATATTGACCTGATTTTTAGTTCATGTTAAAAAATAAAGGTCTGCTGGGTTCTCTATTTATTAAGCATTCATCTGTGTTTTTATGTTATTGATATAAACCTTAAGGTGAAATAAATCCTTGTTCGTCCTTTTGTTCTGCTGATGGAAATAGACAGTTCATCATAAAACATGATTCTTTAGTTGACCTTTAATTCTCTGCCAAGACTTTGTTGACATAATAAGGCACTACCCTTTAATCCTCAGCTCACAATGATTCTGCAGATATTATAGTCCTCATGCAGGTTTTATTTCATCTTTTGTAAAATGATGTTCCAAAAAGAGAGAGAGAGAGAGAGAGAAGTTTTACACAGGAGGTACAACAATTTTAATTATGCTCACATAACAATAAGCTCCTTTCTTAGTTTGACCTTCTAATTATAAATATTTAGTTGTTAGTGCATTGTTCTAGAACAGTGAACCACTGAACTCCTCTCATGTCATCTTACAGGGAAAATGTTCCAAGCTCCAGACCTGAACCTCATTGTCGAGTTCATCTTTATGTTCTACAAGGAGAAGCCCATCGACTGGCTACTGGACCACATTCTCTGGGTCAAAGTCTGCAATCCTGAAAAAGATGCGGTATGCACTGTAACTACTGTATAAGTATCTGTATAAATAGAACAGGTCTCATGATTCCACCCGTCACCTCTTTGACAGAAACACTGTGAGCGGCAGAAATCCAGCCTACGTGTGCGGTTCAGACCCTCCCTTTTTCAACATGTGGGGCTCCATTCTTCTCTTGCTGGGAAGATCCAAAAACTCACAGTGAGTTTCTTGCTGTCACTTTTGCTATTTTCCAGGCGCAGCTGAGGCTGTTTCCTTTGTGGAAACGTCAGTTTCACACTTTCTCTGTGTCTGCAGGACAAGGACTTCCTGAAACCACTGCTGCACAAGATGCATGTCAACCCCCCAGCTGAGGTTTCCACTTCAATGAAGGTGTCTTGAAACATTAATTAAAAATATGACTCTTGCATAACATATATCTTTAACATAAATAGGCTCATCTCCTAATTGTCCAAATCATCTACAGATTACAGGAGCAAATGTGGCAACACCTTATTAAGTACAAATATTCTCTACTAACCAGTTTCTCATACGTGTACTTTATATATTAGTAACATATTGGCTCTTTCTTCTTGGTTCATCTTCTTTCTCGTCATTATAAATTTACTAAGGCACTTATTAATGCCTTATGTATGAATTATGTAACACAGGAAATGTAATTTTTCTCAGGAGTGCCCAGTGAGGATGATTTATTCTTTTGTAGTGAAACACAAATCTACAAATATTAATAGTGTCTAAATAGTAGAGACTGAAGTCTTTCTAACTTGGAATATGACCCTCATTCTAAAGTGAAGTCTTGAGGAAACTACTACCCTATAAGGTCCATACTAAAACATTTTAAGATTGCAGTTCATTTTCAACTTCCTTACTTGCAATCAATAAACAATAATTGCTGCTGAAGGGAAACTGTTAGCTAATGGCTCAGTATTAGAACATGGTCATGCAGAATAAGGCATTAATAAGTGCTTTATAATGACTCTGTTGGTGTCAGGGTTGTTTTGGGAGCTGTTTTTTTTGTCAGCTGGCTCCATTTCTAAGTTAAGAGTTTTTAATTTTGTGCACTGTTCCAGCGGTAGAGAGGCTCTGATGTTCTTCATAATAAATGTCAGAATTTTAGCCTTAAATCTGATCCAAAACCACCGACATTGAACTCGGTGCACTATAGCTGCTTAGGCAACCAAGACAGCTGTAAGCTTAGAAATGGAGTCGGCTAAGGACTATCTGCCAGCACGAAACTCTAAAGCAGACTTCACATTGGCACACGTGAAACTCAGTGCAAATTTGTGCTTTGACATTAAGTATTAACACAGATGCTATTGGATGTGTTGTGTCATGCAGGTGTATCAGGGTCACACACTGGAGAAGACATACCTAGGAGAAGACTTTTTCTGGGCCATCACTCCTACTGCTGGTGACTACATCCTCTTCAAATTTGACAGACCTGTTAGCATAGAAAGGTACGTAACCGAGCTTTGCCTATCTGTAACATCTGTCTGGGTGACATTTATTTGCCTGCGCATCATTTGCTTTCAAATTCCACGGTGAGCATACAAATGCATACACAGGATACACGATCGACCATAGCATTTGCACATTCATACACAGATGTGCAAAGTCTTTCATACACGTACGCTGGGTTTCATCCAGAGATTCAGATTCAGCTTCATTGTATGCGTGTGTGGAGTGTCTCCATAGGGATCAGGGTGAGCTAATGAGAGCGCTCTAAAATAAGCTTTCTCAGGCCAGCCTCCTGCTCTTGGTGGAGAGGGAGTTAGACAGTGAAAATAAAGGGAGCTGAGAAAAAGACTGACTGCTCAGAGCAGACCTGAAAAGGATGTTAGCATTCATTTTACAGTCATGATTCCTTCCACTGCGCTAACGTTAGGACAGAAGGAGCTGGTTCACTCTATCAGTCACTCACTAAGTTAAGTGGCAGTGAGTGAGTCGGAGGCTATCTGTCGTTCCACTGTCTGACCCTGAAGTGTTTTGTGTCTGCATCAGAGTGACAACAATTACACTGCTCAGCCTCCTCTGCTGTGCTGATTAGAGAACGCCTTACCAGCAGGAAGATAAATTACTTTTTATGATCTGTCACTAGCTCATTCTCTGGCTGCCATTTTCGCATATTTCGTAATACTGGTAAGCACAGTGCACATCAGTGGGAAATACAGATTCTTGCAGACGTTGAACTGCATCACCAAAGCCTTCAAGTACATTTCAGGTGCCTCACTATGCGAACGCTTTGATCTTCCAACAGCCTTGAAATCTTCTGAGGTCTGTCCTTAGCTGTTTGCTGGTTAGAAGTGCAGAAATACTGCAGTTTTTAATGTTTAAAACCTGTAGCTTTGACCTGAATGGAAGATCTAAGAAGCACCAGATTTAGTTTATGAACAGATAGGCCGTGATGTCACAAGGAATGAGAGGTGCGTGTATTTTTGTATCGTGATTATAACCTTTTTTTGATTTCTCCTTAAAGATTTTATGAGTCATTACCTATTATCTAGAACATCTTTCTTTAATTCTCCCTTCACTGTTTCTAGTGTCCTGTAATTCTTGAATACCATGCTTTCTTTTAATCATATTAATGCAATACTCTATTTCTATTAACAGTGCTTGTACTTTATTTTAAATATATTTTCAGACAGAGCTGCAACAATTAATCAATCTAATGGTTTGACTAATTTTGTAAGGGAAACTAAAGTCAAATTCTCTGATCCCAGCTCCTTAAATTAGAATCTTGTGTAGATTTGCCACCATTTTATTTTTCCTTTTTATCAATCAAATAACTTGATGATTCAAATAATAATGGACAAATAATATAATAAACAATGAAAATAATCCTTGTTGCTGCCCTTATTTGAATATGTCATATTTTATTGTTTAAGCACTTGCCCATTCATTTAGTTCAAAGCACATTGAATGGCCTTTGTGTATTTAATGCACCATATAACTGCACTATATAACACTATATGCACTGTCTATTGCCAAATCTGCTGTTGGTCATTTGCATTATTGTCCATATACTTCATAAACTGTTCCATTATGTACCACCTTCATTACTGTTACTGTATTTGCACAACAACCACTATTAAATAGGTAAATAGGTTTGATTTCTATCTTTTATATTGTTTTATTTAATCTTTTATTCATATTCCTTTTCATCTCCTTTTACTTGCATGGCATTTATTACTAACATGAGAGAGAAACAACATTTCAATCCCCTGTGAATCCTGTGCCCTTAGTGAATTGACAATAAAAGGAAATCTTTGAATCTTG
Source organism: Apogon talboti (assembly GCA_037367365.1). Taxonomy (NCBI): domain Eukaryota; kingdom Metazoa; phylum Chordata; class Actinopteri; order Kurtiformes; family Apogonidae; genus Apogon; species Apogon talboti. Next base: position 15,835,229 of record JAPQRQ010000015.1, on the reverse strand, counting down.
GATCTTTGATGATAAAAACTCGTCTTGCCATATTTCTGTGTAGCTGTTATCAATGATTAACAGTGCATGAGCTCTTTTCCATGCGAATGTTCAATTTAATGCTCGGTTTTATTGGCAGGTTCCTGTTTCGCAGTGGTAACCAGGAGCACCCAGGGGACAAGATCGAGAACACGACAGTGGAAATACTGCCCGTCTCGGTAGGAAAACGCACGCTGACACAGTCTATCAGTCGTTCGCGGTGTGATGTGCAAATGGTTCTGATTAAATTACATTGAGTGCCTGCTCATAGGGACATAGCGTATTGATTATTATTGACAGGAATGTGAGCGTGTCAAAATCATTTGCTGTGCCAGAGGCGATACATTCTTCCTCTGTGAACCGCACTGTGAGTGTAGCTATAGATGTCTTTAATTTGTGCCCATACATTTTACACTACTATTGACCTTTTACTGTGTTCGTCTTTTAGGAAGCTGGACTACCGCCCAAAGACAAGTACAAGCGAACTGAGGATCGCTTTTACAGAATTGGTAAGTGGTTTTAGCAGTTGCTGAGTATTGGATGCATGTGTGTGAGTGCAGACAAACACACTGAAACACAGTGATCAGATTACACACTCACAGTATCCAGAGTGATACAACTAGTATGTGAATTTTTTTCTCTTCTCTTTCCACATTTCAAGGTTCTTATTTCCCTGAAGGCTTTTTTTTTCTGTGCAGAAGTATTTTTTGCTCTTTTACTGGCAGGAGTCCAGTCTCTATGGATATGGCTTGCGGTGTTTCATATTTGTTTGCTTGTGTTTGTGCTTTGAAACACACAGGTCAGTTTGAGAAAGGTGTGGCAGAAGGAGCTGTAGATCCGTCTTTCAATCCTGTCCTGGCACTTCGGCTCTCGGTTCTCAAAGACTCAGCTGTGTGGGCCATCCTCAGTGAAGTAAGCCAATCATACCCCACAAAAAAGGATTCAAAGAATGTAAAAATCGCCGGGAAATTAGTCTAGTTTTTTCCAGAAAAGAAAAATACTGCTGTTAAGCCTGTTTTTCCATCAGAAACGTATACTCATTTTAAGAACGTATGTGAATATATAAATATTTCTGATAAAATATTCCTGCTAATATAAACTGGTTTGCTCATTATCCAAATAAAATCCAAATTGTTCCCTTATTTTAAGAGTAAGACCGTTTACAAGACTTCTCTATTATTATAAAGAACATTAAGTTTATCTTAAATTGCTAACTAGACTTAAACTATAGTTTTGAGAAATCTAGCCAATTAGAATTTCCTCACTACAAAATAATATTTTGTAATATTTTGTTTGTCTTCTTTCTGGTGTGGCTATTTCTACAATATTTGAATAATCTATTAATGTTGCCCGGTGCTTCCTGTTTTACTTGGACACACTTGTCTTGTTTTTGTCCAGTAACATGTGCTGTTCTCTTCTGTCCCTGCAGATACACATAAAGAGGATAGCAGGCTGACTGTTGCAAGGGGACACATGAATCATGGCCCCTGGGGGACCAAAATCTCTAGACTGCATATGCAGGGCCTCTGGCACCTAGCAACCAGCAGTGAAGTCATTAGAGCCCACTAGAGTCACTCGTCCGAGCTCGTCTGTGGAACGCCACCTCTATGGCTTCGCTCCTCCAAATGTAACCTGTCATTTTGCTTCTCATCGATCGATTTTTCCCATTTCTTCTACATCTCTTCGTCACTCTTGTGCTCTTAATTAATTTGTGAGAATGTGAATACTACTGTTTAAGAAGCAACAGCAGAGTGCGTGAAGAAATCTGTTCCCGGCTCTCGAAGTGACTGTGTCATTCAGCAGCTTTGAACCCAATCAGAAACCGTTTGGATGAATACCGGACAAATCTTCACATCTGGGGAGAACCAGTCAGCTGGCCACTGGTTAAGACGCTGCCAAATCCTTCTTTGTTACTCAATGCTGCCACCTTTGGGCGAGCTGGGGTATTGCACTGTCACTAACGCCACAGCAAAGCCCGTGATGATGAAGAATGTTGTCATCACTAATGACCAGTTGCTCTCTGTTCTCGTCTGAGATGTGTGAGTTTTTGATGAACACCAGCCCAAACAAAACGTTTTCCTTATTTCCACAGTATCATCAGTCAAATACTTCACTTGTCCTGAAACTCAGGATGAGCTCCTAAATCGTGCCCGTGGTCAGTCAATGACGACTTTGACCACAGGCAAGATTCTGTAATAAGTACCGCAGTACATTTAGAGTATAAGTACCATGACACCATATCTATGTCACTTCCTGTCTGACAGGCTGTGTATGACCTCAGTGTCCATTTATAGTAAACCAATCAGACATTGCCTTGGCATCATTGTCCTGAAGGAATATATTGTTATATTGATATATTATTACAGCTATGACGATCTATGAAGGTGACTTAATTTATTTGAAATAAATCTTTAATTTGTACAAGAGGTAAAATATATTTTTATTCTATTAAGAGATGTTTATGGTAGTTCAGAGTCTGTTTTATTTGTGTACGGTTTGTGTTTTTTTTTAAAATTGTACTGTGCATATTATTTCTATTATTATAGCTACTTAGGAAGGTGCATCGTCTGCTGGAGCAAGTAGCTCGTCTTAGTCTGTACTATCCGTTACATTACACATGTAAGCCAACTAAAATTGTTGATTTTCACTGCTTAAAACTAAATTGCGAGGGAGTTGTGAATGGATTCTGTTGAAATGGATCAGAATTGGAAAAATGTGCCTTAAATCCAGGTCCCTTAAAATTGTCTCTGCAACATTATTGTAATGTTCCCTCACACTTTTCAGTACACCTTGTTTTTGCTGGATATAATAATATTCTGTAAATAACTCACTGGCTATTTAGAGATGGGTAGTTAGGAACACTAGCTCTGTGTTATGCTGAGTCAAAGTGGAAAATAAGTTCTTTTGTTCCAGGTAACCATTTGAAACGGCATGATTTGCACCGCTTTTTTGCCTTTTTTCACACTTTTCACAATTGTACGTGTATTCCATTTTTCCTTAGGAATTGTTACTTCACAGACTTTATATAACACGCTTAATTTATTTTTGTCTGGTCACATATCTATTTTTTTGATTGGACAGAATATTATGACTACTGATAATTGCAGAGTGCTCCTTTTTGTTGTATAATTTGGCTGAGGTAGTGTAGTACTTTCACTGATTGTAAATATATATATGAAAAAGTGATGACAAAAATCATCTCTTTATCTCACTGTCGCTCTGCTTCTCTTAAAGGTTTATTGAAATTTACATGACATGTTTAGTGTTTGTGTGTGGCCAATGTTCTGAGAGAAAGCTATTTTTAAATGTGTTTGTCATTGTAGGCGTCTGGTTTATTCAAGGGGGCTGTGAAGTGCCTTATAGTGGAATTAAAATTATTGATCTTGCTTATTTGCTAGCATGATCATAATTTGTACTCTATAAACAGTGTTTTCTCTTCCTGGTCAAGGCAGGCTCCTCCACCCCCTGATCAAACCATTCATGCAAGAACTAAAGCTTAACATTACCTTTTCATCCAATTTGTATCGTTTGTAATGGGATTTACAGGGTGGAAAATGTTGTTTGGGAGTGGGAAACATACTTTAACTAATGCTAGTTGACTGCTAACTTGTTCTGCATCCATGTTCAAGTTACACTTTGAATGCATGAAAACAGCATGAGGAGTCATGTGATGCCTGGAGATGCTCTACTGTAAAGTGGATAATGGACAGGAGGTGAAAAACAAAGCATCTATTCCCCTGCTTGACTACAAACTCCATACACCCATCAGTTCATGTGCCTTCATGTACATGTGTATGCCTGCCTCTGATACTTTTGACATCATTTTTCATGGACATCTTTGAAATAAATGACAGTGTTGCTACAAGTCATGTCCATCTTCGTGTTTTTTTAATATTTTTTTCCCCCTCTTTTTGTGTATATTTATTTCTTTGGGTCACCACTCCATCTGCATCACCAGGTGTAACTTCAGTGAAGATGCAATGCATATCAGTACAAGCAAAAGAAAGTCAAACTCTACAAATACAGCACACTTAACTGTTCATAAATGGCTGACGACTAATAAGAAATAGTGAATACTACACTACCCAGCGTGCACCGTCTGCGCCATCTTATTTCCGGGTTCCCATCATGCCCTGCTGGAAACATGGCAGACAGCTTACATGAGCGATAACAACATTGAAGTCTTGTAACAGAGCTTTGCCTCGCAGTTTTAACTTTCTTAAAAAAGGCGTCATCGTTAGATATTAGTTAGTGATAAAGATGCCGAAATACTACGAGGATAAAGAAGAAGACAGCAGAGCCTGCGCCGGAATCAGGGAAGATTTCAAGACATGTCTCCTCCAGCACGACTGTGTTGTTAAGGTACGTTCACGGACATCGTCCTTTATCAACACAGTATTTCACACACACTTGTATAAACATGCGTAATAATGTCCTGCGGAGGTCGAGAAAATAAATATGTTTTTACATCGCTCTAGTTTAAGTTACTGTAGTCTGCATTTATGTCGATTAGTTTCCACAGCTTTTTGTTGCATAGCAGTTTTACCATCAGTGTACACCAATCCCATAAAAACACTAATACCACAATGTGAAAATTAACTACAAAATACTAGTACCTAATTAATAAAATTATTAGGTAGGTGACTCAGAAACTAGCTAAATATCAGTGTGTTTGTCAGGTAATATTGACCTTAGAATCACATTCATTGCCACATACACGACACAAAATATATAGACATAAAGAAACATAGAATACCGACAAAAAACAAACTATTTAAGGCCTCCCTGGAAGAAGTATTCAGATCCTTTACTTCAGTCGACTAAAAGTACTAATGCCACACTGTACATAAATTTGATAATAGGTACTGTTACTCATGTGTGAGTTGTAGTACATTATTTTCAAAGTAAGAAAAGTAGTCATTGTGAAGAACAGTGGTTTGTGTTTTACTATTACAAGGTACAGTACTGATGTTGCATTGTGTTTAAGTTGGATTCTTACTCCTGTGGATGTTTAAGGATCACCGCATTTGAACTACTTTATATGCAATTGATAGTTTTAACTAAAACGAATTAATCATATGCTGACAGTGATTCCCAAAACATGTCCAGTTAAGAAAAATTTAGTGTCTCCTCCAGAACCAAACTTACAAACATGTCATGAATTCATATAAATCAAAACACAGGATCTGCATCTACATAGATCTTCATTTCTAATGACTCTTCCACTGTTAAAACACACTCTTTTCATGTCATTTGTCTATGTCTTGAACAGCTGTTTAACTTTATGTCTTTTCATTTCTGTCTTTTAGGCTTGTTGCATCTTTTACATTATTAATTGATTTTTCATTTCATTAATATTATTTTTTATTAGGGCTGTACAATTTCCTCTTTAAACTGACAAAACAATAAAAACACTAGACCCATTTTGAGTTCCCAGTCCTAAATCTGAGAACCCCAGTTTTATCCCATTCATCATGTTTGCAGTGTCTCTATCCATTGAGAACCATAATAAAGTACTGTGCAAAAGTCTTAGGCCACCCAAGATGGTGAGGTTTACAAGATCTATCTTATATAAAGTGGGACATTTTTTCCAACCCAAAAAAAATCTTTTTTTTTTTTGTTTTTTATAAATTATGGTTTTTGCTCAGAGTGAAGAACCAGTGTATTTTAACTGGTTTTGTTCGTCACCAGGAGGGGAAGATGCCCAGTGAGTGTCTGAAGGAAGGCCACTGCAAAGCCTTGCAGACGTCGTTCTTTGAGTGCAAGAGGTCGATGGTGAGTAAAGGAAGGGCAACATGAAGACAGTCAGTGTGATTGTAGTTTTGGGGGAGAGGAAAATACGAAATAATTTAGGTTCTGCTTTTTGATCTGTGTCTGAAAATGGAAGATACCTGAGGCAAAAAGAAACTACATTAAAAACATATACTGTATATTTAAAAAACCAATGACCTAATAATCTTTTAAAGGTTAGTTTTGTGTGCATAAATAAACAGAATCATAGTAACTCTTAGGAAGGCTAAAAAGAATACATTAGATGAAAGAAAGAACCAAGAGTTAAAGAAAATGAAGAAACAATTAAATAATGGATTACTGTGTTAAGGTTGTTGGTTAAAAAAAATTCCTTTCCCCAAAATATGACCTGTAGTTTCCATTTTATCACCCATTCAGGCTTTAAATTTAACTACTTTTTTAATATAGTTAATACCTACTTTGAAAATGTTTTAAGAATAATTTTCTTTAATATTTTCTTTCATGTTGTTTTTTTTTTAATGGGGATAAACTGGAAAAAGTTACATTTTTGTTGGGAAAAAAATGAATTATGAACCATGCAAACAACTGAAATGTATAATTGAATTAAATCATAAATAAATCATAAATTACTAACAGTAGATTAAAGAGTTGGTAGAGGTTACACATTTATTTCATTGATTAATTTTAAACTAACATTTAATGTCTGATTATCAAAGCTGTGAAATTCATGTAATTTTTCAACAAGACCGTGTTAAATCAGTCTTAAAGACAACATATCTTAAGCAAAATATGATCAATTTGAGCAAAGTACCATACAAATGACAAAGTCTGTTAGTTCATGTTTGCATGAAGTCACATGTGAGTAGATGGCACCTGTCCCACCAGTGTTGATTTAAAGTTGTGAGTGAAATGACAATGACCCAGACTATAGACATCAATTTAAGTGTTTAAAGACTGATCTGTGTCTGTCCTCCATTGACAGTTGGACACAAGGTCAAGATTCAGAGGAAGAAAAGGATACTGAGGATCCAGACGAGCGTTTATACGGCCAAGTTCAACACGGGATGAACCATGCATTCATTTATACCAACAGGGAGACTGTTCAGCTTTGCATCCTCATTAAATGGACATAAAATAAGAAATGAGGTCGCAAAAGACTGCCAAGTATAAAAAAATATATAAACCCTGACACAGATACTGACATTTACCAAGTCAGTGTCAGAATGGACGTAAAAAACAAAACTGGAGGCGTCTGTGTCTGCAGAGTTTTTGGACTGTGTTTTTGGACATGTATAAATAAACACTTATAATAAAACACATTTACCACATGAACCTTTAGTAAAAGATGAATGTGTAATATTTAATTAAATTGAAACATGAGCACCCAACGTCTGTTTTGTCATTTTAGGAGATACTAACTGAACAAACGGTGACATTAATGCATCTTAACATTGGATGGCTTTTGCTATTAAACAAAAATGTGAGGTTCATTTTAACAAAAACACTATTATGATGAAACAGTAATGAAAACAATCTAGTGCCATGAGATCCTTGTGAATCTATAAAACTTACACATTAGACCTTTAACATGACAGTGAATTATTAAAAGTACATTCTTGAGGCACACTCTGAATTTCTTCCATTGTCAGTATTTAAACTTGTACAAAATTATTCTCTTGGTCCTCCCATTATGATCTGGGCACAGTCACAGCATGACTTCATTTGCACATATTACTACAATACTACAATTTTCAGCTGCTTTCACGTATCTGAGGT